>JAKTRO010000001.1:0-437740 GCA_030579755.1 Entelexis gropengiesseri | reverse complement strand
GGGGGGGGCAAGGGCACATATTTCAGGCCGCAAGCACAGCCTGCAACAGCCTTTAGCACAGGCTAAAACCGGGGAAACAGACACACATAGAAAGAAGGAATCACGGCGTATGCTTCTTTCAGTGTTGTCAAAAAAGTTTGTACACCAGCGAGAGACAGTCACACCACTATTCTGCGGATAAAGAGGCTTAGGCTCAGTGAAGTGGCTCAATACAGGAGCCTCCAAAAGTTAAAGCAAATTACATACGAAACATTCAATACACAACAACACGCCGGCGAGGCAGTCTCATCATTGCTTGATGGCGGCTGGCACTTGACGCTCGTCATCAGAACTGTCTGAGCTGTCAACGGGGGGTAGCTCGACATTAGGGACCCCGCCAGGGTGCTCATCCTTCCAGTTCTCATACCACTCAGCGATGCGGTCAATGTTATTTTGAACATCCTCGATCTGGTTCGAGTCGAGCTGCACGATCATTTCCTCGTCGAACTGCTCGCGCGCGTCGTTCAGAATGATCTCCATGATCTCGGCATCAATGTTTTCCGAGACCTTACTTTCTTCGTACTTCCGCGCCTTCAGCCTGTCGTAGAGAATGGAAGTCTCAGTCCGGAGCACAATGACGAGGTCGATCTGACTCTCAGGGAACACGTCACAGACATGCCAGTCGATGATTTGGCCACCTTGGTCCAACGAGTTCTCGAGAGCATCCACAACGCGCTCTTCGTCAACTATCTGGCTCTTTCGCTCCTCGTCCCAGCCGACTATGCAATTGTTGTCCTTCGCGACCTTCTTCACATCTACAACGCAGAGCTCCGGCACTTGCTCGCTTAAAAGCTGCGCATGGCTCGACTTCCCTGTCCCGGGGGTTCCGGTGATTATGATATTGGCTTTCCTCTTCAGCACCATTTTCAGATGTGCCTTGCTCCTCTCGATCGCAAGTGGCTGCTGCGTGGGGATAAGGAGAGGTATCCATCCAGGTGGTTAGCGCCCAAAGCACAACAACTACCCTGATAGTTAGGGCACGGGCGTCCTTTGGGTTTAGACGGCGGCTAGCAGCAGCTCTAAGATACGCGACAGTAGTATTTGATATGAGGATCTATAAAACAAGTCTCAAGTTATATCAAATAATAATTTACAAAATAGCGTTGAGCTGCAAATCTTGGAGCTCAATGTTTTGATCTGCGCAGTACATTTGTCCATTTTCTGAAAGACATGGACTTGGACCCCGAGTCGGAGGGCTCATTGCTTAGCTTGTCTTTGGCAAACCTCCCAAAGCGAGAGCTCACGCTGTTTGCTTTCGAGGAGTCGGTCACGGTTGGCTGCAGAGGTGGTCCAAGATCCTCCGGATTTGTCCCGAACAGCATAGTCTGCTGATTGAAATCCAGGTCGACCGACACAGACTCCATACTTTCTTCTATACTATCAACCAAAGTCAGCGAGTCCAAGATCTCATTTTGTTGTGCCAAAACGCCTTTGCAGCTTGCCGTAAATCCTTTGACTACCTCATCAGTTTCGGCGGCTGCGCGGAAGCGGTCATTCGAGGCCGCCATCTCGGAAACTGTGTTTGCAAGCACTGCATATGTTGCCCACTCGTCAACCAGATTTGGATTCGAGAGCTGGTTTCTCATAAAAGGCTCAAACGGCAGCTCCTTTGGAATGCGATCCCCCAGTGAAGAAATCTGAGAGCTGCTTTCTCCGGGGAATAGCGATCTTTGCATTGCCAAGTCTGCGTCGGCTTCTTGTGAGATTGAAAAATACCAGCTCTGCAGTTGGGCTTCGTGCTCATCGATGAAACTATTCATTGGCACGAGCCAGCTCTCCTTCGCTCCAAAGTGCACGCCGTTAGCAAATCCCTGAAGAATCTTTGCAAGTAGCACTGTAGTGCGCCGGTGATGAGGCTCTAAGATTCGATCTGTGAGGCTGAAAAGCTGGGGGTTCAAAAGAGCCGGTGAGTAAAAACGCAAAAAGATGAACGCAGAAAGGGCCCGATTTATTTGCTTTTCTAGCTCCGACTCAGGGAGGTCGAAGTAAGCCGTAATACGCTTCCTCAGATGGCTAAACACTCTGCGGAACGTCGGAGGCACCCCTCCGGCCTGAATTAGTGACCATAAGTAGTTCAAGTAGTGGCCGATGGTGATGCGATTACGCAGAACTTCAGCCTCGTTCTCGACCCTGGCTGGATCGAGTTCAAGGCTAGAATCAGCTCCAATCAAGAGCTTTCGAATAAACCTTCCGATAGTTTTTTGGAGAAGATCAGCACCCTGTTGCTGCAGGTGGGTCTCTAATGCTCGCGTAAGAGGCGATGTGCCTCTGAATACCGTCGAGGAGTGGGGATCCAGCTTAGCGACCTCCTCGTCGATTAACGTTAAAATCCACTCTGTCTGTCTCCCTTGAGCTCGATAAAGATCAGTAAACAGGCCGCATGTCTTGGTAGCGTTGCTAGGGCCATTCGCGATCACACGGCTTGCAGCCTGGAACCGCAAATCAGTGACCCAATTGCGCATCTCGCTGTAATAGCTCGAGTCTAAAACAGGTGTTTGGGTCGCAATGACACTCACAGAAACGCTGAGATTCGGATTGATCGAGATCCACTGGGACTTTTCAGCGGGATCGAATTCAGTGACCACGGCGGTTCCAATAATGACATCGCGCTCACTTGGCACCATCGAGGAGCGACGCCTCAGCTGTAATTCAAGAAGTGCTGGTGCCCGAGGATCGTTTTTAGCAACGGTGCCGGACTGAGCAGCCGGCTCGGGGTTTTGAATCTCAAAGGACTGGCCCCAATTAGCTGTGTCGTCATCTAGGTTAACACAAGTGCGGGCAGAAATCCAGTGATTGACGCACAGGTCCACATACGTTCCCTTCAGCGATTCATGAGCTCCCGCCGTGTCTTGTCGGCAGGCGGAGATCCCCAAACGCAGCGTCTGATAGTATCGTACGCTGGTGTGCGGGTCGCGGCTCAGAGAAGATGCAATGGGCCGCTGCGAGAGCGCCTGTAGTGTAGAAAACCAGTCGTCGAAATCGCTCACTTCAGCAAATCGTAGGTACACAGACTCAGGACCGCCCATATCTGGAAGCAAGAGCAGCACCAGAGAGGATCCCACCAGCGAGACATCGACATGGCGTATCCGATAACTACTAATGTTGCGGGATTGTAGCGAGAATATCCTCTCGTTGCTGGGGTTGAACAATTCAAACTCGCCGGATCTTCTAAGGCGAGCTAAGCACGGTGCCCAGTGCGTGTGCACCGAGCTCTTAGTAAAAAGCGCGTCGACCTCGCACTTCAGAATGTCACCCTCGGGCTCCTGAAGCGGAGCCACAGGCGGCATCCAGAACTTCGACGAAAGGCCTGCGCCCCGTATTCGACACCATGCGTGTAAGGTCGACACCAAGCGGGGATAGTGCTCGGCATCGCAAGCGATAACGAATCTTTGTGACTCGTTCGTGAGCTGAACCACTGGTTTCCCCACACGGCCCACTAGAGAGGTTCCTGAGAGGCTGAGCTTCGCGTACGGCTCGCTGGGGCTGGTGGCATACGACAATTCCAGCAAGCCGTTAGATTTTACAAGCAGGACAGACGGCTCCCAACCGGTCTCCGAGCTATCCAACACGCTGCAGTCGATTTGGTCGAGGAACTCTCGCTTCGCGGCCGCTTCCGTCATCTGGTTTCTGAGCACCCACCACGCGTGGCTCAGCGACGCGTCTCTATTGCCTGCAGTGGTCTCTGGCGCGTCATCGGCGGTATGCGAGGCGATTCGGGCCGGGGGATTGACTCGCGATATAAGCATCTCTCAAGTGTTTGGCCTTGAGATGCGCGCGAGGCTTCTTCGATCGGCCGTCGCTATCTGAAAACGCGGTGTGATCGCGTTACCCTACCCTACGAACGTTGTAGCGATCTCATGACGCGTGCGTGAGAGGCGGAGGGAGTAAAAGCAGGGCGCGGATCACTGGGAATGATAACCGACGCTCAGGGATTGGGTTGCAGGCGCTCACAGGTCTGCCTTTTTTGACTGTGTCGCTGGGCATAGCGCTTTACGCAGCACCGGTTATTCATGGCCACCTCAAGGGTAGCGATCGGGTATATATATGTGATAAATACAGCGCCACAATTATAGATCCGCAGCTAGCACTTGACTCACAACGCGCTCGGTTTCCTGATTAATTAGCTGGATCCGTCTCGCATGAGCCTCCTCGAGCATTCGGATAGACTGGATTTCCATCCTGGCTAGCACTTCCAGCGCAGAGGAAGTCTGCAAATTGACCTGGTCGAACTCAGTGGTCCCCAAGCATGCAGCTGCAAGCCGGTCAAACAGCATGTGGCATCGAGCTGCTGCCGTACCGTGAAGTGCATGAGACTCTCCAGCCGCCTGGTCTCCCCCGTTTCCCAATGCGGAATCGCTCGTTTCGGCCTCGTCAGTCGTCTTCGTTCCGATTGTCGCAATCTCCGCGGGGTTCTGGGCAGCGGCCATAACCTCGGTGCTGCAGCTCTGGGAACTCTTCTCCACATTTGTAGCAGATGAGGTCGCTGCTGGCAAAGGTTCCAAACCACTCGCCCCATCAGCAAGGCTCATCTGAGGCGTCGATTGAGAGCTGGGCTCCTGGCCTTGACCGGTTGCATCACAGTCGGCAGTGGTCGGTTCACCTGCGGGAGAAGCTGGCTTCTCGCAAGCTTTAGCGCCAATGAGCTTGGCTGATGAGGGAAGCGGTGAATTGGCCGTCGTATCTTCAGTGCCGGCTGCGACGTGCTCGAGAGCATCGCTAGAAACGGCAGAGGATGCGGCCATAGTATATGCTACGCTGCATGCAGACATATGCTTGGGTGTTGATGATGCGCCTTGAGGTTGGCACTTACACGCGATGCAGCTCACGAGATTCGTGCCCCTCTCGGAAACTGGCTGGAAAATGAACCCGTGCGATGCAAGCTTCTCGGCTGTTTCAGCTGTCAAGTGCGTCGAAGAATTCGTGAACGTTGTCAAGCAAGCCTTCTTAAACTGACTGCTGGAAACGGGGTGCCCGTTCCTCAGCTCTAATAACAAGCCGGCTAGCACCGCCGCGGCACAATTCTTGTCTCCAGCAGCGGCATGGCGAAGCAACGGGATTCCTTTGTAATGCGCCCAGTTCTGAAACGTGTGTCCACAGAAGGAGCAGGCTGTGCGGTCTCTAGCCGACGGAGTCGGACTGTAGTAGAAGAATGAGCGCGCCATGCTAATCATTGAAAGCCCTTTATGGGGCCATTTCAGAGCGCCACTTCCAGAGCCGCGCTTCTTGAAGGAAGCAAGACGCTGGTTCACAGTGCTGAAATCCTCGGTCCTTTCTAAAGCCGCCATTCTCGAGTGTGGATGTAAACAACTGGGTCCTTGCCCTCACAACTCCACCGACCGCGTCAACACCGCCTCATCCCGCCACCGCGAAAAACTCAATATTCCAGACTCAACAGGCCACTAAGACCTGTGATACTCCAAGTATATTGCTATTCTGATGCCCGGTGTGTTCACATTGGTGGTCTGAATGCTGGAGTGACTCAAGGCCTAGAGTACAGAGAGAGCTCTGCTGAGCTGCGCGAGCCAGACTGAATCAGGTGACCAGTCGAAGTGAAGATAGAAGAAGCGCTGCGTTGGATTTAGGTGGTTCTCTGCCGCAGACCCCATAAAGGAGCGACGAGAAGGATGCTTCAGTTGGCAAAATGCCTACGAAGAGGGCGTTGGTACTCTTCCGGTACCAGGAAGCTCACGGTATCCTTCGAGGAACGGAATCAACTACTCAAACAACTAGCGAGGGAAGCGCAGTATCCGGTTTTAAAGGCCAGGCATCCGAATCTCCCAATCACCCGGGTCAAAAACATCGTTGAAGAGTATCAGCAGCTGAAGCATACTCAGCTCCCCGAGACGCCTGAATTTGAGGTGCGCGGTCGAGTCAAGGGGCTGCGTCAAGCTGGCAAAGGCCTCCTATTTCTCGATATTGAGGAAAGCGACTCGACAATACAGATAGTGCTGAACGAAAAAAAGCTCAATGAACCGCTGAGCTCGGCCGAAAGCATCATGCATTCGCTGTTACGACGCGGCGATGCAGTATCTGCGGTTGGGCGTCCATGGCGCACCAAAGCCGGTGAGCTATCCTTACTATCTTCCGCCAGTATTCAGCTTCTTTCTCCAAGCTTGCATCCCCTGCCTGATAAAAGCGCCAGCAAAGTCATCAGGAAGCACAACCGCGTGGCTGAGCTTAAGGCATTTTCCGAGGCCAGACAGATTCTCCGAGTGAGGGAGGCGGTCGTCCGATATATCGCCCAGTTTTTGCGCAGCATGGACTTTCTACAAGTGAGCACCCCTCATCTGTCGGCCAATGCAGGCGGAGCCTCCGCCAACTCTTTTCAAACTCGTACGGATGATGGCCGTGATCTGTACCTACGTGTAGCCCCAGAGCTATGGCTGAAGCGGTTGATCATCGGAGGATTTGATCGCGTTTTTGAGATTGGATACTCGTATAGGAACGAGGGAGTTGACTCCACTCATAATCCTGAATTCACAACCTGTGAGTTTTATATGACGTTCGCTACTCTTGACGATCTAATGCGCCTCACCAAGGATCTGCTGGTGTATGTAGCATCCCAAGTTGCAGCAGAGTTCCCTGAGTTCGCCGATAACGCAACACTGATTGGAGGGGACGCAGATTGGAAGGTACTTGACTTTGTGCCTGAGATCGAGAAGGCTATCGGCGGCCGTAAACTTGTTCCACAACGAGCGGCGTTACAGTCTTTATGCCAAGAGTATCATATCGAGTTCAATGACGCCATCGATGACGCTGCGAAATTGCTCGACCGCCTCAGCGCTCGTTTCCTCGAATCTCAATGCGTTGGGCCAACGTTCATCATCAACCATCCTGGCATAATGGCCCCGCTTGCGAAGGAAACATCCAGTGGAGATGTGCCGACCTCGCGCCGATTTGAGCTCATGATTGGAAAGCGTGAATACGTGAACGCATATGAGGAGGAAAACGACCCAATAAGCCAACTCGCTAAGCTAAGAGCTCAAAACTCCGACGTTCCAGATCGTAGCTTCGTGGATGCCCTGGAGTGGGGGTTGCCACCTACAGGTGGATGGGGCCTGGGTATTGACAGACTCGTTATGCTTTTAACCAGCAGCGAGCGGATTGGCGACACTTTGAGTTTTGGGGACTTGAATCAGGTCCAAAGACTGTGACGCCAGATTCCAGCATATTTATACTAGAGCTCATATAGCTTTCAAAAGCTGTTTAGCGCGCTGTACATAAAATTTACAAGAATAAGACGAATTTAGCTGTCCAGTTTACGTCTCGCATGTAACATACGCGACGCGTGTGGAGTGTATATAATCAAGGGTTCGGGGGAGTCATCAAACAGAGAGGCCAGTTTCACGGAAGCAGTCAAAGTTTGCCAAGACGATGGCAGAAACATTTAGGCCACCCTCTTTGCCGGACAGTGAGCTCACCAAGACTTTCACATACCACCATAAGCCAGAAACTCTCCAAGATGAGCCTGTCATACTTGGGGTAGACGAGGCAGGAAGAGGTCCTGTACTAGGACCCATGGTATATGCCGTCGCATACTGTGCTGCGTCGTACAAATCCGAATTAGCGACACATGGGTATAATGATTCAAAAGTCCTACGTTCGGATGTGCGCCTTGAGCTCTTCAAGGAGGCCCTGCGATCACCCAAACGAGAGGACATCGGCTGGGCGACGACCGTGATGACTGCAGCCGATATTGGTGATGGAATGCTGCATCCCGACACACCGTATAATCTGAATGACCAGGCGCACGACACTACGATGGCACTCATACGATTGGTGCTCGATGCAGGGGTTCGCATCTCCGAGGTCTACGTCGACACTGTAGGCCCTCCGGAAAAGTACCAAGCTAAGCTGGCCGCCAAATTCCCGCAGATTGAGACAATTGTGGTCACCAAAAAGGCTGATGCTCTATACCCTATAGTGAGTCTCGCGTCCATTTGTGCCAAGGTGACCCGAGATCTAAGTCTCGAAGAGCAGCTGGATGATTGTGGATCGGGGTATCCTGCCGACCCGGCAACGTCGAGATGGTTGCGTGCAAATTTCGACAAAGTTTTCGGCTGGGGCCCCCTCGTGCGCTACTCCTGGGGCACAGCTAAAAATATCATGGACCAGGACGGTCACGCTGTGACGTGGAAATCAGAGATCGAGGAAGCCACGGAGCGGCGCAACTTCTTCAGTGGCCAGAGCGCGCAGGCGAACGGTAAACTGCCTCAGGTGGGTATGTCGTACTTCGGCAATCAATCTTCGTGGAATGGTTCCTAAATCCAAAGATGCGCTTATTTATTGACACATACCCATGAGCAAAATTCCGCCGATTTCTGTCTAGTTGTTACTTCGTGAGTATGTACCATTGAAAAGGATTTAATCAGACTTCTGAAGTTAGACTGTCAAGCCACCATCAACACACCACTCCCCAGGCCTTAGGCCGCCGGAGTCACGTAATCGCAGTGCGAGAGTAACTTATATAACATACAGCTTCGAAGCAGAGGAGCAGCATTTGGTACAAACATGATGGAGCTCCATGTCTGGTGTCCTATTTCTGGCGCACCCACGCTCGACCCGAACTGCCTGGCTGCGATATGGGTTGCGTCGCTAAGTGGGAAAGATGTTAGCATAATCCCTAGTAGCAACATCCACCTGTCACCAACAAAAAGGCTTCCAGTCCTATTGCACGAGGGCGATCCCGTTGCGGGACTAGCCGAGATTTCGGCCTTCTTGGTGGGGCCCTTAAGCGGAATTGAAGTAGCTCTGCTCGCACATCTTCAGCGCTTGGCCGTACTGACTCAATGGACGCTCTTCATTGTGAAGGAGAACTACGAGACGCTCACGCGGCCAGAGGTTAGCAGTCAAATACCTTTTCCCATGCAGTACAATGCCGCATTATCTCTATACAACGAGGCACTTGCCAGCCAGGCCCCAAGATCGGCCGGACGTAACCGCAGCCCCGGCACGAAAGAGGGTATTTCGAAACTACACACGCAGATCATGGAGCAGGCTGCTGCAAAGCAGGAGGCGAGAGAAATACCTCGGGAAACTTTGAACCGCATCGCTCAAGCCGATGAGATCTTCAAGACTGTCATGCCGCTCATTGAGCAGGTACCACAGGACTCGCCAGCTCGGCTTCTTATTGCCGCAAACTTAGTGTTGCAAAGTCTCACGAGACTGCCAAAACGTCCATTGGAGCACATAGAGCAGTATCCGGAACTTGTTGCACTTAGGGAGCGCGGAATTGCGCTTATCTACCAGGCCTCACAACCCTCACCTGTACCCAGTGATAGAGCATACTCGCTGTGGAACGTCGCAATGAGCTATTTGGGTAAAAGCTCGGTAAATGTTTGAACTTTTTGCTATTTCAGTTTTTACGGGGAACTTGCAGCCCCTTGTAGATAATGTAGAAAACCACGGTGGAATCGTCAGTGATCATTGCCATTACTATTCGCGGTGCCGGCTCTACCAGGCTGAAAATATGGGCCCACTGCGCCACGGTCCATTTCGCGGCTGTGCGTGATTCCAGGACGAGCTCCTCGTTTGGGGTATCCGGGTCGTCTGGGTGCAGCTTTTTAGGTGGGTATCCTTTGCAGAATGAATACTCGCCTAGCTTGAAGGTAGTTACGTCGTGCCAGAGCTGCTGATGGACGAGGTTAGTTGCCACGAGCGACATCGTAAGACCTGGATTGACGGCCCCCTTTCCAACGTTGCGACCTGGTGCCTTGGTGCACGCAGCCTAGCTGCGATTATTTTGATGCTGTAATCACCACCACTAACTTGACCATTTCACTGTGATAGTATGGCACTTCAAAGGACCTATTGACGTATACCTTATTAAAGTCGAGGCGCTCCAGCTTTGCGAAATTTTATCTGTGGAGCCTTATGGTGGCCTGTTCCAGCCGCGCGGCATTAATACAAATATGTAAAGTTAAAAGTCCACACTCGGACAACAGACCTCGCCAACAGCATTGGCAACAGCAGCAGCTCCAGAATCTAGATTCTCATTAACCATTTTGGAGGGCGCGCGGTAGCAACAGGCACCATATGCTGCATGCTGGTCGAGGACCCGAGTGACGACGACGGCTCGGGCGACGACGGGCGGTCGGCGGCATGAGCACGTGACGGCTCCCCAACGGCCCATGGATCTTTGGCTGACTTACACGCAGGGCAAATCAACAGTACACCTAAAAACTATACATCCATTTCCGGCATGCTGAGTCTTCGCACTGCGTTTGTTCGCTCTGCCGCGCGCAGCTCCCGCCTTGGCGTGGCGCGTAACGTCTCCACGGACTCGTTCGGCGCTACTGCGGTGCCCAGCGACAAGCCCGACGCTGCTGAGGACGAGCTCAAGATCACCCTTCCCGAATGGAGCTTCGAGACCTACCACCTTGATACCCAGCCCGACCTGGATGTCCACATCACCAAGACGCGCCTCTTGGAGATGTACCGCGAGATGACCACCGTCCGTCGCCTTGAGATGGCTGCTGACGCGCTTTACAAGGCCCAGAAGGTGTTTGGCTTCTGCCATCTGTCCATCGGCCAGGAGGCCGTCGCCATTGGCATCGAAGAGGCGTCCACCAAAAAGGACACCGTCATCACTTCGTACCGTTGCCACGGCTTCGAATACACGCGCGGCGCGACGCCCGAGGCGATTCTTGCTGAGCTGATGGGCCGCAGCACCGGTGTTTCGAAGGGAAAGGGCGGATCCATGCACATGTACACGCCGAACTTCTTCGGGGGTAACGGTATCGTCGGTGCCCAGGTTCCTCTTGGTCTTGGGCTGGCGTTCGCGCACATGTACCAGGACGACAGCAAGAACGTTTGCTACGCTCTGTATGGTGACGGCGCTGCCAACCAGGGTCAGGTGTTCGAGAGCTACAACATGGCCAAGCTTTGGAACGTTCCGGTGATTTTCGCCTGCGAGAACAACAAGTACGGTATGGGCACTTCTGCCAGCCGCTCGTCGGCTCTTACTGAGTTCTACAAGCGTGGCCAGTTCATCCCCGGCCTCAAGATCAATGCCATGGACGTTCTTGCCGTTTACAACGGCTCCAAGTTCGCTCGCGAATGGTGCACGAGCGGCAAGGGCCCCATCGTCATTGAGTACGAGACCTACCGCTACGGTGGCCACTCCATGTCGGACCCCGGCACCACCTACCGCACGCGCGAGGAGATTCAGCAGATGCGCTCCCGCCACGATACGATCACGGGTCTCAAGACGCGGATTCTCGAGCTCGGCGTTGCCAGCGAGGACGAGCTGAAGAAGATCGAGAAGGAGGTCCGCACCTACATTGCCGAGGAGCAGAAGAAGGCGGAGGCCGCTCCGGAGCCGGAGGCCAAGCCCGAGGTTCTCTTCGCCGATATCTACACGAAGGGCTCCGAGCCCGAGTACGTGCGCGGTCGCACCGCTGAGGAGATTTACTACTATTAGATAGTCGACCTAACTAATTGTTAATTGCAAATAGACTTTAATCTTAAGCGCAAGCTGCATTTGAACCACCTTTGTGAGCGAGCCTGTGGCGCTGACGACCCCGGGGATCTGCTAGTTAGTCGTGATACTTTATTGATAAATAATCTTCATACATTGTTAGGTTCAGCGGCTTTGTTATTGAGGTTTTACAAAAGGAGAAACCAAGGTTAGTGTGTCGCGTCACGGGGAGGAGGGGAGGGGATATATTGATGATTGACGATCGGGGTTGCTCAGATGAGCACCCACGCAGAGCCGCCCAGCAGGAATAAGATAACAACAGCAGTGATGATACTTGCGCCAGCAATGTCGCCGTTGTCCAGATCAAGGGTCTTGGCAGTGACGCTGGTGCTGTTCATGCCCGCAACGCCGCCCCAACCATAGACCTGGCCGCCGCCCTGACTCGTGGAGCCATTGTCGGACGAGGTGGACGCGTTGGGGGTTGTGATGTGGTAGATATCAGGAAGCTCAGCGGCAGTGTAAGGCCCGCGAGTTCCATTGAGGAGCAGCTGGTTGAACGCGTCGAGGGCGCAAATCTGCTCGCCCAGCCCGTACCAATTATCCCACCCCTGGTGCAGCCAACTCAAGCCGCACGTGTGTCCATCTGTGCCGCCTGAGCACGACCATGCAGCAGCCTGAGCTGTGGTGGTGATGTAGATGGCCATGTCCTCCCACAGCTGGGGCACCAGCTGCAGGGCATACCCCACGAACTGAAGGAAGATACCTTTGAAGCACCGCTGGTCGTTCGAGCAGATCACTCGCGACTCGTCAGCGGTCATGCAGGACGGCTCGTACAAAATCGTGTTGGGTTGGAAGAACGTCGAGTTGTCGCTTCCAAACAGGACGGTTGCGCGACTCCACAGCATCTGGATGCGGTCAAGCCACTTCGGGTCACCAGTGTAGTTGTAGAGGTAGGCGGCGCCGCTGATCATCAAGCCCTGGTCGTAGGTCCACTCCGCCTTAGTGATTCCGGTGCAGTTTGTCGCGATGTGGGCGCCGTCGAAGACCTGCATCTGGACTCCCGACGGCGACGACGCGTCAGGGTTCAGCGGGTTGAGGAAGTCGACGCTGCGCGCCCAGTCCCAGACGCGGTCGGCCCATTCCACGTAGGTCGCGTTGTTGGTGAAGCGGGTCAGGCGCGCCGCCAAGTGGAACAGCGCGCCGTTCGCAACCATATTTTTGTAATCATAGCCAGCGTTCCAAGGGTAGATCTGCCAAAGCAAGCCGCCATTGCACTCTGTCGTGTTCCACCGCGCAGCCATCGTGTTGAACGTGGCCTGCGCAAAGTAAAGCCACGGTGGGTAGCCCTCGTCGGGCCCCGTGAGGTTTTTCTCGGCGGCGTTCATGGCGAGGATTCCCCAGAAGGCCTGGTCATCATTTCCCTCCACCGATGTTTGGTTCTCTGTCATGAAATTCCAGTTTTTACCGGATTGGAACTGGATCGACTCCTTGATCAGCTTGTCAAACGTGTGGTTGTTCGAGTACATGCCCCAGTCGAGCAACGCGCTCCATGCGACGCCTGCTTCCCACCAGTAGTACGGGGCCTGGAACACGCCCGGCGTTGCGCCGGACACATTCAGGTAGTACGGGCAATATGTGAGCAGGCCCTCGATGATCTGGTTCTGGCCCTCGAGAATGCTCGTGCGGTTATCCGGGTACATCGTGATGCCCCATACCGGGCTGAGCAGCGCAAAAGCCGTCGAAGCTAACAACATTGCGCGCCTAAGTTAGCCTGTCCGTCGAGCGCTGCGGTAAGCTTGGAGTATAGAATCCGCGGGTGAATTTTGTTCGCGAGGGTCGGGGCAGGGGGTTAGTCCCCCCGCCCAGCCCCACTGCCCGCAGGCTACACTAAATTAAGAACAGAGCGGTCGGCGAGGCCGTGGCGAATGCTCCATTTCTGTACAGCAGCAAGATTCCTTGATTGAGAATTATTTGGCGATAGGGTGTGGACCATCATCCCTAATTACATCCCTAGTATATGTAGTGCTCAACCGCTGCCGGCCGCTCTCCTAGGCTTGGCTGGGATTATTACCACATGTATAAGCGTATGAACGTGTGTGCGGATATGCTTAGAAACGCGAGGGGGGGTCCGAGTCGGCGACCCGAATTAACGACCCGAATGGGTAGCGGAGCTTTAGGACACGAACAAGTCGCAACAGATTCCTTGGACTAGAATAAGCGGTTATAGGATGAAGTGATAAATAGTATTCATAGTAAGTGCTTGACAGGCATGTGGCCGGCGTAAGACCGGCGTGCGACCAGCGCAAAAAACGTGGAAGGCGGAATGTGCCAAGCACCGCACCACGGCTGTGCATTGCTGGGAGACAGGGCTTTTTAAATGAGGATCCATACCCCAACAGCGATCAGGAATATCATGAGAACCGCGGTAATGACGCCGGCGCCAGCTCTATCAGCAGTGGTGATAGGCGTCGTGTTGGCAAGCGGGTTCAGTGTCTGCGTATCCGAGCCCGCGTTTGTGCTGCCGTTGGAAGTGCCTCCTTTGACGGCAGTAAACGGCTTGGCATGATCCAGCACCTGGGTGCTTGTGAGGGTCGACAATGCCGAAATCTGCTCGCCGAGGCCATACACGCCATCCCAGTTCCCGGTGAACCAGTTGAGGCCACAGGTATGGCCATCGGTGCCGCCCGAGCACGACTTCGCGGCCGCGGCGGCCGAGGCGTTGAGATGGGTCATGACGTCGCTCTGCAGGGGCGGGGCAAGCATGGCTACGTGGCTCAGCAGCTGGCTGAATATGCCCTTGAACGTGCGCTGGTCGTTGTTACAGCGGCCGGAGGGCTGGCAGGCGGCCTCGTACATGATGTCGTTCTGGAAGAACGCGCTTTTGCCGCGGTTCCAGATGCTCTGCATCCGGCTTTCCCACAACGAGCTTTGGTTCTGGTGGTCGTAAAGGAACGCCGCGCCCGAGAGCATGAGCCCATAGTTGTATGTCCACTCAATTGTCGTGTGGGTGGAGCAATTCGACTTCATGTCTGTGCCGTCGTACACGGGCCACGCGTTGCCCTGGGTCTCAATCAACTCGATGTTAACCAGCCACTGAAACACTTTTTCTGCCCATTCGGCATAGGTCGCGTTTCCTGTGTAGCGCGCGAGCCGCGCCGCAAGGTTGAACATGCAGCCGTTCGACACGGTGTTCTTGTAGTCATAGCCTGCGTTCCAGGTGTAGATCTGCCACCGCAGGCCGCCCCCGCAGCTGCCTGTCTCCCACCGGTCCTTCATGTTGTTGAACACGGCCTGCGCGCTATACAGATAGCCGTGCTGGCTCGAGGACGGGTTGGAGAAGTTCCGCTCGGCGGCGGTCATCGCCGCCAGTCCCCAGAACCCCTGGTCGTCGTTACCCTCGGTGGTAGACTGGTCCGAGGGCATGTAGTTGCCGGGGGAGCCGGCCTGGTACGTCATTGCCTGCTTGATCATATTGGTGTAGTTGTGCTGGTCGGTGAGGAACTCCCAGTCAATGAGCACACCCCACGCGACGCCAGCTTCCCACCAGTAGTACGGCTGCTGGAACATCCCTGGCTGCGCGTTGGAGCTTGGATTCGAGCCGGCGAGCGGATAGTAGTCGAGCAGGCCCTTGGCAATGAGAGAGGTGCCATCCTGGACGCTGGTCTCGGAATTCGGGTCCCAGCTGATACTCCACGCAGTGGCAGCCAGCAGAAGTAACCTCAGCATGGCGTGTTCTGCAAAAAGTGTCACTCTCTGCGGTTAAGTCTGTGTTTATATTTAGATGTGATTTCGCTTATGTGTGTGCGCTTCACGTAGTGAGAATCATGTGATGAACAATGCTGCGGAGAATAATAAGCCTACTAACCACCCATAATACACGAACACTCCCTACGTCAGAAGCATGCATAAGTAAGAAGCCTTCAGGGAATGGCCTAAACACATTTCAGCATAACCAATATTAGATTCATAGGTATTGTCCTCTAGCGTTCTCGTTTGGCTCGTTATAGGGTTTGAAAAACTTGCTTATTTACCCTTCTTGGCAGTTCAAGAGAGGGGAGCCCTCGGGTCTGCGCGCTCGAATTTCCAGAATGGCGAGTCGCAAACTCGGAAAGGAAACACTTCACAGAGTTTAGCGATTGAAACAGCTTCAGTCAATACTACCGTTACCCCGCAGATACTAAAATAGGCTTTTACAGCGCGGCGCTCCATTACCACTGCTACAACTGTGGAGGCTAGCTGGCTGGAGTACGTAAGCATATTTACCACCGGTTGGGTAGTTCATCACCGATTCGGTTCGTAGGACTCTGCTGTTCGAAAACATATTACAGCTTGAACAAAGATGGATCTAGCTGACAGTGCGCCCGCAGCGGTTTGGAGAGCATTCAGCTCCGGATTCGCGAGCGACTTGCAGTCGCGCAATTGGAGCGTCTACGGACAGTGGCTGGGGTTCCTATGTTTCCCGGTGTGCATCGCGCTCGGCATCGTGAATCTCCTGCATTTGAGCCTTATCATCATTTTTAGCATAATCAGTCTTGTGCAAGGCCTGCTCTCGCTGTTCCTCGAGGTCCCGTTCCTGCTTCGGATTTGCCCGGTCACCGACCGCTTCACGTCGTTCATCCGCGTGTTCCATCAGAACCTTCCGCGGGCAGGGTTCTACATCGCCATGGCAGCGATTCAATACGGAGGTATTGGCGTCAAGGCGACCTCTCTTATTGCCTGCGCCGTGCTGTTCACCCTGACTTCTTTGTCGTACTTCCTTGCCTACATCACGAAGCAGCAATTCACGGAATCGCGGACGCTGGGCGGCGAGGGAGTTGCCCGCGAGATGCTCGCTTGAACATACTGCTGCAGCACTGTCGAAATTTGTCTGTAGTCCACCAGCGCGATTACGTTTCCGTTTGTTGTGCCCAAAGGCGAGACCACCTTTGTCGGCTCGTCGGTTAGTATCAATCAGGTAAAGTTATAAATAATAAATTAGGGGTCCATAGAAGCAGCGCGCTACACAGAGATCTGCGGCTTGCACTGCTTCGACTTCCGGCGCTTGATCGGCTTGACATTGTGAGTCTCGACCAAGCCCTCGACGTACACGTTGCGGCCGGTCTTCTTCGCATGGGTCAAGATATGCGCCTTCAAGTTGTCCGAGCGCGAGAACTTGCGCCCGCAGTCTGCCACGGTGCACATGTACGGCCTCTCTAGAGTGTGCGTCTTCATGTGTCGTCGCAGGTGCTCCATGCGGCGGAATCCCTTCGTACACGACTCGCACACAAAAGGCTTCTCGACGTCGCCCGGGAGCGACGACAGCGAGGAGGACGACGAACTTCGGCTGCGCTTCTCCATGGCCTCGAACGGCGCCGCTCCAGGCACCGCTCCAGGCACTGCCTGGGGCGCATACATGAACGCGGAACCCGGGTTCATTTTGAGGTGCATGTCGTCGGCCATGTTGTAAAGCGAGCCTCCGAACGTCTCGTTGGGTATGAACTCCTTCAAGTGGTGGGGGTGTTGGTGCATGTCACCATCGTGGCCAACCACAGCGGCGGCGGCCGCCGCAGCCGCAGCTGCCGCTGCCGCCGCCGAGCCATCGCCCTCAATCGGCTCGGGATCCAAAGGGCCTGCTTCGGACTCCAAGGTGGAGAGCGGGTCCGGGACGTCGGAGCTGGCGGCCGAGCCGATTTCGGCGTCAGGCGCAACAGCACTAGAGTCGCTGGGCGAAAGGCTGCCGGCCTCGCGCAGGCACGGCGGCGGGCGGTAGAACGGGTTGATGCCCGCGGCAAGCTCCGGCTGGAGGTCGAGGGCATCTTCGTCGACGTGGTTCTGGGCGTCGTAGCCCATGACCATGTCGAAGCTGAAGTTTGCGTTCATGCCAAGCGGCAGCGTCATGTTGCGGGCGCCGTCCTTGCCAATCGCCATCTCGAGCGGGTTCTCGATGGAGTCCATCGGCGTGGCCAGCGGCGTCATCAGCGGCGTCATCAGCGGCGACGGCGGGCCCTGCGAAAGGTCGCCGGCCTCCGGGTGGCCGAACAGCGGCAGCGCCGACGACGAGTAGCTGCCGACCGATTGCGGCGTGATGAGCCCGCTGGCGCCCAGCGCGACAGAGTGGCCGCGCACCTTGCGTAGCGGCGTCTCCGGGGCGGCTGCGTAGTGGTCGAGGTAGGCACGCTTGCCCGGTCCAGCCGGGGAGAACGACCACGGATCGAGGGTGAACAGCGAATCGGCGTCGGCACCGTGGGCGTCTTCGAGTGGAGGCGCCGGGTACGACATCGTTCGTCGCAGCTGCATGGGGGAAATGGTAGCGGACATCAGAGTGTTTCTGCTTCCACTGGGTCCACTGGTTTGGCGGGGTGGACAGACGGCGGTGCCGGACAGATCTATATACACCCAGGTGGGGTTGACAAATTCCTCGTGATGCCCGTCTTACCCGCTAGCAGGCGTGCATGAACGCGTCCCACAGTCGTGTCTTTTTGATTAGATGCTAGTAGGGTTACGCGCCCTTGCCCGACCAATGCCGCACGACGCCCAAGATCGTAGCCACCAGCTGGCATCACGGCTAAGGGGGCTGAGTAATACCAAACGCTGCCGGGGGGTCCCCAAAGGCCAGCCTAATGTGCTCACGCATGCGGCCCAAGATGATCGAATGACCTTCGCATTCTGCTTCGCGCAACGTTCAGCTGTCATGGGAACCGTCGGCCCCCTGACACATTGACCCTACCGATCTCGGCTGTGCTGGATCGGCTCGGCCCACTATTGTTAGCCAGTGTGACTCCCCGATGTCATAGCTATAGATATCTCGTACGTCGTTATTGTATGTCTATTGAGCACCGATCTCCATGAACAGTAGGTCTAGCCGCCCTCCAGCCCAGCTCTGTATGGCGGGATTTTAAGCGATCAAATGGGGCAAATTCACGCGAGGCCGCAGCTTCGCTACCTTGGGACGCGGCCAGCTCGACCCTTCATGGGTGGCCGCTGGGCAGACCTCTATTTTTCAATGCGCACAAGGGTCCGTGCACCGCCTTTCCCTCTTCCGTTTCCGCTAACCACCAGATCCCGCTTTCAGGCGATCGATAGCCCCAGACACTCTCCGATTAAGACCTAGCCTCGAAACAACCCTAGTCAGGGCAGAGTCTCTCTACTGGCTTGGCGCCCCAGAACGCGTCTGACACGAGGCGGGCGATGGGTGGTGCACAACGACAGCTCGTATACTAAACCGCGTGCGGTCTCAAACGCTACGTTCACTCTAGGCCTTGCGTTTGCTAGCCCTATGACAGTTTGTCGCGTTGTCCGCTCAGCCCAATCGCCGCGGAACCTTCCGTGCGGAATAGTACATACCCTAGCCCTCAGATACTGGGCCTTCGTCCTCGACAGCGAGAGCAATCGCCGCCGGTCAGCCAACGGTAGCCCGCCCGCCGTCCGCCAACCGCGGGGCGCCTTAAGCGCTGCTGCTCATCGTAGCGCCATATTTCCGTCGCTGCTCGCACGTCAAGCCATGAATAGCAGCTGCGCCTCAATGGCCTCTGGAAATATTACGACGGCTACAGGGCCTCTTGGAAATCATGTGCCAGAGTTGCTGCCGGCAGTCCAGTGCATCAGCCATTGAGCGTGATCGGATTCACGTGGTTTCGTTATCGTAGGCGTATAGTGGCGCCGCGGCTGCATGGCGGCGGGGACACCTTGGGAGTCAGCAAGACAAAAACCCGGGGTAAGCAACCCGGACACGATTAGTGATGAAATGCACTAAAGATAAACCTGGAAAATAGAGGGATAGAAAGTGCCTCGCTCCGGCTTGGACGAGCGACCTAAACTGCGGTTTTTCCAGAGCTGGAATCAGTGTCAGGGCCCATGATTGCTTCACAAATTGCCGACCGGGGTAATAAAGTTGCCCTAACCCCGTATAGTAACGTCTGTCCCGATCCCGATCCGCCCTGGACGCGTCAGGCATGGCGTCGCGGGCGTCGCGGGCGTCACAATTAGGCATCTCTCTGTGTCGGCGAATCAGGTTTCAGGCACTCCTTCCGGAAAAACTGGGTGGCTAATCGCCGCTAGATTACAGGAGTGAGAGCGGTTTGGCAACTGTAGAGCCAGCTTTAACAAGCTAAAGACTGATTTAAAAATAAATACAGCCTCAATCAAAGAGGCAATGACTGCAATAACTGCGATAACTGCATTGACATGCTTATTTTTAGTCTACGGAGCCACGTGAGGGCGGGGGGCCCATGCGCAGTTTGTATTAAACTGAAGCATCTCATTAAGAGCAACGCCATTGGGTCTAGATGCTCGCAGGCTGCTGCTAAATGAGGCGAGCTGCCGCACGGCCTTTCATTGGGTCCATCGCCAACGGCTATAAGTATATTTAACTGCTACCGCCCTGCTTTCAAAGCTGAACGTTGATCCTCTATGCCGTTGACTTTGAACCATTTATTCCGCGTAGCCACACCCTTCCTGACATGATAGCTTACGAACCGTCGATAGGAGAAACCAGCTGCTTTGAGACCAACCAAAGACTGGCGAAGCCGCGCCGGATTCCTTGAAGAACTTCGTTCATTTCACCGTCCAGGCTGTACGGGCCACAAGTTAATCTGTCATGGAGTGCATATACTACCTGTGTACTTATATACAGTTCAAGGGTTCTCGGCAACGAATGCAATGCCCTTCTCAATGTTCTTCTTCAGGCCGTCCTTGGCAGCAACGAGCAGCTCCTCCTCCTTGGCGGTGAGCGAGCCAATGTCGTGGATCTTCTCCACACCGTTGGGGCCCAGGGACACCGGCGACGAGAAGAACGTGATGCCCTCATTCTTGTAGAGCGGCGACTCCACAAACGTGTTCTCAACAACGTTCTCGCCCTTGAGACCCTTGAGCAGCGACGCGGTGAAGCGAGCGCCGGCGAACGCCATCGAAAGCGTCGCCGAGCCGGCGCCGGCCTTCGCCTGGACAACCTCATCACCGCCGAACTGGATGCGGTGGATCAGCTTGCTGTAGGCCTCGCCATCGATTTCGGGGTGCTTGCTCTGGCTCAGCAGCGGCACAATCGTCGCGCCAGAGTGGCCGCCCACCACCGAGACGAACTCGTCAACGGGGTCGGTGTTCGCAACCTCGGAGACGAAGCGCGAAGCGCGGACCAGGTCGAGCGTGGTGACACCGAACACGCGGCGCGGGTCGTAGACACCAATGTTCTTCAGGGTCTCGGCGACGATGGGAACCGTAGAGTTCACCGGGTTCGAGATGATGGCAATCAGCGCCTTGGGGCTGACCTTGCCGGCGGCCTTCGCGAGGTCGCGGACAATCGACGCGTTCGTGTTGAACAGGTCGTCACGGGTCATGCCGGGCTTGCGGGGCACGCCGGCGGGGATGACGATCACGTCGGTGCCCTCGAGCGCGCGCTCGAGGCCGTTGTCCTCGGGGCCGAAGCCGGTGACCACCGACCTCTTGTTGATGTGCGAGACATCTGCGGCAACGCCGGGCGCGCCGCGCAGGTCGTAAAGGCTGAGCGCCGACACGTCGGAGTTCTCCTTCAGCAGCAGCGAGAGGGGCTGGCCAATGCCGCCACCGGCACCAAGGACAGCAACCTTGGAGAGCGAAGCCGGGGTCGTGGAGAACGACCGGGCCTGGACACGAGTCAATTTCGAGAACATATTCTATACCGCCAAAGCTGTTTAGGTTGGTCTAAACCAACGTGTGGAGCAGGCAGGATTATATAAACCCGGGGGACGCGGTAAGGGCCGACCATCCCACCAATGAGCTCGACCCACGTTCAGTCCCGTGCCATGAACAATTAGCGGCACGCGAATAGCCGATCTTCGGGGACGGGCCGGCCGCTTTCATTACTGGCGCCGAGAGCGCGGGTCCACTACCTTAGCGAGATGGCCGTTCTTGAGGCGATTTCATACAAGACTTGATTAGAACCTGAAGCGTGCTCTCGACTGTTCACCCATTGCTAGCACAGCGCAGCTATGAGTCTGGCCGACTCCTGATCATCACCAACCTTAGTCTGTAAATAGTCAAACTATATGAAAATAAGTATCAATTAAGCAAAGACGGCTAGATAGGTGTGAAGGCGTATCAAATTTGGTGTGTGCTAAGGGCAAGACGGCTAGATCATTCCAGCCCACTTCAGGTTTTCAACGAGAATCATGTCGCTGACGGCATCGACGACAAACTTCATGGATGTTGTGTCAGTCGCACATGTTTGGTGAACGTACATAGTACGGTCGCTCCCGCCTTGCTTGAATCGGCTTTGGAACAAGCTCTCAATATAAGAAACGATCTCCCTCGGGTTTGCGTCGTCACCAGTGTATTCTGGGAAGTGTTTACTAAACGGAGACAGCTTGCATTTTCGCTCAAGCACGTCGGTTTTGTTTAGAAATAGCTGTACGCTCTTCGCCCGGAACCACTGCGAGTTCACCGTTTGCTTAAACGTCTCGAGCGACTCGTCCAGCCGGTTGATGGAGGCCTCTTCGTCCAAGCCCTGGTCGTACTCAGACACCGATACCACAAATAGGAGACAGGTCACATCGTCGAAGCCGTAAATCCACTTCTTGCGCTCAATACGCTGACCGCCGACGTCCATCACAATAAGCTCGCTGCCTTTAACTCTGAACGTCGCCGACGTGATGCCGGTCGTCTTAAGACGTGCTCGTAAAATATCGTCATCGGTTGCCATATAATCGGCGCTTTGCATGACCGGGACCTTGTCCAAGAAAAACGCTGCGTTTGTGTCAAGACCCAGCTCGCTCGCGGCTACTAAGTTCTTGATCGGAGCAGGACAGGTAGCCCAGAGAACGTTTATCGCCTCCGCAATGTCATGACGAGACGGCTGGTTTTCGCCGACCATGGCTACCGCGGGGCCCATGTCTGTCTCCTCGAGCTCGCCCATTGACACATACCCACGCAGTGCCTGACTTATGATAGGCTGAGCCACTTGGTTGCTCATGAAAGCGCGCTCCAAATCATCGGCGGCTTCGTGCTTCACTACAACATGAGAGTGGAGGAAGGCTTTGGCACTCGCGTCCGTCTCTGCGTTCAGAAACCCCTTGCGCGAGGTGTCCAGTGATTGGAGTAGGCGTTTGGCGGTCACGACCTCTTCCTTGGCGCCGGATCCGATCCAGCTGTCCACAAGCGCTTGGGCGCTTGGGTCGCCGTTCGAGGCCCGTAGCTCCTCGTCACAGATGTCGACCAGGATCCTCATTGACCGCAGGGTGTCGGCCCATATCAGCTTTGAGTACTGATATCGCTCGAACTTGTCGAAGCTGTTCCCATAGCATAGTCGCATTTGCTTGAACACCGTCGATCTCCTGTTCCCAAGAACAATGCCTTCTGCATGGGGCGACTACTGTCCTTGGCGAACTCCTTTTCTATTTTAGCGTTCAATATAGTCAGGGCCTTTCGTCGAGGCATTGATGCCATTTGTCCTCTTTTCGGAGCGCTGGTCGTTCGCCCAGACTTTTCGTTGATGTTCAACGTCACATTCGCCAGCGCCGGGTCTTCAGAGTCAATCTTACTTGAGATGCAACCCATTATGGACCACAAGATTGCTTGAGTTGCCTTGTATATGTCGGTTGATTGTCTTATGGGGCTTCGGGGTGGGGCCGATCTGACGATGGTCGAGTGTGCGCGCGATACCCGATTGGGAAACGATCGTGGATGAGGGTTGTGTCGAAGGGTTGATCACCAGCATAATTGGGGCGGGAGCCCAGCAGGCTCCTCTGGATTTCCAGCAAATAGAAAGGCGTTCAAATTGATTGCGAGTGTGCTATCACTAGGCTTTCTTCGCACTCACACCGAGAGCTCTACCGCCGTATAGCGCTAACTCATGTCACCCCAAGTACTCGGAGGAAGACTCACATGCTAGCAGCTCTTAATCATGCACAATCGTGACCTACGTGGTACTGCGAGCTAGGTCACTATAGAGAACTCAAATGCTCACGTGGGCCGCGCATGCTGCGCAGAAGGCGCACAGGAAGGCGCACAGGAAGGCACACACGAGCAGGCGGAGGCGAGGGCGCGCGGGGCGAGCGGCAGTCCCAGACATAGCCTGTGGCACTAAATGAGTAGCTCTATTGCGCTCAATTCCCAAAGGCAAATGTGGGGTTCAGGTAAAAGATCAGATCCTGGCGGTTATTTATACAAAGCAGACTTATCACCTGCGTGCGCTATCACAAGCTATCTTTAAGTGCTGCAAAACAGCTGGCGCAAGAAGAGGGAGCATCCGGCTGCGCCATTTTTGGTGTACTCAAACACAGCTCGCTCAAATCAGATCCGCTTAGCTCGAGTCACGGTTCGTGATGTAGAGAGCGTGGATCATACCGGGGAACCAGGCGAAGCAGCAGAGAATAACATTCAACAGCAGCTGTGTACCGCACCCCTCAGCCAAGAATACAGCGAGCGGCGGTAGCAGGATGGATAGAATGAGAAGCAGGCAGTCCATTTCGGGGGAATATTCGTGGAAGGATAACTCCACCTCTAACTGGCCCGGCTCGCCTTATGCTACCTAGAATTAGGGCAGGGGTTACAAGTATAAGCCGCACACAGGCTTGTTGTGTGCGAAGATTGCTGCTCTAAACTGCTGAGGTGTATGTAAACGTTAGGCGCCTGTTGCGCCGAGGGGTAGCCATCACGACTCAGACATATGCGGGTCTCAGTTGCACAAGCAAGATATTTGGAGCGGTTCCAAATAATTATGAAGCGTACAATTAAAGATGTATACCGGTAGTTAGCAAGTGCTGGCCTCGATGGCAGCTGTTTTAAACGAGACGCTCATCGAGGCGAACTGCTGGGTTTGACTCAACGAAGTCGAGGCTCACCTTGTGGCCAAGAAGCTCACGGATGTTTGAGACGCCATACTTGATCATGGTAGGCCGCTCGAGGGACAGGCCGAACCCAATCACGCGAAGCTCGCGGGGCAGGCCCATGGGCTCGAGCATTTCTGGCCGGAACAAGCCAGAGTTGCCAATTTCGACCCACTTGCCCAGACCGTGGTGGTATCCGAAAATTTCCAGCGACGGCTCAGTGTATGGGTTGTAGGCGGGCTTGAAGCGCAGCTGGTCCACGCCCATGTTGCTGAAGAAGGCTTGCATGAAACCAATCAGCTTACCGAGGGTGATATCGAAGTCGGCAATGACGCCCTCGATCTGGTGGAACTCCGCGAGATGCGTCGCATCCACGGCCTCGTTTCGGAACACACGGTCGATCGAGAAGTACCGCGCCGGCCGCGGGTTCGCCGCCAGCGCGTGCAGCACGCGCGCGCTGATGGCGGTGGTGTGTGTGCGTAGCACGAGCTTCTGAGCGTCCTTGGGGTCCCAGTCGTAGCGGTACCCTTTGGATCCGAACTTGCCCTGCTCGTGAACAGCCCTCACATTTTCATAGTAGACGCTGTCCTCGGGGAGCCCGCCCTCCTTGGGGTCCTTGATGTAGAAGGTATCCTGAAGGTCGCGCGCAGGGTGCTGCTGCGGAACGAACAGCGCGTCGAAATTCCAGAAGCCCGTGTCGACGTACGGGTCGGTGGCCATTTCTGTGAAACCCATGTTGAAGAAGATGGAGCGGAACTCCTCGCGCACCTTGTTCAGGGGATGCAAGCTGCCGGCGTGCGGGTCGGCGCCCTCGGCCTTGAAGTTGTATGGCTTGAACTTTGCCGTCTTCCAGCTGCCGGACTGCAGCATTTCTATAGTCAGGTCCGTCTCGAGCTTCTGGACTTCGAGCGCAAACTCGGGGCCCTTGGCCAGCTTGTACCACCAGACCTTGGTCTTTGCAACGAGCTTGCGCTTTTTCAGCTCGGCGAGCGCCGGCGCGTTGTCCAGGGTGCCCGTGGACTTGACGGTATCGAGCTCCTTGCGCGTGATGTCTTCCGGCTTTGTGTCGATGCTCTTGACCAGCTTACTGCCGTCCTTCTTGACCCAGCCATTCTTGAACGCGCGCTGTTGGCCGATTTTGCCTGAGCTGCCGAGCTGCTTGGCAACGTCGGCAATAGCGAGCCCATCTACAGCAGCAGCGACCGCATCGAACAGCCGTGCCTCGTGCGAGCCGTTGGCCACAATGTCCTCGCCCTCCTCGGTGAGCGACCACAGCTCTTTTTCGACCTGTTCAGCTGTGATCATGTTCTTGTCGCTCAGCGACGTCACCGCAGACTGTACGGCGCTGCTGGGCTCATTCGGGAACGTATGCAAGGTGTTTTCGATGTGGCCATGCTTGTCCAGCTCGCCCAGAATCCGCTGTATCAACGACATTTCGCAGCAGCGGAAGTGAGTGACTCTATAGACCGTCTACTAACTAGCGCCCGTGAATTTTCGAGTCATCGCTACACGTGATTGTGCACACAGCGGCAGAGGCTCGCGTACAGGGCGCCATCACTGGCTCGAAAAGCTGTAACGTAAAAATCAAATCTGGCTAAAATAATCCTGCTACAGTGCCGAATCGCTTTATATATGGAGCTTTTCCAAGCTTGAAATGGCCCGCAGTATGGGTACCTATTGTAATCATCCATGTCGCTTAGTGGGCCATTGATGCGTGCTATCACCTAAACGACAGCGGCCAATTTAGATTTACTTCAATAGCAGAGCCTAGAAGTGCGCGTCGATAAGCTGCTTGACCGTGTTAGCAGGCCTGAAGAGGCACACAGGCCCGCCCGGCCCTCACCCAGATAACATGTTGTCTGGGTTAGGCCCTGTGGAGAGAGCCTCCGTCCGCCCTATCGAGTAGGACCCATCATCGTGCTTCGAGGAGGTCTGCCAGCCACGCACTCGACCACCGGAATTGTTTAGAAGATGGGGCTTTTTTCGGAGCGCAAGCCATACACCGCAATTAGCGTTGAAATCGAAGCGCTGCTACATCAGGGCCCGGATCGCGACCCGGGGAAGCTGCTGAACCTCGTGGAGCTAATCCAGGGCACGCGGCCGCCTGAGGCTGGCGCGCACGAGGCAGGCCGCGCGCTGCGGAAGAAATTGAAGCATGGCGGGCCCGATGAACAGCGTCGCGCGCTTGGGCTAGTCGAGCTACTGATCGATAATGGCGTCCGCGGAAACGAGCTCGTGGGCGATACGGGGCTCGGCGAGCAGATCAGCCTTGTGGCCAGCGGACAGGGAGAACCGTCAAGGGGATCCAAGGCGGCCAAGCAGGCTCAATCGCTACTGTCTGACTGGTCTCGGCGCAAAGATCCGAATCTCAGCCGCTGGTTCAAGCACGCCGGCTTGGCGGACCGGCCGCCCCGGCGGCCGATACACCCCGACGACGATCTGGACGCTGAGGGGTTTCGCGAGCGCGACGGCGGCGGTAGGCATGCGCGCGGCCGCAGCACGTCGAGCCGCCGCTCGTGGATGTCGTCCCCGTCAGCGTCGCCGCGGCCGGCGCCGGCGCGCTCGCGCTCTCCGAGCCCAATTAACTTGCGGGGCGCGGGATTGACCACCACAATTGCCACCGCGCACAACGTGTCGACGCGCTTGACCAACGCGCTGATCACGAACCGTCCCGGGAGCCGCGAGACTGAAGAGTACTACCAGCAGGCCAAGCAGCTGCGGCGGCGGATCATTCAGCTTGTGCACGACCCGAGCGGTGAGGTGCAGCAGTATGTCGGACAGCTGCTGCAGGCAAATGAAGAGCTCATTGCCTCGCTGCAAGCCTACGACGCAGTGTCCGACGGGCGCCAGCTGGCGGCCCAGGACGACCACGAGAGCCACGGCCTGCCGGCCTCGCCGCGTACGCCTATTTCCCCCGTGCGGCCGCCGCCTTTACCGGGTAGCGGCCGCAGCGCTGCGTCACGCATCAACAATGATGAAGAAGATCAAGAGGACGAAGTGTTCTCGCCAAAGCGCTCGTCAAAAAAGAAAAACCTGGTAGACTTAGACGACCCGTTTGCGGACAGCTACGAGCAAGACGAGCATCCCAAGCATACGCCGTTTTGGTAGACGTGGGCTCTATACCAGATGGCTTTGTTTAGGTGGGTGCCCGGTTGGTGAGCTGGTAATGTCGTAAGGCGCCAGACTGCCGTGCTCGGTAGCAGATAGTGTAGGTACTGTAACTTTAAAGTCTTGTGAATAAATAAGAGCGGCGCCTCATGGCCGCGCGAGCCAACCCGTGGCTCCCGATCAATGGCAGATCACGCCAGGTCATTCCCCGCGCGTCATATCTCTCGCACATCAATGTCGAAGGCGGTAACACCAAGCAAAACTTCACTTGTCTGCTGCGCAAGCCCACTGATATGACCCCAGCTCATCAGATTCGTGCCCACGGCCAGGAGCAGCACTGACCCTAGCTGCATCACCACCAGCCGCCGCCCGTACGCCTCGGCGCCGCACCACTTGAGGGGCTGTTGGCCGAGGGAGTGCCAGTATTCCGCCGCAAAAAGCGCATAAACCTTGGTCTGCAGCTTGCTGCTCACCGTGTACGGCTCGTCGCTGTCTAAGCTCTGCTGCGGGAACAAGCCATTCGACGCTTCGCTGTTCTCACGGCTTTCGAGAACTGTTCCGCTCGGAGTTACCACCGCATAGCTC
Source organism: Entelexis gropengiesseri (assembly GCA_030579755.1). Taxonomy (NCBI): domain Eukaryota; kingdom Fungi; phylum Ascomycota; class Dipodascomycetes; order Dipodascales; family Trichomonascaceae; genus Entelexis; species Entelexis gropengiesseri. The sequence goes on along the minus strand of JAKTRO010000001.1, from coordinate 409,813 downwards.
AAGATGTCCGACCCGGAGAGTGACTGCTGGAGCGCCACAGCGACTTTATCGGCGGGGAGCATGCTCAAAACCTCTCTCCCACGGCCCGCAGACGTCTAGCTAGCTGCGCGCTTCGCAGCTCAAGCACAAGCACGTGAGATGATTTTCAGGGTTCGGGCCCGGTGCCGCTTAAGCAGGGGCTCTGAGCTGAACCATCTATGGTGGTTACGCTGTGCACTATAGATCTATGGCTTGTGTGTATTGATTAAACTTTAAAACCGAGCGATCTCGGCACCGTGGTCGCCAATTGGTTTGCATACATTAAGTTCGTATTCTCTTGTAATGATGCTCCTTTCTTGCACTTCAGGGAATTCTTCAGCGGCCCTCGAACTTGAGGCTGATGGAGTTCACGCAATGGCGCTCGTTGGTAGGGTTCTTGTACCCCTCGTTGTAGAACACATGCCCAAGGTGCCCGTCGCATTTCGCACACGTCATTTCGGTCCGCGTCATGCCCAGTGTCGAATCCTTGTGTAGGTTTATTGCACCAGGAATCGCTTGGTAGAACGCAGGCCACCCGCACCCGCTGTCGAACTTCGAAGTGGACGTGTAAAGAGGGTTCCCGCATCCAGCACAGCTGTATACACCCGGCTTGTCGAACTTGTCATACTCGCCAGTGAATGGGCGCTCGGTGCTTTTCTGACGAAGTACCGCAAATTGAGCCGGGCTCAGCACAGCTTTCCACTCGCCAGACGACTTCACAACCTTAGACATGATCTATCTTGGAGGCCCACTGTGAAAAAGAGCGGATCTGGCGGTGGCAACTCCGTCCCTATATATTCTGGCGTTTTCCAGCCTAGCCCGCTAAGTCAGAACCACCGAAGACACCCCCCTAGCCCAACAAAGTGAGTGCTATTTGCGACTCGCCCCCGTTGCGTTCGCACCACGATACTGCTGCCGAATCGCTTAGCATCGCTCCGGTTGCCAGCTCAGCCGCTTTCCATTAGTCAGGTGATTGATGGTCGTTCTTCGGGCTCCCGCGCCATCCGCCAGGGTTTACCAACAAACATGTCGAAACGGTTGCTGCGTGATCTCCAAGCAATCAAGCAGGACACTGAATGGGGGTTCACTGCGACCCCTGACGAGTCGAACCTCTCCAAGATCACTGCCACCTTCCCGGGCCCCGTTGGCACGCCATACGAAGGTGGTGTTTACGCTGTCCAGTTCGATGTTCCTAACGAGTATCCCCTCAAGCCGCCGCGCGCGCGCTTCGCCACGCGTATTTTCCATCCGAACATCAGCTCGCAGACTGGTGCAATCTGCCTTGATATTCTGAAAGAGAAGTGGACACCTGTTTACAATCTTCAGAGCATTCTCATATCGCTCCAACAGCTGCTCGACTCCCCCAACGCTTCAGATCCCCAGGACGCTGAGGTTGCGCGTGTCTATACGGAGAAGCCTGACGAGTTCAAGCGTATTGCGCATGACTGGGTCGTCAAGTATGCCAACACCCCCGAGGACGAGGCGCCGCAGTTCGATAAGGAGTCTGTCGCCAAGTTCACTGCGATGGGGTTCTCTCCCGATGCCGTGATCGCTGCTTTCAAGGAGTTGGGCATCACCAAGATCTCCTCAGAGGAGGACATGCAGAAGGTCTCCGAGAAGCTGATCAGTTAGATCATCACTGCCCCCTCGCCTTCCTGGAACTAGCTATTGCTCCAGCCAGCGTCATGGCTGGACCGCCAGAATGCTTCTTATTGAGGGCACTGTTTGCTGTCTATCAGCGCTAGATGCTAGTAGTTTAGACTGCACGGAGAGAAGGAAGCCTCTCTTGACTGAACAAGTTGCCGGAACTAAAATGAATTCCCAAGCATGTTCGGTTCATTCGTTTTTCAAGCTTCAAGTGTAAACCATGTACAGCTAAATGGATGCCTTTGTACATTAGATATGGGCCCACAGATGTTCATATGGGCTGCGTGTCCTAGATCTGAATTGGAGATCGGCGGATCTCCAGATATAAAGATTCGCGAGTTTTAATTTCAATGGGTATAGGTACATTATTAGGCCGCGCCACGCTAGTTCAAGAGTATTTCGCTGGCGTCATAGCTTAATGTCTGATAGTCACTGGCTCTTGAGCTTACTTAATTTTTTCCGTTAACCAAGTCCATGAAGCTTAACGAGCTCGGCTGGACGCGGGTTGAAGATGACCTAGAAGATATTGGGGATGGCGGATTCTACTATGGCCTTGAAGAGCTTTCTGGTGTGTCTGTCGAAAACGACGGGGGCACTGTAAAGTTTGTTCCCTCTGAGTCAAATGAGAAAAAGCCGCCCGCACAGAAAGCAATTAAAAAAAAGAGCGACTCCAAAAAAAAGAAAATTCAAAAGGGCGCAGCAAATCAGGAGCCTGTTCAGACCACTTTTACCAGTAAGTCTGGTGAAGGCGAGAATCGTAACCGGGCAGAAGGTGTGGAGAATGCAGTAGCAGGCTCAAATGAGAAGCAGGTGGAACCTGCAGGTGATATCAGCGAGACAGAATCTGAGGGCCTCAACGAATTCGATGTTTTAGGCAAATTGGAGGATGAGCGGGTCTTGCACACTCTGGGATCTTGGCCCAAGAACCTTGATCCACGAATCTACAAGGGCCTTGACAAGCTCGGCTTCTTGGACCCCACTCCAATTCAGGTCCAAACCATTCCGGCCATTTTGGAAGGTAAGGATGTGATTGGGAAGGCTGCCACAGGATCAGGTAAAACGCTGGCCTACTCTTTGCCGCTCATTCAGCGGTTCTACGAGGCCCCGAACAATGTGAAAGATCGCCCGGAAGGCCTTATTATTAGTCCAACTCGAGAGTTAGCCCATCAAATCCGGGATCACATCGATGCAATTCTTCCCTCAGGCGATCAGAAGCGGGCTGTAGTGACTCTAACTGGCGGTCTTGCCATCCAGAAGCAGCTGAGACAGCTTGCTGCTCACCCAGCGGTTGTGGTAGCAACGCCAGGACGTCTTTTCGAGGTTCTCGAACAGCTTCCTGCTAAAGTGCAGCAGCAATGGCAGCGCATTCCTTCTCTCGTTCTCGATGAGGCTGACCGTCTTGTACAGTCGGGCAGTTTCGCAGAGCTTGAATCTGTGCTGCGCATTATTGGCATTTCAAAGCAGCGCCAAGTATTGGTCTACAGCGCCACCTTCAACACTGACCTTTGGTCGAACCTCTCATCGACCCGAAAACGGAAGCGAGAAGAGATTCGCGAGATCATGGAACAGAAATTCGGCCTTAGTAAAACCGCGGCGTACGTTGATGCTGACCCCGAGTCTAAGGTCGCAAAGGCAGTGAGACAGGCAGTCATCGATTGCCCCAATATGGAGAAGGACTTGTACCTGTACTATTTCTTACTTCTCTACCCAGGACGAACAGTCACTTTTGTTAACAGCATTGACGCGGTGAAGCGCATCGTTCCCCTGCTGAAGGAAGTAGGAATACCTGCAGTTGGTGTTCATAGCGATATGATCCAGAAGCAACGCCTGCGTTCAATCGAGCGATTCAAGAGTAACCCGAGCGGGGTCTTGATCGCGACTGACGTTGCCGCGCGTGGTCTCGATGTACCTTTTGTGGACCATGTGGTACACTATCACCTGCCTAGGACCGGGGACATGTACATTCACCGCTCGGGCCGTACTGCTCGGGCCGGAAACGAAGGCGTATCAGTTGTTTTGAGCTCTCCACAAGAATCGTCTGGCCCTTTGCCGAAGCTTGTGAAGCTAATTGACTCGAAGCCACAGCACCTAGACGTAGATTTCGATATTCTCGAGAAATTACGGGTCAGGATTAGAGTTGCGAAGAAGATTGCCGATACCCAGATTATTGCCACGCAAAAAGGAAAATCTCAATCGTGGGTGGCCCAAGCTGCCAACGAGCTCGGAATTGACGTAGATGAGGACTTTGATGCTTCTGCTGGGGGTGACCTGCGCGGCAAGAGGTCGCAAAAGAATGACGACGACGCCCCCGGTGCATTGCAGGCGCTGCGGGCAGAGTTGGCCTATCTGCTGAAGCAGAAGCTGGGCACCAACAGACGCTATCTGACGTCTGGCTCCGAGAACCTGGCCCACAAAATGATTGCCAACCCAAATGCTGTTGTGCCAGGAAAGGAGTCGAAGACGGCGCTAGAGGAGCTGTCCAAGAAGTCAAAGAAAGTGACTAAAACGCCTCCTGCTCCATCTCTTCCCGCTTCTTCTGCGGCTACTTCGGGACCAGTTCCAGCGAACCGAATCGAGACTCATCCTCGTAAAAACAAGACGGCGGCGTCCCAACCGCTGAGTGCAGTGGAGAGCAAGAAATCCAAGGCTCGTCCCAAGCCAGGAAGTGTCACAAAGACAGCGACCAACAAAGCGAAAAAACAGCAAGTGGTCAAGCAAGCGAAGAAGAGCCGAAGCGAAGAGTCGAGGTCCAAGCAAGGCTCAGTGGCCGAGAATTACAGGTTTAATGGCCCTAAAGGTCGAGGTAAAGGAAAAGCGGTGTCAATGGCCACGACTATAAGCGATGTTTAGTTGGCTCGGTACTTCCAAGCCACTTCGCCCTCCTTCCTTAACGCGACACCGTAGAGCACTTCTCAAGAGGCTTGAGTCAATGATGAACGTTATAAAGTCATATCATTAATTGACTACCTAAATTGTCCCTACTTGTGCACATTCATTAATCTAATTTTCTTTTACAGCAAAGATGGCACAGCTTAGTCGCTGTAGAATTCATCCTCGCTCTCATCAACAAGCTGCTCGAAGTTCAGCTTGTAGCGGAGAAGTGCTCCTACACCACCAAAGCCCCTGACAAACTGAGAGCCCTCGGCACTCTTGTCAGTAACAAACTCTAGCCTCGCTCCATACTCGTTATAGTTCTCAGCAAACCACTCAACAAGCGGCTTCTCATCCACGAGCTCGAGCTCCTGGCCATCAGGGCCAATGAGGTAGTCCTTCGTTGGGGTGGTTGGCAGAGCATAAACAATGCTCTCGTTATTCTCAGAGTCGCGTAGCGTATAGCGCATGAGCTCCAGGTTCTCATAAATAATTAGCACCTCAACAGCGCCAGCGTCCAGGGCCTTCAGCGTATCTTCGTAGCCATAGCAGAACATGCCTTGATCCTTAGCAATTTCCTCGAAGTACTTGTTGAGCAGCTTTTTCTCCTGGACAAACTTGACGTTGCTGAGACTCTCGGCACTGAGCTCAATCGCCTGGTTGAACCCGTTCTCGCCGCCGTAGCTGACGTCCACAATCTGGACAATCTTGGCCTGGAGACGCCCGTCAAACATGTCGGAATGGCTCAGCTCATTCTTGAAATCAGCGCTACCCGCAAGCACAAGCCCAGTGACGTTCACCTTGTCATTAGTGATAAAGTTCTGGACGGCGACCTCGGCGACCTTGCGTACGTAGTTGTGGCGCTTCTCGTCGCGCAGACGCGCGAAACGCAGGGCGGACTGACCACCACGTCCGTGCTTCTTGGGCAAATCGACGGTGAACTTGTGAAGCACGTCGCGCGTGTTGCCGCTCAGCGTGCCGAACAACGCGCCATTACCGTCCATAACAATGAACCCGAACTTGTCGTCGGACTCAAGCAGCTCACTGAGGGCCTCGACGTGGAACTTCGAGTCGCAGAGATACAGCGACGTGTTAATGGGCTTGAACGGCTCGAAGTCGATCGTGAGCTTCCGAATCTTGCCCTCGGACGTCGCAGCCTCGCCGCAGAAGATGACCAGCCCATTGGGCGGTGTGCGCGTGTAATTCTTGAGACGCTGCTGAGTAGATGTGATCGCGCTGAGAACGCTGAGACGGTTCACGCGAGACTTGATGTTCGACGCGGTTCCGTACTCGTCTACCAGCATTTTGCTGATCTGGGGGACCTGGGTGCGCGGCGGCATGATAAGAGAAATCATGGACGTGCCATTGCCGCGCGCCTCTTGCAGGTTCTTCACCAGCTTCTTGACCTTCCAAACCTCGATATTGCGGTCTACCTGCGTGCTCATTTCTCAGTTTACTGCGATGTCCAGCTCTACAAAGAAAAAAAATGGCAGACGTTTAATAAACTAGAACTCGTGATACGGGTAGTGCATGGGTGCCTCGAAGTAGTGCCTCGAAGCAGTTTGCCAGCACTTACAGCAGCAAAAAGAGCCAGTGAAGCCACAAGCTAGATAGAAGAAACCTCTTTCTCTAGAGATGTGTGGCATTCGCGAGCTGAGCGCTTCCTGCGCTGCAGCACCGATTCAGCTCCCCCGAACCGCACCGAGAGTTAAGTCACGTGATTCAGGACAGGCGGTGCTGTGCTATGCGCCTGCGAGCCGCGCGCCACACACACTTAAATAGCTCGAGGCGATTACTCGCCATTGGTAGCCAGTCACTGCCTGTGGCATCTTCTCTCCCATGCTCGTGAGACGGTTTCTGGCTGTGTTGGGCATAGGGTGCCTGCTTCTGCTAATATACCAGGTCGTGTTTATGGCGCGCACCTCTGCCGCCCGCGACCTGAATCACATACGGGCTACGCCTCTTACGACGCAGCAGGTCGAGCGGTTTGTGCTTCATAATGTGAATGAATCGCGAATCGACGAGAGCCTCGCCCACATAGCTCTGAACAAGGTGGGAAGAGACGAATTGCTTCTGACAAGACACCGAAAGTCCCGGATATCGAGGCTCTCGCACCCTCCAGCGCCCACATACGTGGAGAGCATTCGCGTTGATGGGAGATACCTGCCGGTTTCCCCGTACGCAGGGCTTTTCAGAGTGGCAAAATACCCTGAAGCCGCCTCTCTATTGCGTGGTGACGTGTTTACCGTGCGTATGGACCCCCGAGTATCGATCGACTCTGTAGTCGACTATGCTCTAAGAGAGGGATTCCAGGCTGTGGTGTATGTTGTTCCGTCGGACTGGACCCCGAAGTTTGGTATTAAAGAGTACAGCATTCCTGTTGTTCCAAGCCTTTTGGTTCCCCCGCGCCAATCGCATGAGATCAGGTTGGGAATGGCCAAAAGCGAGCACGACATTATTGAGCGGACTTTTGCGGGGCATAGCCATGAAGCCATCTTAGTTAGTGAGTCGAAAAGCTCTCCAGAGAGCCTAGCACTGTTTTCGGAGATGATTGCGATGTTTGATCTCCTTGAGGCTCGGGGATGGCGACCGTATCGAACTATTCGATTCATATCATTTCCTCATTATGAGACCAGAACATGGGCCCTCCAGAACGAAAAGTGGATTCGCGACAACGCTGCCGTGTATATTGACACCAGCGCGTCAAGAGGGATTTCTTCATCACCCTTACTCACGCATACATTAAAATGGGCACTTGACACTCTGAAAGATGGTGGGCTGGTATCTGATGACACTCCTTGGGCCCGGGGAATCAATCCGCCGGCCGGCTCAAATGTGTTTGAGCTAGACCTCCAGATTCCCTCGATCTCGTCGATGCTCACCAATGCCACCAACGGCGTCAGGATGCTGAATCTGATTGTAGCATCGCTGGCTTCGGAACCGGCGTTACCTTTCGTAGTGTCAAACTACAATGAGTACGTGAATTCTAGCGGCTTTGACAGTGCGGCCGCGCGCTTTGATGCACATTTAGAGCAATTGAAGTTTGAATTCACCAGAGAATATCCCTGGTATCAAGCAGCGAGCAAGCTCGGGGCCGTGGTAGAACTCAAGCGAGCCAACGCTAGATTGCGGAACTTTGAGAAGCAACTAAGAGGGGCGGATGGTACCAACGTTGTTTTCCCAATCTCCAGCGTTGGGGAGAACAATCTGATTGAACCCTCGCCTTCGGAGCTTGCCGAAGTTGTGGAAAAGCTACTAAGTAGCGAGTTTCTAGAGCTTTAATCGTCCTAGCCAGTCGGTCTCGGGCCAGACTTGAGACGTGCAGTTATTTATTATTCATGAGATGCATTTAAAATTCTAACGTGTCACATTGTTAGTGCCCTTCCTCGGTTTCTTCATCGTCCTCGTATTCCTCTTCGTCGCTCCATGATGGTGGCAAATCCAGTGAGTTTGATGCCTGCTCTGTCTTCCACTCCACTGGCCACTCAGGTACACTCTTTTGCCAAGCCCGCTTATCAGCAACGACATTTGTGATCTCGCCCTTGGGCTTAGCAGCCTCGCCAATTTTCTCTAGCGAAATCAGGACGAGACTGTTCCGGAGGATGAAGTACGAGTTGCGCAACTGCGGCTCTGTGCCAACGAGCAGCGTCTGAGGATGCTGCTCATCATCGAGGATCTGCCTCAGCTTCGGCATATAACTCGCGGGTACCTCCACATCGAATGCATTGCCTCTATTCTCTTTTACTTTCGCGAACACTTCATTTGGTTCAAGCCGGTCCGGGGGCTCGCCGACTGTGCTCCCTTTTTTCATCACTGGAGCTGGAGGGGTGTGAAATCCATTTAGCGGGCTGGGGTTTCCAATCGTGCAGGAAATGTGGGGAGGAAGGATCCCGAGAAGTGATAAGCTGAGACCTGCGAGATGTAGTAAGTTACTCTCGTTTATTGTAAGCTGTATCTTTAATTACTTCATGTCCGCCATGAGATCGAGGAGGACCCATGCAATAGATGATTTTGGCGGTACAACATAGTCGAAATCACCCTTTCCATCACACAGAAGCCTGAGGTCTTCTTTGGAGACCCATAGGGCATCAGCGAGCTCTTTATCGTGCTCCAGATGGATTTTGTGACTTTCAGGAGAGTCATCGACCACCTCAGCAAGGCACCCGATCATGACGTTGGTCGGATAAGGCCACGGCTGGGACGCGACCATCTGCACGCGGCCGACCTTGATTCCCGCCTCCTCAAACACCTCGCGGCGAACGCAGTCCTCGATGCTTTCGCCGCTCTCAAGAAAGCCCGCCAAGCACGAATACATTTTCATTCGGAACCGAGTGCCGCGGCCCAGCAGGACTCGTTTACCGTCGTGGCTGACCACCGCCACAATCACACAGCAGTCTGTCCGAGGGAATGAGAGATTCGAGATGCGCCCGTGCGTCGGGCACTCTGAGCGGCCGGCAAGCGAGTCGGCGCAAACAAGCTTGAACCCACCGGATGTGGCGATGTTGCGGTGCCCACAACCACCACAGAACCGTACGCGATTGATCCAGTCCAGCACCATTTTGCCCTCGGCGACTATGTTAAACTCTAGCGGATCTGCCAGGTTCACACCAAACATGACCGAGCGGAAGTTCAGCTCTGAATGCTTGGTGATGTTGGCATCGAGTGCTTCAAGAGCGGTGCGTAGCGGCGGGAGCGTGTGTTTGTGTGGGGTTACATCAACAGCAAACCGCGGGGCTCCCTTGAAACCGGCGAGGGTGAAGCTCGAGTCTTTCTCGCGTTCGTCGAGACCAAGAAAAATGACTTGCGCCGAGGATACTCCACTAGCGTTGCGCGCTGCCTCGAAAGTCTCCGCCTGCGCCTCGACCGTGCGGTCAAACGGCTCTTTCAGAATGTCGCCTCCGGCGAGGCCGGCCAATTCGAGTTTGGAGAGCCAAACAAGCCGATCGTCGTTTTTGAGCAATGGATCGAAGCGTCGAAACAGCAGAAATCGCGCATCCGGCGAGTTGAATGCCGCGTCTAGGTGCGTGTTATCGTCGCGCAAAAACGATAAGCGGTTCAGCACGTTCCCCGAGTAGGTTGTCCAGAGCTCCCTTCCGTATGCTTTGGTGAGCGGACCCGTCATGACCCCTAGTTTCGGCCTAATTGTGGCGTGGAATCGCAAAAGGGTGGAGCAAAATCACGCACGATTAAAAAGAGAGGCCTGTTATAATTGTGGGAGGTGTGATTGACTCCGCCGCGGCTAGCACATCTGACCTGGGAGGCCCAGGTTAAGGTTAACTCCGCACCGCGCTGCCGCTGCTGCTGTTGCCGGGAGTGCAATTACCAACACCCAAGACTCCATCTCCGGCTTACGCACCGCCGCTGGGACTGGCGGAGACGGCACTTACCTGCCGAGACAGAGCGGGGGAGTGCCACATTTGGCACCAGATTTTCGTAAATAGGCAAGGCAGATATATTTATGCAATACTAAGTATTATTAAAAGGCTATCTAGTGCGCAATAGCAAAACTAGGGAGATCGACGACTGTGCGTTCTTTGAAATGGTGTGTGGTGCGAGCTGGACGGCATAGCAGATGAGGTCACGGGCGCTACGTTACGTCAGAGGGTGTAATGGGTGGGACAAGGGTTCATCTGTCTTGAGCCTCACAGGGCATTCAGCACACCACTGCGCACTCAAGCAAACAGCCGGTCCTGACCAGGAGGAGCGTGCGCAGATGGCGTTCTGGAACATCAACTCGAATTTCTCGATGGTGAGTGCCACCGAGAAGGCGATGGATCGCGAGAACTTCACGCTCCAGGACCTTCTCGACACCGAAGACATTTTGAAGGAGGTGCTTGTTCCGAACACCCGGGTGATCGAATACCTCTGCCAACCGCAGATAATATCAGAGCTAGTCGACTATGCCGTTGCGCCAGATCTCCAACGGCCTGAGGAGCCCAAAGAGTCGGAAAAGAACGAGAAGCAGCCAGCGCAGCCGGCTCACCCGTCGGATAGCGACGGCGCGGAGAACAACGAAGCCGCCATCGAAGATGCCAACGACAAGGTGGAGCCGCAGGCGGCGATAGAAGACCACGATCCGAGTGGCACGTACACTCTAGACGGCGCGCACACACCGGACGACGTGTTTCACCGGCTCGAGTCCGAGCGAAGTACGGCACCCACTGCGTCGTATGTCGACCACACGGACTACGACATCTCCGAGGACTCGCTGCAGCTCTCAGGCAGTAGCGACACCGAGAAGTCGGATGCCAACGATCAGGAGTTTGAGGAGGAGCGGTTGAAGCGGGTGCGCTACGCCAAACTCAGCTCGGAGATCCTCACCACGGACGTGTGGAAGCTTTTGGATGCCTTGTTGTCGAACGATGAGGCGATGCACAAGCTGTGGAGCATACTGGATGCCGACAAGGCGCCCGCGTCGACGCAGCAGCTGTCGATGTTCACAAAGATCGTCGAGAGTTTGCTGGAAAAGCGGCTTGACGGCATGCTCGACTTCATTCGAACCCTGCCGCATTTTGTCGACTACTGCATTCGCTACATAGAATGCCAGCCGCTGGTGGACTTCTTGATCAAGGTCATCTCCACCGACCACCCGGACAACCCGACCGACATCATTGATCTGCTCTACGACCAGCAGCTTATTCCCAAAATGATCAGTCTTTTGGGGCCCGATGTCTCGCACGGCGTGCAGATCGCTGCCGGTGATTTCCTCAAGGCTTTTGTGAACATCAGCGGCGGGAACAAGTCGGACGTATGCGCGATCGGGCCCAACGAGCTGAGTCGGCAGTTTGTTAGCGAGGAGTGCATTTCGGAGCTGATCCGGCTCATGCTGTTTGGCGACCACGGTATGTGCGTTGCTGTGACGGTGATCATTGAAATCATTCGCAAGAACAACAGCGACTACGATCTCGTTGAGGTCATGCAAACCACGCTGGAAAGCCACCCGCCCAACTCGCGCGACAATATTTATCTCGGAACCATGGTCAAGCTATTTGCGCGAGCCATCCCAAAATTCCAGGAAATGCTGGTGGCACCAGAGACCCGCACCATGCAGATGCCGTTCGGCAAGGTGAAGCCTTTGGGGTTCGAGCGTTTCCGCATCTGCGAGCTCTACGCAGAGCTACTCCACTGCTCTAACATGAACCTTCTGAACGACCCCAAGGGCGAGCAAATGGTAAGAGAGCGCGATCAGAGAAGGCGAGAGGCCAGCGGCCATTACGATAGCGCTGGTGAGCATGCCGTCAATGCTTCGACGCTGGATGACACTAATGACGAGGCCCACTCTAATAGCGGCAAGGGCGCTCATGGCGACCACGATTCCGATGCGTCGCGCGAGCTGCACACTTCGGAATCGGAGTCGGACTCCGGTGGCGACGAGGACTCCCCTGCGGCATACGCTCCGCGCAGCTCTCCACCAATGTCTCCCACGGAAACGCACGAGGAGCTCACCTACCGCGAAGAGGCACGAAGCCCCGGAGGCCGGATCGGCGGGCCCACTGAGGTGGAGGAAGAGGTGATTGAATCGCCGCTCATGTCGCCGTCGCCGCCCACCCCTGAGGACGACAGCGGCGAGGAGCTCGAATACATCGACGGCGAGCGGCCAAAGATCTCCGTCAGCCACCTGCGTAACCAGGAGCTGGAGGCCAAGCTCGAAGACGATAAAGCGCAATTATTGAAGGACCCCGTTGTCGGGGACCAGCTGAAGATTGCGCTGGATGAGAACGGCTGCATTGCTGCTGTACTGCGGATGCTGTTCGAATTTCCATGGAACAACTTCTTGCACAATGTTGTGTTCGACATTGTGCAGCAAGTATTCAATGGCCACATCGACCATGGGTATAATAAGTTCCTGGCGATTCACATGTTCACGAAGGACCACATCACAAAGCGCATTGTAGAGGGACAACGTGCCAATGACAAGAATGAGAGCGAGCGACACATTCGTCTCGGCTACGTTGGGCACCTGACTCTCATCTCCGAGGAGGTGGTGAAGTTCGAGAGCCTTTTCGATGCCGAGTCGGTATGCCCGCAGATCGCCGAGGCCCTTAGAGAAGAGTCCTGGATGGAATATGTGTATAATGATTTGTTGCGGCTGCGCGAGCAGTACAACACCGTCCTTGGAAAGGTGAGCATGGTTGGCGAGGAAGATGAGCTATATGACGAGCAGGAGCAGGAGAGGCAGTCCATCATCGATATGGAAATGGAAGTGATTCAGAACGATCGCGGTGGATCTGGCCTGCACCGCAAGTTGGACAATAGCGACGAAAGTGATAGCGACAGCGATGAAGATGACGACGACGACGGCGAAGACGACGACGAAGTCATTGCTGGTGGCGCAAGTAGTAGCGAAGGTGAAGACGAGGACGGCAATGACGGCGACGAGGAGCCGGCGCTCTCCCCCCAGGGTCATTACCACCATCATATCGAACGTATAAGCGGATCCGACATCCACATGGATGATGATGAGGCCGACCTCAAAAATGGCGAGCCCAACGAATCCAGCGAGTTCTCGCGTTACTTGAGCCACCAGCTGTCGTCGGACGCAGGAGCTCATGTAGAGACGGGATTCAGCGACGACGACGACGACTCGAATGAGGCCTGGGTACCCGTATCTAATAACGCCAACACGAGCCAGTAACCTGGCGTCTTCATGGAGACCTGAGCTGTTCCACCATGAGTATGGCACAACATCTTAATCCCGCTACTTAGTTGAGCTTTTTACAACATCGGTCGGCATTGATTCTATCTATTGTTCTTTGATCGAACTCCGCTCATAATCGCGTTCGAATGCGCATTATTGAGCGAGCATAGTCGAGTGAGCATAGTGAGACTACAATTTAAGGACGGACGGATGGCTGCCGTACCTTTCGTTGAGCGAGTCAACCTCTTGGCATAGTTGTCTAATGGACTAAAAATAGACTGAAAAAAAGCTAAAGCTTCAAGGGCCAGACGGCATCCATGCTTTTCTGTCTTTATGCTATTGAACCACGCTGAAATGCAAGGAATCCTTCGAGCGTACACAAGCGCGCGGGATCGACAGTCTCCCACTCCTATTCACTCGCCCATCCCGCGTTGAGTTTATCCCCACGTGACGTGAGCGCGCGTTGTTTTGGGGTCCTTCAAACTCGGGCGGGCCTGCGCGCGGCGCTCTCACTACACTCTCTGGAGCAAGGCACCCTACAGCCCCGCGAGCTTCTCGTGATTTGCTGCGTCCTAAAATGAGTGGATGGTTCGGCAGTAGTCGGCGAAAACACAGAATTCTCGTGCTGGGCCCTCGATCAGCGGGGAAGACCACCGTGATATATAGGCTTTCCCAGCAGCCTGTGCCGGAAACAATGATGCCAACCGCAGCAGACGTGCTTGAAAAGTACGTGGAGTCGAGCGACGGCCACCGCTTTGTATTTGCAGAACAGAAATCTGAGTCTCCACGTGCCAGCGCGTTAATTTACGTTCTATCCAAGAACGACGTCACCGCCCAGCTCCCGTCTCTGAAGGCTCACATAGAGCACACAGTGAACCCACGCGCACCGTTGGCCGTGGTAGTAAATAAACAGGACGATAGCGGAAACGAGAACAGCGATGTCCTGGATATTGTTGCGGCTGACATCGCTCCGCTGATTGGAACCGACAGATCGTGGGCGGTGATGGGATGCTCGAGCTCCGAGAATCGCGGCATAGACGACGTGCTGGTCTGGCTTGAAGGCAAGTTGCCTAGGTGAGTCACCCCTCTCGAAACGGTGGTTTCATCTGGCCGGATCGGAATGAGCCATTTCATTTATTTATTATTCACAGTTTAATTTTAGCCAATGGTGACAGCGACTCCGGCCCCTGTTCACGGTAGCCGACGAGCTCAAAAGATCTTCGCCTTCCCGCGCGCAGCTGCCGGCCGGCGGCGAGCAGCCCCCTTTGAAAGAGTGGCGGTCTCCTCTTTTGCTACGACTTTGGCCTTACCCGAGGTCGGAGCAGCACTGGCGCCGGCTGCCTCGGACTCAGCGGGAGCCGCCGGGCGCTTTACGAGGCGCCGCAGAATCACCGTGTCCCAAATAGTGGGCTCCTCGCCAACATCCGACGTAACCAGCTCTCCCTCGAAGAAAACCTCACCGGTGGGCTCGACAAAGAAATTGCGGCCGTTCAGCTGGACGCGCGCAGTCGTTGTCAGAACGCCGCTCTTGGAGTTCACGGTTGCCGCGTCCCGCACATCCTTCTGGAGGTTCTCAAAGTAGATGCGGCGTCGCGAGGCGTTGGCCTTCAGCATCGCAAAGTGCACAGCCGTCACCAGCACGGCCAACAGGGCGACAACAACGATAATGGTGGGTCGGTACCGCTTGAACGTCCACTGGTCCGACTCGTCATGGTATTCCGGGAAACCGTGGCGCAAGTAATAGTCGTACTGCTCGCGAGCCTCCGAAAACAGGATCTTCCTAATGCTGTTGAGGCGCGCGTAGCGCTCGTTTGCAGCCGCCCCGGGGTTCTTATCAGGGTGAATTTTGCGGCTGAGCTTCCGAAGTGCATTGCTGATCTGCTTGTGTGTCGCTTTAGGTGAAACTCCAAGCCAAGAGTAGAAGGTCGTATCCTCGCCCAGATCTTTGGCAATAGCGTTGCGCAGCTTGAATATTTCAATATCGCTAGCGCTGAAGCACAGCACCAAGGCGGGCAGCAGGATCAACAGTAGCGGAACCATTGGCACAGACGGCTGCTCTCGAGTTTGTGACGTGTACGTGGGCACACTCTCATAGAACGCGGCGTGGAGAATTACAGGGTGTCCGGGTGTCCGGTCACGTGCCTGGCTCCAACCGACAGGATTACGTCTGCTACGAACGCGTATTACATGGGAAGCGCTAGCTTGGGCAGCGAAGAGAGACGCGAAACCCACGCGGGGCCTGAGGCGGCTCACTTGATCGCCCTTACCCTCAGAGTATTATGCTTGTACTGCTTTCGGGTGGGTCTCTCGTAAACAATTGGCCCGATCGTAGATAGACCTTCACGGCCTGGCTTCGAAGCATCACGTCCAGAGGCGTAGCATGGACCGGCCCCTAGTATATGCCACACAGGTGCGAGACGCCGACACCAGGCTCCCGGTCGTGGTTATTGACTCCACTGCCCTGCCCGAAGGAGGCCGACTACCGGACCCCGAACGCGAGGTGCCGGCCCACTTGAAAGATCTTCCCGGCTCGGATTTCGTCATTGTCTTTCTCGCGTCCCGGGCTCCCAAGGCGCCAAACTTGTCCTGGATCCGCAAAGTGCACACTATGTTGGATAGGAGGCTGAAAAAGAGCATAAGAAAAATTTACATCGTCCATGCTAAATGGTACACCAGAGCATTGAATCGCGCCATTGGGCCGGTGGTGTCGCCAAAGTTCTCCCGCAAAATCGAGCATGTAAAAGATTTGGCCGAACTCAGCAGGCATCTCGATATCACTGCAATCGACTTCAGCCCCCTGGTCTATCTAGACGACTTGATGCGCTCGGATACCGGTGAAATCCCCGTGCCCAAGCATTACAGCTCCATTTTTGGGGCCCCGCTCACGCATACGCCAACTGCATATTGGAAAGCCGCCCTAATCTATCTCAGCAATGTCCCGATATCGTCGTCGACGTTTGTGCCGCAGTCTATAGCTACCGCCGAGGATCTCGACTTGTCTCTGATCCTTATCAATGCTGTAGAGCGGGAGCAGCGCCTACGGCTAGTTGACTATGGCCCTTACGCTGTTCTGGCTGCGCTGAGGGAGTATATGACATCGCTCCCGCAGCCTCTGATTGACTTGAAAAAAGTTCCGTTGCCGTTAGAGAACTCCGAGAAGTATCTCTCGCGAGTTGTATCCCAGCTGCAGGCTCCGGCCTTCCTTCATTTGGACCAGCTCATTTCTTGGATCAAGACTGTCGAACCGCCATTGGATCCAATCGAAGTCTCCCGTTACTTGGGACCTTCTATATTAGGTCTGCGGAATCCATCAAGAGAGCAGCAAGCAATCGCTACCCGTCTTATTCGTACGCTAATCGGAAACTGGCCTCTGGCATCTGGAGAAGACAGAAAAAGCCTACCGCTTCAGGCTGCTTCAGGCAATGGCGGCGTTGAAGCGGACAATATAAGAACCTTGAGAGATGGTGGAAAACCGCCCACGTTGCCACCGCGTGCACGAGCCGTACATGCCACAAAAGCTTTAAAACGAGATGAACGAGATGATGTTACGAACCCACCACCACGCGAAGTCCTAGAAGATCTCGGTACGATGCCGCGCGAGCTACCTAGCGAGGTTACTGTATCTCGGAGAATACCTGTCCCAAATCGACGAGCGTTTGGACGCGTCGCTGAGATCATGAAAAAATACGACGAGTCCCAATATCTGTGACTTTACCTTCTAAGACTTCTCACTCCCATGCTTGCGTTCGCTTAGATAGCATACAAAGGCGCTGATCATTCGACTAATTATTATTTTGAGTATCTAGGTGCAGAGCGCGCAGCAGCGCTAGGTGAATACGAGTCTGAGTCTTATCGTGGCAGTGAGCCGGTTGAGTTTATAATTGCCTCTAGCGCCACACGGAGGGCGTCGCCAGCAAAAGTGTGTATGTTAAATGCGCTGTCGGATCTGAGTGCACTCCAGCGCCATGTTGAACTTTCGCTAGAAAACCTGTTTTGTGACATGCGTAATTTTTCTGTCGGCTATAGAGACCAATTTTACAACTAATATGGAAGAAAGAATCTAGTGACCCCCCGATCGCCACTAGCGTACCCCCGCGCGGCTCGCGCACAGTTCACTGCACATGCATAGTCGGGTAGGCTTGCCGGATGACAGCTCGCAAGTGCAGTCCGTACCGTCACATGCTGCCATGTGGGATGACAGATCGAAGCGCCATCACATGCTCCGTTTCCGGCGACCGGGCCGAGGCCAAGGCGAAGAGTGATTCCCTAAACGTCTGTAAGGGGAAACAGAAATGCCAGCAGAAATGTACGCATTGTAAGATTTATCTGGTTCCAGACTAGCCTGAGGCTGCCTCGGTCGCCCCCAAAGCGCGTGACTCACGTACAGTACAGCCGAGCTCAACAGAGGGTTCGGGGAACTATGCAATACCACGTGCAGGAGTCTGAATTTATTCAAAAGCTTTACAGCGTGGCGCCTTTAAGGCATCCGACCAGCGCCTTTTCGCGCTGCAACTATCTGGCATCTTGCTGGCACGCCTGTTTTCTTGCACCAAAAACAACGGTATTGGACTCTGTGGCGTGCTTTTATCTGTGCGGCCAAATGACATTTGGTATGTTGGCTTTAGGGTTATGTATGCATCTATCCTCGGGGATCAATAGGGTGAAAAATTTGCCCACGTTATCTCAGCAGGATGCATGACATACGTATATATATAGTGAGGTGGGGGCACTATGCCGCCTATATACCGTATCGACTATAATGGTTCTGTCGAGCGTTCTTGGATTCCCGCGCATCGGCGCGAAGCGCGAGCTTAAGAAGGCCACGGAGGGCTACTGGAGCGGTTCCATCACTGCTGAGGAGCTGCTTAAGACCGGTAAGGATCTTCGTGAGCACAACTGGAAGCTCCAGAAGGAGGCTGGTGTCGAGATCATTCCTAGCAACGATTTCTCGTTCTACGATCAGATCCTTGATGCCTCGCAGCTGTTCAATGTTGTGCCTGAGCGATACCGCAAGAACGAGCTCTCGGCTCTTGACGAGTACTTCGCGATGGGCCGTGGTCTTCAGCGTGGTGAAGTCGATGTTCCGGCTCTCGAGATGGTTAAGTGGTTCGACTCGAACTACCACTACGTCCGTCCCACGTTCTCGAACTCGACTAGCTTCAAGCTGAACGGCTCGAAGCCTGTTGACGAGTACCTTGAGGCCAAGGCCCTCGGCATCGAGACCCGCCCTGTTCTCATTGGCCCTGTCTCGTACCTTTTCCTCGGCAAGGCTGACAAGGACTCGCTCGAGCTGAAGCCGATCTCGCTGCTTGACAAGCTCCTGCCTGTCTACGCTGAGGCTCTCGGCAAGCTGGTTGAGGCTGGCGCTAAGGAGATCCAGATCGATGAGCCCGTGCTTGTGCTCGATCTCCCCGAGGAGGTCAAGAGCGCCTACAAGATCGCCTTCGACTACCTTGCCAAGGAGGTTCCTGAGGCCAAGCTGATTGTTGCCTCGTACTTCGGTGATGCGCGCCCGAACCTGGATGCCATCAAGGGCCTTCCCGTTGCTGGCTTCCACTTCGACTTTGTCCGCACTCCTGAGCAGCTTCCCGACGCTCTTGCGCTCGTTGGCAAGGACCAGAAGCTGTCGGTCGGTGTTGTTGATGGCCGCAACATTTGGAAGACGGACTTCGCGCGCGCCAAGAAGATTGTTGACGAGGCGGTCGAGAAGCTCGGCTCCGACCGCGTGTACGTTGCGACCTCCTCGTCGTTGCTGCACACCCCCGTCGACCTCGACAACGAGGCAAAGCTTGACCCCGTTATCAAGGACTGGTTCGCCTTCGCCAAGCAGAAGGTTTCTGAGGTCGTCACCATCACCAAGGGCGTGAAGAACTTCGCCGACGTGAAGGAGGCCTTCGAGGCCAATGCCAAGAGCCTCGAGTCCCGCAAGACTTCCGACATCACCAACGACAAGGCTGTCCGCGAGCGTCTCGCCAAGCTCACGGAGAAGGACGCTAAGCGCTCTTCTGAGTTCTCCAAGCGTCTCGAGGCCCAGAAGTCGCTCAACCTTCCGCTCTTCCCTACCACCACTATCGGATCATTCCCGCAGACGAAGGAGATCCGTATCCAGCGCAACAAGTTTGCCAAGGGTCAGATTACCGAAGAGGAGTATGAGAAGTTCATCCAGAAGGAGATCCAGGAGGCTGTCAAGTTCCAGGAGGAGGTTGGCCTCGACGTCTTCGTCCACGGTGAGCCCGAGCGTAACGACATGGTCCAGTACTTCGGCGAGCGCCTGAGGGGCTTCGCCTTCACTACCAACGGCTGGGTCCAGTCTTACGGCTCGCGCTATGTCCGCCCTCCCGTCATCGTCGGAGACATCTCCCGCCCGTCGCCTATGACTGTCAAGGAGTCCAAGTACGCCCAGAGCATCAGCTCGAAGCCCATGAAGGGTATGCTTACCGGCCCCGTGACAATCCTGCGCTGGTCGTTCCCGCGTGATGATGTTACCCAGAAGGACCAGGCTCTGCAGCTTGCCCTTGCTCTCCGCGATGAGGTCAACGACCTCGAGGCCGCTGGCGTGAACGTCATCCAGGTCGACGAGCCCGCCATCCGTGAGGGTCTTCCCCTCCGCGCTGGAAAGGAGCGCGATGACTACGTCTCGTGGGCCCCCGAGTCGTTCCGCATTGCCACTTCTGGCGTTGAGGACGGCACCCAGGTCCACTCGCACTTCTGCTACTCCGACCTCGACCCCGCCCACATCAAGGCTCTCGATGCCGACGTTGTGTCGATCGAGTTCTCCAAGAAGGACGACAGTGGATACATCGAGAACTTCTCGGACTACCCGAACCACATCGGTCTTGGTCTGTTCGACATCCACTCTCCTCGTGTCCCCGCCAAGAACGAGTTCGAGCGCCGTATCAAGGATATCCTCGCGGTTTACCCGAAGGAGAACCTGTGGATCAACCCTGACTGTGGCCTGAAGACTCGCCAGTGGGACGAGGTCCGTAAGCAGCTCACCAACATGGTGGAGGCTGCCAAGGAGTTCCGTGAGAAGACCGCTTAAACTCGCTCTCTCACATAGCCGGTAATTGTTTTCTCTACTTTACCGTCAAGCATTCAACATCTTATTTATGTCCCCTCAACGGACCATAACAAGTGCCTCACCCGGCACTGGTTTCAACACTTATTTATGTCCCCTCAACGGACCAGGCATTTAGCTATATAGTTTGAGAATTTATCGATTTTTGTTTGGAACTCAGAGTGCTCAGCACTGAGGTCATATCCGCTCTCTTCTTTCTTCTTCTGGTTTGTTGTCTTCTGGTTTTTTGACTGGTGGAGCCGATACCACGTAACCATTTCGTAACAGAGGAAAGTCCAGGAGAGCGCCTTGGTGCAACCGCCTGACGAGCATTTTTATTAAATATATAGACTTGAGTCTGCTTCAACTCTGTAACGAATATAGTGGCTGTAGTGATAAATGACCTGGGCGGCGTAGAGTTCGTTCTCTGCGAAAAAGGGCATCATCATCAGTCATCATAGCCCTCTTTCTCCACTATGGCTGAAGCAGCGTTCAAGCTCGTGGCCGAGGTCGAGCCGACTTATTGTCCCTCGGCTAAGCTGTTTAAATGGATCTCGCCCAGAAGTGGGCTCCAGGTAGTGCTAATTCAGCGGCAGTCCCCGTCCGTCAGCGGCTATTTCACTGTAGCTACGGAGGCGAACGATGAGTCGGGCTGCCCCCATACTCTGGAGCACGTAGTATTTATGGGTTCACAGAAGTATCCTTACAAAGGGCTTCTTGATAAGCTTGGAACGAAGCAGCTGTCGGTAACAAACGCCTGGACAACTCAGGATCACACTTGCTATACTCTCGACACCGCTGGCTTCGAGGGATTCTCCAATTTACTTCCGGTATACCTCGACCACATCCTCCATGCCACCGTCAAAGATGCAGCCTGCCTAACCGAGGTATACCACATCGATGGCAAAGGCGAAGAGAAAGGTGTGGTATTCAGCGAAATGCAAGGCCATGAGCATAGCAGCGAAACCCTGATCTCGGCAGAGATCAAGCGCCAGCTTTACGCTGCTGGATCAGGGTATTCTACTGATACAGGTGGTAAACTGGATGCCCTTCGTGTATTGGATTGGGATACCATAAAGGAGTACCATTCCAGTTTGTATCATGCGGGGAACCTGAGTGTCATTGTTTGTGGAAATGTTTCACCTGATGAACTCCTCAACACGCTTTCTCCATTTGAGGCTGCTCTGCCGGACGACAAGCAAGCGTCCCGGCCATTTGTCGACTCTCGCCTCAGTAAGGCCCCGTCGCCTCTTTCTGAAACCATCACCAGCACTATTGTCTTTCCTGACTCGAGCGAAACCGCTGGAGAGGTTGCGATTGCTTGGCTGGGACCACCTGTGAGAGATACCGTGGACAACACTGCTCTCCAAGTCATCTCTTCCTACTTGTCTTCCGAAGGGTCAGGTAAGCTGAATGTCAAGTTTATCAACGTTCCTGATGATCAGGCCCTAGCGTCGTCAACTGGCACTGACATAACTGATTATTTGAACACGCGATTCGAAGTGTGGTTCTATGGAGTCCCGACAGAAAAGCTCACTCTAACGGGATCGGCAGTGTTAGATTACCTCAACCGTGAGCTTCTCAGCGAACTCGATTTTTCGTTTCTTCGGCAGTGTATAGATCGCGTGTATGATACATTTGTCATGTCTGCGGAAGAGGACTGGGATATTTTCATCGATGTCGCTATCAATGAATTTGTGTATGGCAATGCGCGAGACGGCGAGATCTTCAACGAGTGGTTCGGGTCTACCAGAGAATTCGATGTACTGCGGTCGTGGTCTGAAGATGATTGGAAATCTTTCGTACGGTCATGGGTCGTTAACCCTCCGAAGGTTTGTGTCCTCGGAACGCCATCGAGAGCAGAGCACACTAAAGTCGAGAAAGACAAACGGAAGCGTCTGAAGAGTATCCGTAGTACGTCAGATCTTTCCGAAAAACAAAGGCTTCTTGATGGTGCGATTGAGCAGAACGAGCAGCCAATTCCCTCTAGCATGCTGGACCTATTTCCGGAGCCCGACTCCAGAAAGATCCGGTTCATTTCCTCAAAATCTGCGGCTACCCCAAAGCTGATTGACAACTTACCTGGAGCAATGCTCAAAATTGACAGTGCGACTCAGAGCAAACTTTTGGGGGATGTCGACCTCGCCATTGACTTTGAAGGCGTGAAATCTCAATTTGTTACCATCAAGATGTACATCACCCCTATCGAAGTGGACAAAAGGCTTCTGCCTCTGGTAGACGTTCTTCTTGCGAACACATTCGCCATGCCTATGGTCATGGAGGATGGAAGCGTCCTGAGTGGTAGCGAGGTGGCAAAAGCGGTGGACGGCGAGTTGCTGGATAAGTCTTTAAGCCGCGATTACGAGCTCCAGGAAATGGTTCTCCTCGAAGTCAAAGCCAAATCCGGAAACTATCGCAACGCCGTGAAGTGGATTCAGCGAGCCATGCTCCAATCTGCTCCTGACGAAGAGCACGTTGCCCTTTTCATAGCCCAACACCTGAAAGCGCTAGCTGCAGACAAACGAAGCGAGTCCGCTCTACTCAGGTCTTCAATTTCCGATGTATTGTTGACTGATGACTCTCTACGCAAACGGAGCGATGCCCTGATCACAGAGAACGAAACTCAAAAGTTCGCGTCTGACGTCCCACAAACTCTGGCTGATGTGAAGCAGTTGGCAAAGCACTTATACCGCAGGGAGAATATTCGGATTCTTGTGATTGCTGACCTTGAGAAAGTCACGGATCCTCTAGCTCCTTGGAAAGATTTAGATTCGCAGCTTCCAAAAGGAGATGGGCTTCAGAGGATACCGGTCACCTCCCAGTTTTTGAGCCCGATTGGACAAGAACCGTCGAAAAAATGCGTTCTGACGCTGTGCGCGGCGTCTGAAAGTTCTAATGTGACTGTAGTTGCAAATGGGCCTCGGCAATATGGCCATGAGGACTTACCTGCGTTGGCACTTGTCAACGCATATCTTGAGATGACCGAAGGGCCATTTTGGAAGGCTGTTAGGGGTCCAGGATTTGCCTATGGTGCTTTCATAAGAACCTCTGTTCAGCTCGGCAAGGTTGTGTTGAGCATATCTTCCGCCGCGGATGTTCCGGGTGCACTGAATGCGTGTCGTAAGGTAGTAGAAAGCATCGCTACAAGGCAACAACCCATCGATCAGGAAGGCTTGAAAAATGGCATATCCGTCATTACTACCGAACTGGCATCCTATCTTAGCCAAGTCCCAACTGCCGTGAAGGAGAAGTTCATGGACACGGTCATGAAGGGATACGAGCCAGACTATGTCTACTCTGTGCTGAGCAAGATTCAAAGTGTCGCCATTGACGATTTCATCAGAATGCTGCGCATTTACTTGCTGCCCCTGTTTGATGCTAGCTCGAGCGCTGTGTTTGTTGTTGCGCCCCCGTCTGATCAGCAAAGTCTCACAAATACCATGACAACCCTTGGATACGATGTTGAGGTTCGTGAAGTTGAAGTTGAGGATTCTGATGACGATGAATCTGGATCCGATGACGGAGATGATGATGAGGAAGGAGAAGAAGACGAAGACATGGACTTAGACACCGACGTGACATTAGATGAAGATGATGGTCAGGATGAAGACGATGACGAAGAGCACGACCAGGATTAGAGCCAGAGCCATTAAGAGGCTTTTTTTTCTCCCTCATGTTGCGCACAAAAATATAGATTTATACTCAGATTACAGAATTAAATTACAGGAGTCTGTTTCATTCGACTATGTTCAATTCAACGCCTGGCGTGAATTTGTTGACATTTTCTGCATATAGCTGTTTGAATTGCTGGATATACAAATCATGGTAGTATCCAACTTCTTCGCGGCTCGGGTTCGGAGTCAGAGGAACATCTATCGGGCGTCCTACAACTACGTTGATAGGTCGACGGTATGCAATAAATCCTTTTGTGTGGCTGAAGATACCACGAGCATGGAATAGGGGAATCGTGAAACCCAAGTAGTGCGTCATGAACATATGAATTTTGTGACCCCACGAGTCCCCGGCAAATTGTACCTGTTCGTAAATGTCGTTCTCACCAAAGCTTATAACTGGCACCAGCGATGCTCCAGTACGTAGCGCCACTTTTACAAAGCCTTTGCGTTTCTTCAGTATGACTTCAAACTTGCCAGGCTCAGCTAGAAGACTCTCACGAGCCCCACCGAGGACTATTGCAATGCTCTGGTTGTTGTTAAGGAGATTGATGCAACTCTGTTTTGATACCGAGCACGCACCGAATGCCATAAGGTACTGGCGGTAGAAAGGGAAGTAGAAATTGCTGGTCAAGGTCAGTAGTCTCACTGTGATGCCTGGAAACAGCTTTGACCATCCGGCGCCATCCGTGCCGAGTGCAGCAAGTGCTCCCATAGAGATGATACCGTGGGGGGATACCCCAAACAAATATTTCTTACCAGTCGATGGGGGTGAAATCTGCTTAGGGTGCGATGCAAAACACAGGCGTTTCACCAGAGAATACGCCAAGGTAAATGGCCACAAGAAAATGACGATCGGGACATCTGGATAGCTCCACGGGGAAAGCTTTGAAAATAAAGTGCCAGGCGAGACAGGAGGATCTGATGGCTGCAGGTCAACGGTCTTATGCAGTGTGACAGGGAAATATGATGCGAACGCTTTCCACCAAACACTATTACGCACCTTTTTCTGGATCCAGTTTAGAGGAACTCCATCTTGAGAGCGGGTATCGAGGATTATTGCTCCGTAGTAAAGGCCTAGAATCGGCCAAAATAGCGGGAAAGAGGAGATCGCTAAAGTGAAGAGGAACGAGACCGGTATTACAAGTGTGTGAGCTACAAGTGTCACCATTGAGAACCGACGGTACAGTCTCTTTGATATCGAGCCATTGTTCTCATTCTCCTCGTCGGGCATAGTTCAGTTGCTTCTCTGCACCTTACGGGTCTTCTTCGCTAAAGCTGCATTAAATGGGATGGCATGACCAACCACCTTCCCCGCCCTTATTTAGCGAGCGGTGTTGGGAGAATGACTACCTAATTAGGACGCAGCCGCGAGGTATAAAATGATGCGTCTTCTCTGATAGAGATGGAGGGTTAGACAAATAGGTGGATTCCACTCAATTGCGCCCAAACTTCAACGACTGCTTCTAACTAGATACACCCCCAGCGTCAACCTCCCGAGAGGAGGGAGGGCATACCTGGCCATATTAGTAACGTTAAGTCGTGACTAAATTTTCATCAACGAGCTCCGGGAGATATCAGTGGCTATGTTCCGGCTGTGTGGGCATTCAGGGATTGTGCGGTTCGCGCGATCGTATGCCTCGGCAGGCCGCAGGCTACCATCTCCAACAGCAGAGGTCCCCGATGTAGCAACGTTTCTGCAAAAGATCGGCCGCAATATGGAGCAGCACGCTGAACATTTTGAGTCGTGGGAAAGCCTCATGGACTCTAAAAGCCGAGTCTTGAAGGGCAAAGGCATAGACACGCGCGACAGGCGGTATCTCCTCGAGTGGATCGAGCGGTTCAAGCATGACGTGCCGCTTGAGGAGTTCAAGCGGGGCACGAAAAAGTGGGGTGGCGAGCGCAACCGTCGCGCCAACCGTGCCGCGTTCTACGGACGCAAGAGGGCCGAGGAGCGGGCCTAAATGGTTTAACGCGGGGTTAGAAACCCTCACTTTGTATATATTCTTTTAATGAATTAGCCTCAGCCGCCATATCTTCGGGGGTGCGGTTCTGCCTATCATCGTTATCAACGCGAAACCCGTCGCTGCTACCCTGGCGCATGGCTCGGTACGCACCTTCGATATCGTTTTTGTTGAGCAGATCATATATTTGATCTACATGCTCGAGGTCGTTAAGATGCCGGGGAATGATGTGGCAGTGCACTTGGGCAATGCTCTGCCCGGCGAGCGGCCCATCTTGAATGGCAATGTTCAGCGCATCAGCCTTATAGTACGTCTCTATTGCCCGCGAGACTTTGTGAACTGCTAAAAAGAGGTCTGAAACCTCGTCCTGGGTCATCTGGTTGAACCGTTCCACGGGCCTGATGGGACAAATAAGAACATGCCCGGGAACTAGGGGCCTCAGATTTACAATTCCAAACGACTTTGCCGTCGAATAAAATACCTGCGAGGTGACATTGAATCCCCCGAACTTGAAAACCGTGGACATACCGGCAAGCCCTCCTTGACCTGCAAGGTATAGTTGATGAGAGGTCCCCTGAACCCTGTGGCCCGCTTGTCTGACTGAGCGCCCCCCTTCCCCCAGCGGCCTCCGACCCCGACGGAACAACAACGTTTCGGGTACTCAATTCGACACCGCGTTAGCATAAACAATAAATTTTAATATATGAGTATAAATTTCTCCCCAGTTTGCATGCGACATTGAATGGAGAACTTGTCAGTCAAGGGAAACTAAGAAAGGAAGGGTCGTTAAGCGCCTTGGCCTGCTGCAAAAACGTGTCCATCATGCGCTGTGTATTTAAAGAGCAGGGTGGACAGTTTCAGCAGCCTGCTCATCATTATGCTGTCTCGGGTTGGCAATCTGCGGAGATCCGGGTGCGTCTACACTAGCCAATTCGGTTTGTTTCTCCTGCTGCTTTTTGTCGATTGCTGCTCTCACTGCGTCGTAGACCAAGCTACGTCGATGACGGACCTGCTTAGACCATTCGCTGTAGGACACAGGCTCCAGGGAGCCAATGCACACCAGAAGCGCCCGGAGCATAGACGGTTTGACTACCATGCTCTTAACGATCTCATCATAGTCGATCGGAACGTCTCGCGCGATTCGATCGACAGCATCGATCACGGCCGTCTCGGGCACTGCGGGGACGATTTCAGTCGCAGTATCGCCTAGTGGATAAACCTGAGGGTACGCCACAAGCACGATCTTCTGGATGACGTTGACGCTTGTTCGCAGTTGAACTAGAGATGTCCCAATCGCTATGAGCGTATATGCCCATAGCAGAGGGATGATCTTGGACTCGCGGTCGAGAATATAAGACATGATCGTTGCTCCGGTGGCGTAGAACAGGATGCTGGTAATGTTGTGTCTGTAAAGCCACATGGTGAAGCGAGCCAAGATCCTCCATGCTCTCGCGATTATAGCGCTAACCCTTTCCAGGATCACCACGATTGCGCTAATCAGCGTTCCAGACACTTTTTCGAAGACTGCGCGGGCTGTTGTTAAGACTAACGCGCCTGTGCGCCGCCACGTCGGGGCGTGGTTGAGGCGAGCGGCGGGCTGCGCTGCAGGGTCGAGCAATGCTAGATGCCGTAGCACCCTTGTCATATTCTGGTACTGACCTTGGATTTCCGTAGATATGAAGTCAACAAGCTGACTGCCATGTAAGCTTGAGGCTTTGCTTCGGGCCTCGCTCGTGATGAGCTTGGTCAACGGCTCAAGCATGTTCTCTGTAATGGCGTCTTCCCGCCGCACGAACGCTTCCAGCGCACTGAATGCGCCTTGCGCGAGCACGAGCTGATCCTGTTCGTTGAACTTGTAGTGCTCAGAGTCTAGGGTGAGTTTTAGGCCTCGCGCGAGATCAATCTCAATTGATTTGCTTTTGTACCTCCTTGGCAGCAGTAGAAAGCAGGGCCTCTCGCCTGCGGAGGCCCCATTCGAGAATGGGTGAAGAAGGTAGAATCTGATGGTGTGGGTATCATCCAGAGTGCGGTTGAAGCTGTCACCAAGCTCGAACTGAACGTTTGGAAAGTAAGGCTCTAGCCGGTCAGCGATTTCGCGGTGGAGGTCGAGCGCGCAGCCCTCCAGCACAGACTCATGCAAGGGTGCGAACTTCAGGTCAGCGGTGGTGCTGGGGAGGCTCCCTATCGCGCCGTCTGCCACGCTGCCGAGCGCAGAACCTCCAGCATCAGAAACGCCATGCACCTCTCGAGAGGGCTGTCTAATCGCCGCTTCCACATATAGCTCGTTGTTGCCCTGGGCAAGTGCCTCGATGAGGAAGCCTTCAAGAGCCACAGGCTGGCGGTCTTTGTCAACGATAGTATACTCCATAGCGAAAAGCGCGCCCTTGCTGTAAGCGTTGATGGTATTTTGAACGGCCTGCACGCGCGCATCGAGCGGGTAACGCACGCCTGGGGCAATGGGCTGGAGCACCGATCCACTTCGCGACAGAATTCGCGGCGCAAGCATCACGATTCTGTGGATTTCCAATTGGCCCTCATCGTTTAAGAAGGCCATCTCGGCGTTAACAATTCCGCACACACTCGCGGTGGATGATGGCACGAAAGTAACTGAGACCACCGCGCTACTAACCCTACGGCCCAGGCCGGGCGCTGGCACTTTGTCACGTGCCGAAGGACCTTAGAGCTATTTCATTAATTAAATCTGGCAGCTGGGCGTGCTGGGCGGCGGAGACACTACATACGCCTAGAGCTATTGGCACGGTTCCGTCACGGCTGGGCGGTATAAGCGAGGTCCGATCTTTTCACTTAGGGAGAGAAGTGAGTGAGCCGCTGCAGGTATAGAAAGGATGGTTGCAATGCCGCCGCTG
Source organism: Entelexis gropengiesseri (assembly GCA_030579755.1). NCBI lineage: Eukaryota > Fungi > Ascomycota > Dipodascomycetes > Dipodascales > Trichomonascaceae > Entelexis > Entelexis gropengiesseri. Next base: position 381,080 of record JAKTRO010000001.1, on the reverse strand, counting down.
TTGCTGCGAGCTGGCCCTGCTCACGGATGTCTCCGACGGTTCCACACAAGCGTGAACCGCGCAGGGGTCATCCGGGAGTTCTTCGGCCTCGACTCGCCCACAAACCCGAACGCTCCCAGCGAGAAGAACCGGTTCTACATGATGGATGAGTCGCCCGTCGAGGAGATCCGACGGCGGGCGGCGTTTGTCAAATCCATTGCCAAAGACCCCACGAACGGGCAAAGCATTCAATTCACATGTCCAAAGTCAGGAGTGCCGACGCACCACGACGAGACGAGCTGGAAAGGAGACAAGGACTACTGGGCGTCGAAGCGCTGGGAGCTTTTGAAGAAGGCGAACATGTTCGAGGAGGACCTGCGCAGCGGGCGCGACTTCCCCGAGCTCGATTTCCCCGGGCCAGCCACCGATGACCAGGTCGCGAACCTCATGAACTGGGACACCTACTTCTACACGCGGGACTACCCGTCGATGGACACCGAGTTCCAGATGGCTGTTTCGACGAAAATGCTGACCTACCCGCTGACCATAGCGTCGATTCTCGACGAGTTCAGCCCGTACTCGCTGAAGCCGAAGGGGCCTCTCACGCTGGAGGGGCTCAAGAGCGCAGCGGCCCTGCGCTACACGCTGTTCCCCGAGGAGCGGCAGAGCTCGTGGTCGGACCGGCCGATGCGGCTGTTTATCCTTGGCGCGCGCATGGAGTCGCAGCTGCCGTGGCACGCGTGGATGCAGATGAGCTTCCTGTTCCCGGCCGCCAAGGTCGAGCTGGTGTTCATTGGCCCCGAGTCGTACTACGACCGCCGCAAGCAGAAGTATCTGACGCTTAAGGGGCCCGTGACCGAACGCGTGAGCCAGGACCTCAGCCTGACCTACTACACGGACTACTTCCACACGCTCAACAACATGGGCGACTTCTTCCCGTACAACCCGTACCTGGACGCGTTCTTCCTGTTCCACCCTGGTTTGGGGGCACCCGAGTCCATGGATCTATGGGAGAAATCAGTGCCGGGACTGCTAGAGTCGAAGTGCCCGGTCTACGTGACTGGGTTCCACGAGCAGGACTCGAAGCAGGACTGGGACTGGCTGCACAGCCGGTTTGGCGAGGAGCTGGACGTCCTGATCGACCCCACCGAAAACATCTTCCGCTCCACAAAGTGGGAGTTCAACGACATGAACCCGCAAGAGCTGTACCAGCTGAACCAACGGCTGTTTGCATTCCGCGGCAAGCGCTACCACGTCAGCTACCAGTGATGGCGAACTCTTTATTGTACATAGTCCATTCATAACGTAACATGTATATTGGCCGAACTTACGCGGCTCAATCTGCGCAACCTAATCTGCGCGATCTAGTCTGCGCGTTAATAAGTCCAACCATGCCGGCCGCCTTTCCAATTCTCCCTATCGCCCGCGCGTGATCCCCCCTATCACGGTCCAGAAACTGGCTAATAGTTTAATTTGGTAAGCACCCCCGGCCTCTTTCTGCTCCCCAGCTATCCCATGAGGCCTACAGCGACCGTCCAGAAGTTCACGCCGCTCATCAAATTCCTGGGCAAGCGCACAATCCCCAAAAACGTGGACCACACGCCCCATGTGCACCCGATGTCGGGAATGAAGGAGCTTCCTAAATCCTTCCAGACAGGAGCTCCTGCCGCTGCCGCGGCTGCGTCTGCCAGTGGCGCACTGCAGTCAATTTTCGACCTGCCTTCACGATTCCGGACCCCCGGCATCGAAGAGGCCGAGCTCGAGCAGGTCAATTCGGGCGCGGCCGAGATCGTCTATTAATCTTCGTACATACATTCGCTACCACTGCACTCCACCACCGCTGCATGCTGGTGGGCCCCAAGGCGCGATTAGCTTAGCACCCGCAGACGACGTATGTAAGCCCAACCCACCGTCGCGCTCGAGGCAGCAAGCACGAAAGCTACATAGGCGCGTGTTGGTGATTACCGGCACTCTGGTCAGTCGTGCATAACTTGACTTTCAAGTTGGCTCTGATTGACATGCGTGGCGCCTTTCAATTGTTGCGGCTCGGCATTGACCTATCGGTGGGGCGCGCCGCTCACCACACGGTCCTGCCCTGGCGCGGTGAATGTGCCCGGCTGCATAGAGCGGTTGATGTCTCTGCTAGATTGCATAGCAGTGCTGCTGCACGCGTAGCCAGGCTCAATACCGTGAATAGCTGGCGATCGACCACTCTTCCAGTCGCCCTACACGGAGCGGAGAGTGGAAAAGGGGATTCCTCTCATGGTTCGTCGTCTAGTAGTGGCAGGGGGTACGCGAAGTATTTGGCTTTGGGGCCGCCGTCGGCCCTGGTTTTTCAAAACATAGAGGAGGACAAGGACCCGAATGGCAAGACGAAGACCGAGCGGATGCTGGAATTGAGCCGCAAGCAGCTCGATGACGAGATCAGCGAGCGGCGCGGCCGCTACGGAGCCCTTATTGGACTGCTCATCTCGTGGGTCTGGGACCCGCTGCAAACGTGGACCCGATTCGGCGAGCTCCTGTTCTTGTTCCTGCCCGTCCTGATCACGGGCATACCGTTGCTCATTCCAATGCTTCCTCTCGACTGGTACAAGCTGTACTGGTACCGATTCATCAGCTGGTCGCTTGAGGCTGCGGGCCCCTCATTCATCAAGCTCGGTCAATGGGCAGCCAGCCGGTCGGACATTTTCCCCAAGGATCTGTGCAACCAACTATCTCTGCTCCACTCCAATGCGAAAATGCATTCGATGTCTCACACCCGAACAGTTGTGGCAGAGTCGTTTGGCAAGCCCTTCGACGAGTGTTTTGCTGAGTTCCAGGAGAAGCCGCTGGGCATTGGCGCCATGGGCCAGGTCTACAAAGCGAAGCTCGTCACCAGTGACTTCAATGGCTATGTGGCGGTTAAGGTCCTCCATCCAAACATCGATACGATCATCCGGCGCGATCTTACAATTATGAGAGTGTTTGCCAATATAATCAACAGCCTGCCCACCATGGAGTGGCTCTCGCTGCCTGGGGAGGTCACTACCTTCGGGCATATGATGCAAAGCCAGCTCGACCTTCGCCTCGAGGCGGAGAATTTGAGAATCTTCAATGAGAACTTCAAGAAGAGCAAGGACGTGGCGTTCCCGCGCACCTGGGCCGGCGTCAGCACGCGGCAGTTGCTGGTCGAGGAGCTGGTTGTGGATGGCGTCTCGATGGAGAAGATTCTCAAATACTGCAAGCAGACGCCGTTCGACCACCGCATCGCTGAGCTGGGACTCGATGCCTTTTTGCGCATGCTGATTCTGCACAACTTCATTCATGCGGATCTGCACGCTGGTAACATCTTCCTCACCCTGCCGAAGAACCATGCTGCTGCAGACGCTCTCAACAAGGCCACGACCCAGGAGGAGTGGGATAAGTCCTGGTCGCAGCTCGACGAGTCTGGCGTCCCAAGCCTCTGCTTCATTGATGCAGGGCTGGTAACCGAGCTCAATCCAAATAACCGATCCAACTTCCTTGAGCTGTTCAAGGCAATCGCTACGTTCGATGGGTACCGCGCGGGTGAGCTCATGATCGAAAAGAGCCGGACCCCCGACTCCGTAGTGGACAAGGAGGTGTTTGCGCTGAAGACTCAGCGCCTTGTGGACCATGTCAAAAAGCGAACGTTCGCACTCGGTAGCGTGGGAATCGGCGATCTGCTTGCACAGATGATGGATATGGTGCGCAAGCACCATGTGCGAATGGAAAGTGATTTCATCACGGTGGTGATCAGTATTCTGCTGCTCGAGGGCATTGGACGCCAGCTCGACCCCAACTTGGACATCTTCAAGAGCGCCCTTCCTGTGCTGCGCAGAGCGAGCCAGCAGCAGGCAAGCACCCTGCCTATAACTCCGATGAGCTCGGATGAAACTATTCAGATGCTGAAGGTCTGGCTGGTGCTTGAGACGCGGCAGTTCATCAATGCTAGCGTGCAGGATATGTACCGCTGTGTTAAATATGACAGGCTGAGCCCGAATGCCTAGAGATAGAGAGAAGTATAGAAGCTACGGCAGCCTTAATGAGTATGGAGTTGATGCGACAAATAGCGTCCAGTGCGCGCCTACGGCGGATTTGGCATAGTCGCGCGTTATCTGGTCCAGGTCATGCATGCATGGGTACGGCCAACAGTCGAATCAATAGCAATCGAATGCCGCGGAGAAATCGGGCGGCTCCGGGCGGGTATCTACGGGCGGACAATCAGGGCGGAGGAAGATCCCTGGTCAGGCTGAGCGGGCCCTGTGTCAGCGACGCAGGCAGATCACCGCGTATGCACGTGGATGCGGTGGGACAATCATATTTCGACCCCAAGCGCGCGCATATATTTGGCGGTAAACAGACCTCACAATTCCTCTTCAGCGGCCAATCGACTCAAGGCGGGCAATATGAAGTTTGCAAAGTCGCTTTTACAAAGATATTTGGTACCCGAGTGGTCGCAGTGGTATATCGACTATAAAGGCCTCAAGAAGCTGGTCAACCAGGCGGCAGCAGACCTCGAGCAAATCCGTGAAAAGGATCCCGCCCAGCCGATTTCAGAGGCCATCGATGACTCTATAACCGCTCCTTTCTTCTATGCGGTCGACAGGAACGTGGAAATCGTTGATAACTTCTACAACTCGAAATTCGCCGAATACTCGCGCCGGCTGAGACACATAGAGAGACAGTGCGGCCGTCTCTGGCCACAGCTCAGTCAAGAGGAGGATGCTGATGCCGAGAAAGAAGAGCTTATCGGTGTACTCCTCGAGCTTAGAGCGCACCTGCGTAATCTGCGCTGGTTCGCCGAGGTGAACAAACGCGGATTCACGAAGATCCTGAAAAAATTCGATAAGAAGGTTGGCACGCAGGCCAAATCACAGTATCTCTCCTCAAAAATCGTGATTCTCGGCTTCTCCAATAGCCAGGAGATCACCGATAAAATCGACTCGATCAGCGAGCTCTTCGAGGTCTTGGCGCCACACCTCTCAGCTCAGAATTCTCAGCTGCCGGGCCAAAATGCCTTCGGCGGGCCTGGCTCTCAGACCTCTCTCGCGCTCGAGCACGTCGATCAGCTTAGGCGTGCAATCGACGCCGATGATCTCGCCGCCACCGCGTCGCTGCTGACGCAAAAGAACTTGACCCCGAAGCAGCTAACCAACTTGCTGCTGCGCGCGCTGAGCAACAACAATACGGCGGTCATTCCTATCCTGACTGAGAGAAGTATCCGCCACCTCGCTGATTCGGAAGATGACATTAACAGACGAACAGTGCTCCACCGAGCTGTCATCGCGCAAGGGAGGCGCCAAGAAGAGCTCGTCTCCTCTAAGGCTACCAACGATATTGAGATTGGAACTGTAATGCCATCGAGCACCACTCTAAGTGCCCATAGTTCGAAGGTGTCCTCTGAGTCGCAGCAGCTCAACGATAACAGCTCGCAAAAAAGTGATGGTATCGATGTATTTCTCAATTCCGTCGCCCGGTCGGGGGTTCTGCAGCCCTCGGTTCTGCTGCTGGCGGTTGATCACCAGCTAAGAACGCCGTTACACTACGTCGCTCGCTACGGCTTAAAGCACCTAGCGAGATCTTTCCTATCGCGCGAGATCGCTCCGCTAAAGTTCAGTGATGTTGATGGGTTGTACCCTCTGGATCTGGCTGTTATGCACAAACACTCCTTTACTCTTGAAACGATTCTCGGTTTTCATCCGCCCTACCGCCCTGAGCTTCTGCTGACCGCGGCGCGTATCAATGCGCCGACTGCTTGTGAGGCCCTTATAGACGTGGGGCACTACAATGTAAACTATCAGGATTCAGACCCGCAAAATCGCGAGACAGCCTTACACATTGCCGCAAAACAGGGACATCTCGAGGTTGTAAAGGTTTTGATAAGTCGAGGAGCCGATTTGGAAACCCGTGAGGCAACTTTCGCGTGGACTCCATTGTTCCTCGCAACTGTTGATGGCTCTACTGCTATCGCAGAGGAGCTGCTAAGTGCTGGCGCCCGTGCAGATATAACAGATGCGTCTGGATGGTCTCCCAAAGAGCACGCCGCGCTAAGGGGCCACCTTGGTCTTGCTAAAATGTTGCCATCTCCCCCCGAGTCGCCGGTACTCAAACCGTCGGGACCAAGCCATGGTAATCCCTTGGAGAAGCGTCGCACTGCCGATACGGCTGTGCTGAAAACCTTTGGTCATCGCTACCTCGATGACGAAAACGAGGTTCTTGTGCTTTTAACTCTAGGTTCTCGCGACTTGAGAGAGAGAACCACCCCTCCCATTCAGCTCAGCACCGTACCTGTCTCTGAAGCAGGAAAGACGCAGCTTGATACGCCACTGTCCCTGGTTGTTAGTGCCACGCATACTAGCAGCGAATCTTTCTCTGTTGACTTGCCCGTTCCGGAGCTAGGGCTGGCTACAGAGCCGATCCCTTTCTATACGAGACACCTTTCACAGATGCAGATCTTGTTCGATTTGGTTCCTACATACAGCGCAAATCCGCAGCGACTAGCGCGAGGTGTTGCCACAATACCTAATCAGCGTCGTGTGCAAGACCTGAATGATACCACGCAGACGGCGACAATTATAGAGGCCTCAACACTACGCATTCTGGGGACTGTGAGCTTTGAGGTGTTGGTAGTCAGGCCATTTGTACATCCTAACAACGGAGTCGGCCTCTCTTCGACGTATTGGCGGTCTCTCATCACAACCCGGGTCATAGGACACCGCGGACTAGGGAAGAACACCCAGTCTCAGAGCAGCTTGCAGCTTGGAGAAAATACGGTGGAATCTTTTATACAAGCAGCAAATCTCGGCGCTAGCTATGTTGAGTTCGACGTTCAGCTGACGAAAGACAATGTTCCTGTTATTTACCACGACTTTCTTGTTGGGGATAGTGGATTTGATATCCCTATGCATAGCATGACGTTTGATCAGTTCATGAATATCCATGGGTCTATTAGGGGCCAAGATACGAGCGGCAAAGGTACCACTCCGAACACACAGAGTCCTGTAAGTGGGATCCCCAATGGAATTCATGAGCCAAAGCCTGCTAACGGAGACTTTTTGAATAATGCTGGACTCGCTACAGCGAACTATGGTCCAGAAAAGCCGCTCCAGAGGTCACGTAGTCTGCACAATTTGACTCGTAGCGAGAACGAAGACGATTCCTATACCGATGCAGTCCGGCGTATGCAATTTACCAGAGACTTCCAAACGAAAGGCTTCAAAGGCAATGTGAGAGGGATGCACATCCAGTCGAAGTTCGCGACTCTAGAGGAGCTCTTTCGCACGCTACCAAAAGGACTGGGTTTCAACATTGAGTGCAAGTATCCAATGTTGGACGAAGCACAGGCTGAAGATATGGATGGGATGACTCTTGAAATTAACCATTGGGTTGACACTGTCTTGAAAATTATCTATGACCACAAGGGCGATCGTGACATCATCTTATCAAGCTTCCATCCTGACGTTTGCATTCTCCTATCCCTCAAGCAGCCGTCTCTTCCCGTTCTGTTCTTAACAGAGAGTGGTACAACTCAGATGATGGATGTCCGCGCCTCATCTCTCCAAGAGGGAATCAGATTTGCAAAGCGATTCAATTTGCTGGGCATTGTTTCAGAGGCTGAGCCGCTGATAATGTGTCCCCGCTTGGTACGTGCTGTGAAAGAGTCTGGTCTTGTTTGTTTTACATATGGTACTGGGAACAACGTTCCTGAAAATGCACGGCGACAACTTAACGCTGGAGTTGACGCGGTCATTGTAGATTCCGTTCTCGCTATCCGTCGTGAGCTCACCGAGCATGCTGAGCAGAACGAGGGAAGTGATGACGTGCTCATGAGAGAAGTCTCGAGCGCTATAGAGAAAGCGTCGCTGAACTCTCAAGTCCAGGACCCTGAATAGCAGGGGAAATAGGCATCTTGTATAAGAATATCGCACTCGCTTTGCTTTTTTTTTTTCATTTCGCCGTAGAATATTTTGGCAGAAACACTTAAAGTTGTTTGTTGCTGATGATTCGCCCTTAAAACGTAGGCTTGGCTGTGCCGATCGTGATAGTCGTTACCTGTTCGAACCATGGGCCCAGATAATAAGGGATGGCATGTTAAGGTAAACGATTGGGCCAAGTCTTTGTCCGTAGCAAGCATATTTGGATAGGCGTTCATTTCAAGAAAGCTGCATCTTCGAAATCATCATTCTGGCCGGAACGCGAGCGGTGTCCAAGAGGTCGATAGAAAACTTTCCGATCTACATCAACACTTGGTTGGATTGCCTCATCATCTTCGGTATCTCCATACTCGTCTTCCATATCGTCGTCTCTGTTTCTCTTAAGATCAAGTTCACTGGTGCTGTGGAACGGCCTTGCGGCAGCTTCTGCCAAGAACTGTCTCCTTAGCTGCTCCTGGTCAAGTGTTCCGACCGTAAGGCCCTGGAACGATGGTAGTGACGTGCCCTTTGTTGAGTGGCCTTCGCTAATCTGGCGTCTTACTCTTGGACCGACACTGGAGAGCTGTTTCTTGAGATCGCTGTCTAAAAGCGCCGAAAACGAATTAGAGGCTTCCTCTGCAGGACCATTGGCCATTATCCGCTTAGACTCCATCTTTCCCCCCGCGCCCAAGCTCTGCAACAACTTTCGAATCGGTCAATTAAGGGATTGTGTACACGTCTATATAGGATTAGGTTACGGAGGAGGGGTCTTTTGAACCGCGCGCTTCTCGCGGCGCTCAGATGCCGCAGGCATAAGCGAGCGAGTCCTGAACTCTTTAGATAAATAAAAAAAGCTATCAACCGTAATCAACTAAAAAAGCTAGGACCGACTCGTAGAAGGCGCAGTCCTCGGCAGTTCGCGTCTCTTCGAGGCATACCTCTCCACAAGCTCTGGTTTCTTCAACGCAGCCATCGCGGCGCGTAATCCAGCGAGCTTAACTGTCCGGTCAGTACCTTGTGCTACCTCCTCACCATCTATGAGGCATAGCACAGTGTGGGTCTGTGCATTAATGTCGTCCCCAAGGGAAACATATTGAATCTGCTGCTGCGCAGACCCCACCTTACGATAGAGCTCATTTTTGGCATTTCTATTCACCTCCGCAGCGGGTTTTTGAGAGCGCATATCAGCAATTAGCGGCTCGTATAGGCGGTGAAGCCACTTTTGAACGACAATCAGCCCTTGATCAAGAGCAACTCCAGCAATATACGCCTCGAACACGTCTGCAATCGCCTTATTCTTGTTCTGAGGGTCAGGATATCCGTCTTCGCTGTTGCCGTATATTTTCTGTCTCAGATCCGTGCTTGTCTGCAAGCGCTCATGAAGCTTATAGGTGACTGAGAGATCAAAGAGCGTATCATTGCACACAAGAGAAGCTTTCTTTATGCTCAGCGCGCCTTCAGTGTCGTCGGGGAACTCGTTGTAGAGCAATTCACATATAATGAAATCGAGAATGGAGTCTCCCTTGAACTCCAGCCGCTCATTATGAGTGCTGACGATGTCTGCTCGCGTGGCATGACTTGCGTCAAGCATGGCCGACTTATGGAAGAAAACTTGCTGCGCCAGAGCGTCATTGCCTATCACCGGTAGCGGAGGTGGCCATTGCGTACTGGGGGGACTCTCTGGTGCGGCTTCGGTGGGCTTCTGTGAGTTGTTTTTCTTCTTGTTTTTAACCGCTTTTTTCAAATCGTAAACAATGTTTTGGGATCGCTCCAGCATCGCTGAATCGCCGTTGATGCGCTGCTTCATGAGCTTGATCGATTCAACCGCCGCCTGCAGCAGAAGAGCCTGAAGTTCATCCATGTGAGCACTAGTGAGTTCGCCACCATTGAATTGCGGCAGCGTTTGGAGGTTCGTACTATGCCGTGCGTAGAGCAAATTATCGAGAATGGGAAGCTTTCCCTCCCAGTACTGCTTCACAAACGCGATCGCAAGTCGAATACGATACTTCTTGAGCAGAGAGCGAACCAGCTGGTCGGTGTCGGAGTCCTTTAACAGCTCATCTATATCGACGTCTCGCAACCACTGAAACTTCGCGACGAGCTGCTCGATTTGATATGCGGCATTGGATATAGTGTGATCAAGCTCCTCTAGCTCATGAGATGACGGGGTGTGCGGTGCTGCGTCGTAATCCCGCAGCAGCTCTTTGAACTCGGGTCCTGGAAGGTGGATGGCCTGCACAAGCTGCCGCGCTACGGTGTTGGGCGTCGCGCTTTTGGCCGGTTTGATATCGCGTACTTCCAATTGTCCGATATGTTCTGTCATTGTGCCTGGAGTGTCTGTCTGAGTCTCACGAAACTTCCGCTTTCCCATGAATACTAACAAAAATTCAAAAGGAGAATAATAGGGTTTGGTGACGTGCTGGACATAATATCTAGGTATAAACCGCCACGCGTTGGTTGCTCCGAAGCGAGCAAAAGGGATTGCGGTAATCATGGATGTGAAGCCGTGTTGCCACTCCCCGCCGCTTATATTGGCCGCCGCTCGCTATAAAAACCCGTAAGCTGCGATAACGGCGCCGACCCCACCAAACCCACCAACCGCGCGGTCGTCAGCATTTAGTATTGGTGGGGGCATTATCTAATAATTGATCACGCGGTGCTTATTGAGTACGGCGTGTAATGAAGCCCCCGAATCCAGCAGCTTTTGCTGATGCTGCTGCTGAATTCGCCCACGACGAGTTTTGCTCCATGTTGGGCGTGCAATAGTGAGAGAGTTGCACTGATTCGGTCGCATTCTTTCAATCATAAATCGTTTGCTACTGAGGTAATATATGCTAATATGTAAACTACACGGAGCTTTCAAAAGAGTTCGAATCTTGAACCTTCTCAGCGCTCTGTACTCCGGTGCTGCTATTAGAGGACCTGCGATGCAGTGGAGGGGCTGATCGCTTGCCAATGAGCCAGCCAAAGCGACGCGAAGCGTTCTTCATGTTGACAGCGACCAGCTGACCGGTCTTCATGTTGAAAATATCATCGATCTCTTCAAGAGTTTTGTCCTTGGTCTCAGGCATGAAGAACAGTTGGTAAAAGAATCCCAGTACAGCAAGACCGCCGAAGAACCCAATGGTGAGACCGGTGTATGTCATAGCACGCTGCATTTTGTCAAAGTTATAGGTAACAATGAAGGACCAGAGGTATAGAGAGGCAGAGCAGAAGGCCATACCTTGCGCGCGAGTACGCAGGTTGAAAGACTCAGCCGGCAGCACCCACGTTAGACATGCATAAGAGCCGAAGAATCCCATGTAGAGAATCATGCCTGTAAAGTAGGTTCCAAGGGAGGCGCTCCTATGTTTGTCGTAACTGATTTGGTAGCCAATACCGACCAAAACAAGGCCAATGAAGAACATAACAATGTTCTGAGCCCACACACGCCGGCCGAACTTATCCATGTACAAGATGGCAGGAATAGTTCCTAAGAAAAGGGCGCCGCCCCCTACCATCGACATCAATACTGAATTCTTGTTGGAGAAGTGCATATTAGCAAGCAGATTGCTCATGTTGTACAGCACTGCGTTGATACCCGTCATCTGGCCGAGGAAAATCATCATCATTGCGTAGACAAACGCTCGGCGGTTGCGGGGGATTGTGAAAAGCTCGAACCAGCGCTCCCAAGCCTTCTCATTCTGTGCCTCAGCTCTCTCCCGCTCTGCAGTATCGCGCATAGTCAGGAACTCGAGAAGGTTTTCGGGCTCACTAGTATCGCGCAACGACTTCCAGACGCCCCAAGCTCTCCCGGCTCTGTTCTTTGATACTAGCCAACGGGGAGACTCGGGAAGAATGAACATACCAGCAAACAGAACCGACGAGAAAACAACCGAAGAGCCGAGCATGTATCTCCAGCTTCCCTTTACATCGAAGAAGATGCCACCGACTGCATAACCAACTAGCTCGCCAAGTGCGATATTGAACTGGTAGAGTGATACAATGCTGCCTCGAACGTTGGGCGGGACTGACTCACTGATATAAATGCCCACGCAACCACCTTCGATTCCGACGCCAACACCGATGCAGAAACGGCCCGCGTAGAGCATGTGAACACTGTGCGAGCCGGCACAGATACCGCCACCAATGGTGTACCAGATACAGGAGATTACAATGGACATACGCCTGCCAAAGTAATGGTTCAAAATCGGCATTATCATGGATCCTGCCATTGCACCAAGAGGCATCAACGAAGAGATAAGTGACAGCTCATGGTCAGTTGGGTGAAGAGAGTCGATGATGCCGTACCGCGCACCAGAGATGATACTTTGATCCAGGCCAGAGAGGAGACCCGCAAAACTCGCGAACACGCCAAGGATAATAACTAGCGATTTTCCCGATTTAAAGCTCATAGGAATCCGTATGTTCAGGAATCGGTCCCACGCACTGACGTGGGACATATATTCGCGTTCCATTTCATCCAATTCAGAGACTACAAGAGACAGGTCTTCTGCGTTTCGTTCTACGAAGTCCTTCTCGTTGAGTTTGCCGCCATCATCGATGCGTACATCGTCAAGGTGCTCGATGCCTTCGACCTTAATGTCTTTCACGCTCATCAAGGCGATATGAATACGAGGTAGTAAGGTGTTGTATTAGATCGGAAAAACTCTGCGCTTATATATGCCTTCTGCGCGCTGTTGCGTCATCAGCTCGTTCCCCAGACTCCCCCATAAGAACCTGCGTCACCCTAAACACCCCCACACTGAGTCCTGCCGCAAAGCTTTGTGCCGCAGTGATGACTCAGAAAATGAGGGGTAGGCGCGTCGACCAGGGGGACCTCGCCGGTGCAACACGCCTCGCAGGCCGTGCTACTTGTGCGCTCTGCCCATAATTTTAGATAGCTTATATGTTATTATATGATATACTATCGACCCTTTGGTTAAATCCGGGGAAACCGGACCGTGAGCCGAGCTCGATAGGGGAACTCCTTGCTCGCTCGGAAAATCCTTACGAACACTAGGGTATCTCCTCCGGTGGAGACCTGTGGATCGGCCATGTTTTTAGGGCAGGGGCTGGAAGGCTTGGCGATCGGGATGCCCGTTCAATGCTTTTTGTCATTGCGGCCTACGCCACCGATCCGTTGCTCCCAAGAGGAATTTTACAGCCATAGATTTCTGGCTTGCCAGGGGCGTGGATGAGCGCTTGTCACCCTCCTCCGCCGCCGCTTATGATGATGATCATCAGCGCGATCTACAAAATCGATGATTAATCTTGTCGTATCACGGTTTGCGCGGCATTTCGCCTGCATGGTTTCGCCTGCATGGTTGGGAGGTTGAGAATTCGTTAGTGATAACCAGAAAAATAATCCGGAGTTCACGGCCGGCGCTGAACATATCTAGATACGGTCATCAAAAGAAGATCAGATTTCCCCTCGCGACAGGAGAGCGAGACTTTCGGGCTCGAGCGATTCCGATTTACGTTAATAGTGCTAACAATAACTAAAAATAGCTTCGCAGTTCGAGCTTACGGGGCTGATTTCCAAATGCTATGACGCCGCACGCATTGCTGTTGCTTTGCCCTTTCCCCTGCGCCTGTTTCCATGCTGTGCTGAGCGGAAACCACGGCCATCATGTAGCTCCCTCTCTCCGTGGCGGAGAAATAACACTCTACACTGCCCCTCTCTCATTGACGCAGAGCTGCGCTTGTCACGTGCACTGCCTTACCCTGCTAGTTACCGGGGAGGTGAGTCCCTGCTAGAGTTTAGATGGAAGGAAGCGGTATTTGAGTGGCCTGTTAGAGTCTTAAAGTGGTTTATGCGAAAATTTATGGATCAAACTGTCAAGAAGTACACTTAGAAAGGCTCATGGAATCATTGACTCTTTAAAGCAGCGTGTATAAGCCCCGTTGGCCAATGGCTGGTAGTCACATGCCAGTGCAAATGCGCACATGCACCATCGAAGTGAAAAATGTCGAAGACCGTATAAGAAGCGTGCTCAGTAATCCTATGGTCATCTCATATGCGTTTGACCGACTGGGATTCGAATAGACTGCCGAGCTCTGCCTCGAATTCGAGGCGGCACTCGTCAAACAGCTTCAGTGCCAGCGTTAAAAAGACAGAGACACACCTAGACACACCCAGCGTCTCCAGCTCGGAGCAGCTTCTTGATTCGGCAAGGGAACTCAGCGGCCTCGGGTACCAAGAAGAGCTTAAGCGAGAGTTCAACCTATTCAGTGCATTCTCCTTCGCTGTCAGTATATCCGGGGTCTTCGCTACAATTGGAACTACCCTGTACTACCCACTAAGCAGCGGCGGTGCGGCGGCTATCGTATGGGCTTGGGCACTTGGGGGTGTGGGTTGCCTGTGCATTGCGTTTTCTGTTGCTGAAATAGTGAGTGCTTACCCGACCAGCGGGGGATTGTACTATGCCTGCAGCAGAGTATTTCCTCCCGAATGGTCTCCGGCAATGTGCTGGCTTGATGGCTGGGTAAACTTGCTGGGCCAGATCGCTGGCGTGGCCAGCTCCGATTTCGGTGCGGCGCAAATGCTGCTCGCTGCAGTTTCCATGGGTTCTGACTACCGGTATGTTCCGACAAACGGCCATGTGGTGGGAGTGATGGCCGCCGTTCTGACATTCCACGGCTTCGTCAATTCTTTCCCTACGAAATACTTAGAGCGATTGACAAGTTCCTACGTTGTGTTCCACTTCGGCTGCTTGCTAGCCGGAGTGATTGCTCTGCTTGTTAAAACAGAGCCCAAGCATGACGCTGGATACGTGTTTTCGCACGTGGAAAGCTCCACTGGCTGGAGCCCTGTCGGATTCTCGTTCATGTTTGGTTGTCTCTCAGTTAGCTGGACAATGACCGACTACGATGCAGCAGCCCACATCAGCGAGGAGATGAAGAGGCCGAATGTGATTGCGCCTTGGGCCATCTGCTTAGCGATGATCTTCACCTACGTCGTTGGCTTCTTGTACAACATCGTGCTCACGTTCTGTATGGGAGACCCCCAGTATATCATGAACCAAACGCAGCCTGTTGCCGCAATATATTACCAAGCGCTTGGGAAAGGAGGGGGTATTTTCTTTACCGTGGCCATGTTCGTTGTCATGAACATGGTGGGCATATCGTCACTTCAAGCGTGCTCGAGAACAATGTGGAGCCAATCGCGCGATGCTATGATCCCTTACTTCGGCAAAAAATGGCTGTATAGGGTCAATAAGCGCACTAAGACTCCAGTTAACTGTGTGTGGGTGTGCACTCTGCTATGCATCGCGATCAACCTCATCGCGCTGGGCAGCTCGACTGCCATCAACGCCATTTTCAATGTTTGCGCAATTGCGCTAGACTGGTCCTACATCACGCCAATCATTGGCAAAATGCTCTTTAAAGACCTCTTCAAGCCAGGTCCTTGGAGCCTGGGGAAGTTCAGCGTCATCGTAAATGGATGGGCAGTTCTCTGGACATTGTTTATTAGTGTGGTCTTCTTCCTGCCGACTGAGCTGCCAGTCACCGCTACCAATATGAATTACGCCGTGGTATTCTTTGTCGGCATTGTTTCTTTGTCAATCACATTTTGGCATTTGGGCGGGCGCCGCGTCTATCGTGGCCCCCAGGCGTCCGCACCAGATCCCGCAGTTGCGGCCGAGATCGACATGCGAGGCGAAGTCAAAGATGAAAAGCGAGAGTAGAAGCTAAACGCCAGCTTCTCTCGAAGATAAAAAATCACCCAAATTAAGAAAAAATCAGGCGCAGCGACCTGGGGTCCTGCGGTGTGTTGGATATTTAAGCATAATGAATAACTTTTATGACATTACATTGTTGGATTGTTGATAGCAAAGAGCGCAGCAGCTGGGAACCCGCACATAGTTGTGAGCCGGACCCAAAGGGGGCTAATGCTGCGGTCGCCACCTGCGTAGTTGCGGGTCACGTGCCGGTGGCCTAGGTAATACTGTTCGCGAGCGGTTTGTTAGCGTTTTTTCCAGAACAACTGACTGGTTTCTCAAGCTAATTGGTTATGTTAGGACCACGTCCAGGAGCCCGGAAACGAGCCAATAAGCTCAATACGAGTGGCTTAGGCCGTTCGCTTGTGAATCAGCGCAAGAAAGAGCAAGAAGACCTAGGAACCTCGGATAGGTACACCACTGACAGCGTCGGCGCGTATGGCAGTACTTCCACTCTTCGCTCAGTTACAGAACAGCGGCCCCTGGAGGAGCTTCTTTCTAATGCAGAGCTTTCGGGGAAAGACTTCACTACAGAGCGGACGGCAGCAATCAAAGTCATAAGATCTGGAGTTGTTCCCGAGCAAGTCACCGCTGAGGACCGCAAGAAGCTTGTTCAGCAACAGTACGAGAATGCAGGAAAGCTTACCGTACCGCGCCGACCCCATTGGACCAAATCTATGACACCGGAAGAGCTGGACCGCTTGGAGAAAGAGGCCTTTCTCGCTTGGCGGCGGTCGTTGGCGGCTCTGCAGGAGAGCCCACATATTCAGCTCGCTCTTACACCATTTGAGCGCAACCTTGAAGTTTGGAGGCAGCTCTGGCGTGTTTTAGAGCGGTCGCACCTGGTGGTACAGATTGTCGATGCCCGTAATCCTCAGCTGTATCGCTCTGAGGACCTGGACGCATACGTTAAGAGCCTGGGTGGCAAAAACACTCTTCTTCTCATCAACAAAGCAGATCTACTTACTTTGTCGCAGAGAGAGGCTTGGAAGGAATTTCTTCTGGAGCAGAATATCCCGTTCGCATTTTTCTCTGCGCGAGAGGCGTCAGCCAGCCTTGCCGAGGCGCAAGAAGCGGATGAGGATGGCCATGAGGATGAGGGAGAAGGGAGCGCCTTTTCACAGGCAAGCACAGATGGATTACAGAACACGATTGATGTCCTTTCTGTAAATCAGCTTGAAGCTCTTTTCAAGCAGGCTGCCCCTGAAGTCGCCAATGGCGCACAGCTTCAGATCGGTCTCGTTGGTTACCCCAACGTTGGTAAATCAAGCACAATCAACGCTTTGATCGGAAGCAAAAAGGTCAGCGTTTCCTCCACTCCTGGCAAGACGAAGCACTTCCAGACCATCAATCTGAGCAAAGAAATCATGCTCTGCGACTGCCCTGGCCTGGTGTTCCCCAACTTCGCCCAGACCAAAGCTGATCTTGTGTGCCAGGGAGTTCTTCCTATTGACCAGCTACGTGACTATATGAGCCCCTCAAGTCTTGTCGCCGAGAGAATCCCAAAGAACTTTTTGGAAAGAACCTATGGCATCAAGTTGCACACAAATCCCGTTACTGCGCTCGATCTCTTATCCACGTACGGAAAGTACCGAGGCTTCAATAGGACGGGTGGTGGTGAGCCAGACACTAGTAGGGCTGCCCGAATCATTTTGAAGGATTATGTCAATGCAAAGCTGCCATTCAGCTCGCCGCCTCCCACCTTCACTGGAAGCGCTCAAGATTTCAACAAAGAGCAGCTGAGTGTTAGTGCGCCAGATAATGTCGAACCCTCTGAGATTGAGCAGATGAGCCTCCAGGATGTGGAGCTTGAGTCGGAGCTTGATAAGGCATTCTTCGAAGGCGGGAATGACCGGGGAACTGCATCGCTGCCGTTCCACCTCCGAGGTAAAGCCGCTGCCGACGGTCAGAGGGCCAATGGAAAGGCGTCTAAGAAGCACAATAAGGGTCGCAAGGCTCGGGCCTAGACCGCTTCAGCGTTATTTATCTTTTTGTTTAACTGTAGGCGCGGCGGTAGATTGTTGCACAGACTACGTTTATATGACCTATACTAAACAATTAATGTGCAAGATACATTCTAAAGCAATAACAGCATGGCACCGGCGACGATGGCCCCACCAGATACAGCCTCAGCGACAGCAGCATTTTTAGATTTGTGGTGCTTTTTTGTCTTGGATGCTGAGGACGTGGCGGTCGAGTTGCTCGAGCTGTCGGCCACGCGAGTAGTGGCGTGAGCGGTTCCGTTGACAGCGCCCTCCTTGGAAGCCTTGGCCTCTGCTTTGGACTCTGACTTGGACTCCTTGCTTTCAGACTTGAGCTCGGACTTCAGCGCCCGGCTTTCTGACTTGGACTCTTTGGCGTCCTGAGTAGTGGGCTGAGCAGAAGAGGACTCGGTAGAAGAGGCCGACCCCGACTCAGTAGCCGTGGCCGACTCGTCCTTAACAACAGCCTTGTTGCGCAGAATGGGGGCGTTAGTGACAGCTAGGTTGGGACGCACCGGCTGGCCCTGGGGATAGGCAGGAGCGTATATTTGCTGAGCCGGGGGCGGGGCCTGTCCGTAAGCCTGGCCTTGGTTCTGGTGCTCACGAGCAGAGGCCTCGCTCGCGGCCTGGCGCAAAGAGCTTACCTCTTGCTTCAGACCGTTGACGTAGGTGTCAAGTTCGTTTCGTTGCTGCTGAGCCACCTGAGGGCTAAGGTGAGACAGGTCGGGGTAGGAGCTCTCGAAGGTAGCGATGGCACGTTCAGCATCAACAGCGGCACTTGCCAGCTGTCTGCTGTCGGCGGTGTTGATTCTCCTCATCTCCCCGCTGCTGCTGAAGACCCTGCCGATGTTCTGGCCAGCGCGTCCGTAGGCATCCTCGGCCTGAGGCGCCTGAGCTGCAACCAGCGCAAGGGTGGCGGCCACGGTTACCACAGAGTTTTTGAAAGAGAAAGCCATAGCGTATTTTGGTTAAGCCCCATAGAAGGTCAACACTTAGTTATTTATACTTCGGAGGATCAAAGTTTGTGTGCTGCACAGCCTTGCTGCCAGCTCTCTACTTCATGCTCCAACGGGAAATGACCGCATGGCAGCATCAGCCCGTCTTGATAAGGACAAAGTTGAGACGCATTAGTGGGGGTCCGGACGCGATCTCAATTGAGTTAAGCAGTCACGGTTTGAGTCTGGCTTTAAAGTCTGAGTGCCTAGTGCTATGCATTACTTCGTAGTTGTCTGCTGTCTCTATCTATAACATCGTGATTGCACAATATGTATCGAGCAGCACTAGCAGTTAACGTATTTTCTTAATGGAGTGTGAGCGCTCAGAAGTATCCATGACTACGTGTACTGGGTATGCGATCTGAATAACGTTCATAGTGCGAGACAATCTATAAAGTAGGAACAGCATCAATTCTCGAAACAGGGGCTTGAGTCACTGAACAACTACACCTACACTTAGCTAAATACAGGTACGCACGGCTCGATCAGACTGATATAATGAATGGTATCGCTCGGAGAAACATGAAACAAAGAGGTTCGAGCTGCAATGAGATGCGCTCTCGAAAAGCGTCACTGCATCGCTCCAAATCTCCGCCAAATGCCGAGCAAAACCAAAATGCAACCACGATTGCCTGCCCGAAGAGCACGCGGAATCCAGCAGTAGCTGCTGGGCGGCGCAAGCCGGTGAAGGGTACGACGACCGCAACATATTAAGCGGCTACGACGCATGTGACTATGATCCGCCAACCCTACATTTACTCAGTGGATGGGCTGCGATGACCAGCAGATAACCAGCCTAATATCAGTGTTGACATGCTTCGCCGGAGTCATTCAAGCGTACAACAGCTCGAGATCCAACTGCATGGGAATTCCGGGAAGGATGACAATATCTTGATGCTGAAAGGCCCCCCGCTCGAGGCCGGGTCGACGTCGCTGAAAGGCCAAATCGTCCTGTCGGCCCTGGACAACATGGCAGTAAAGAAGATTACGCTCAAGCTCAATAGCTCGCTGCGCATGCGCTGGGCCGACCCTAATGTTCCCAAGGCTGCGAGCCAGCTGCCGCTGCGGTACGAGAAGCAACTGTACTCGCAGGAGTACTCCGGGTTCGAGATCCCCGGGCGGCTTTCGACTTCGAACCCGACCAGCCAAAAGGCCACGCCGGCGTCGTCGCTGACGAACCTGGCGTCTTACTTTGGGTCGCATAAGCACCATCACCGGGGCGGCAGCAACGAAGCGTCGCCCAGCGGCAGCCCGGCCGGGCTCTCCAACCTCAACCGGGCCCAGTCGAGTGTCAATCTGAGCCATCAGGTCTCTGCTGGGTCCTACAAGTTTCCGTTTGAGATGGTCATTCCGGGCGACATCAACGAGTCGATCGAGGGCAATAACTACGTCCAGCTGTCATACTGGCTACAGGCCACCGTGGAGCGAGGCCGTATGCAGCAAAACATCTCCACAAAAAAGCATATCCGCGTGGTGCGCACAATCGGCGTCGACAGCTACGACGTCGCGCACACCGTGTCCATAGACAACACTTGGCCCAAGAAGGTCGAGTACAAGATCACTGTCCCGTGCAAGGCGGCGCCGATCGGCTCCCAGCTGGAGGTGCAGTTCGCAATGGTGCCGCTTGACAAGGGGCTGAAACTGGGCCGCATACGCACGGAGATCGTGGAGTATGTCTCGCTCGCAACGCCGGTGTCGCAGCCCAAGGAGGAGGAGCACATCGTTGCGAGCCAACTATTCGAGACGCCGCCCAACTTCGACCATTTCTCCGACGAGTGGGAGCTTATGAAAATGATTGATCTGCCGCGGTCGCTGTCCCGGTGCACGCAGGACGCGACTATCCCGCCCTACGCCAAAATTAACCACAAATTCCGCTGCTTCATCTCCCTGGTGAACCGCGACGGCCACACCTCGGAGCTGCGCGCATCGCTGCCCATCACTCTTTACATCTCCCCGAACGTCTATCTACTCGGCGAGCTCACCGATGGCACCAGCAGCAGCAGCAAGCACAGCAAGCACTCCCAGCCCACCGAGCGCCCCATCTTCAACGTGGAGAGGACGCGCCGGTCCGGACAGACCACTCCGAACGGGTTTGGTAGCGAAGACGGTGCCGCACCGCCAACTTACTCGCACCACACGCTTGACCGGCTGTATAGCACTGTCGCGACCCCTGCCGAGTCGCCGCTGGAGAGCGGTGCAGTGACCCCGCGGTTCTCTCCAAACGACACGCACAATGCCATGTCGCTGGCCAACCTCGACCCGAGCCAGCAGGCTCAGCTTGCCGCAGGTCTTCGCGCCCTGGCGCTGAGCCGGCAGAACTCCCAGCAAAATGTGAACCAGTCGGGCACTGGCTCGAACTCTGTGAGCGCTCTCAGCCGCGTGCCGTCCTACGCTGAGGCTCTTAATGAAAGGGCCTCTGGCGAGGCTGCGCCAGACTATACAGACTAATCTCTCGCTTGGAACTTGGCGGGCGTCGCAGGCTCCCACTATGTACAGCTTCAGGCGAACATTCCATAATTTACCTTAGTGCACCGCGCATATATCTACAAACTCTGCCTTATATCACGTCGTCAGCGCTCTCGCCGTGCTCGATCAGATAATTAGCTAGCCACTGGAGGCCGTTCTCGGGTTGGATCTTCACTAGCTCTCGCAGACCCGCTGATAATGCCGGAAGAATCGCTTTCTGTAGATACTGCCCCGTCGGCGCATCTCGCCGCTGGGAGCTATCGCTCCAGTCGATATCCTCACCTATCGCTGCGGCTATTCTGTTCTCTAGCGCTTCGCGCTCAGCCGGCGTCATGTGGTTAGTAATTCGGCGGTGCTCCTCCATGTTTTGAGCATCGAAAGAGTGGTGGTGATAGCGCAGGTTCATCGCCAGGCAATAAAAGATAACGTAGGTCATTCCCAGGCCACGAAATTGGTAAATTTAAAGCTAGTAGAAAATAAGATCGCGGCTCACCTCGTCTGTGGCCGGATGTGCTTGAGAAGCACTCCTTGCTCGGCGCAGTGGAATCCGCCCGAAGATTAGCAACATAGCAACTGATGCTAGTACAAGTATAGGCCAAAGGAGTCGAAACGCCACACTTAGAACCCCCATCAACGCTCTCAGCCCGCTCAGAGCAGCGCTGAGATTGTTTACCTCGTGCTCAAGGTGGGTCATGGTCGCGTTCACTGTCGTGCGCAGTAGCGCAGCAGAACTAAGGTGTTGGTTTTCCACGTCGTTCATAACAATCGTAAACGATTCAAGTCTTCTGGACACTTGGTCAGCTTGTACTGCTAGTTGCTCGCTAGACACAGCGGCTCTATTGAGCTTCGTCTCAGCAGCAATCATGAGCGCGTTGAGGCTAGAGGTAGATCTCTCGACGTCCATCGTTGAATTTTGGATCATCAACATCAAGTCTTTCATACTCGCGAGCACGCCTTGAAGCTCATATGTCAACTCGGTGGCCTGCTCATGCCATGCCTTCATTGACGTTTCTTTAGATGTTTGGTAGTCGCGCAAGCTCTGCCCAACCTCATCGTGGTAGTCTGCAAACAGTATGCTGGCATTTTTGAAAACATTGAGAACCTTTTGTGACTCGAAATGCGGTTGGTATTCGAGACATATAGCCGTGATGTGCCTGTAGTTACCGCTGAAGGTTGTCCACCAGGTAGCTTTGGTCTCCAGCAACTGAGTGCATTGCCGCAGACTTCGGGAGTCCGAGCACACTGCTGGATACGGCACACCAGCTGCCTCAAACTCACACATTGAGAGTTCTATTCCAAGCCACGTCCGCTCCTCTAACCGCTCGGGGGTCTTGCAGGAGTCGAGTATCGACTCGAGAGCCGAATATACACAACCAGGATTGGGAACAATAGTATCCAATTTGGCAACAATGTCTAATGATGTAGACATGACCATTGACAATATAGCGCGAATTGAATTTAAGCTCTTCAACCCCAATTCGGCGGTTCAGGCCAAGTAAGGTACATCATGCATGGGTCAAGGGTACCCACCCATTCCAGTCAGTTAACCCAGCAGCGCCTCCGGATCGAATCGTCCCGATCTGCCAAGGAACCTGTTAAATGGCCTAGCGAGTGGTGAATTATGCCCAAGGAGGGGAAAAGGATGCCAGGCAGACCTGCTGGGAGCGGTAGCTCTCCGCCTGTGCCGCTGGTAGATGGCGAGTATATGGACATGCTTCGGGAGTACAAACGCGATGAGAAGAAGAAGCGAAAGCTAGAAACGCCACCACCTGCTCCCCTTCTAGCACCCAGCTCGGCAATGGCCTCTAAATCGGCCCAGGCTGACACGAATAACCGGATTGAATCGAGAGTCAGTGCGTCCGCTTCGGATGCCAGCGACCCTGAGTCTGATCTCGATTCGGACGGGTTTGAAGACGTCGAAATCGATGCCACTGACGAGGACAGAGACTTCAGGGACGACGAGGATGAGCTCGTATCTGCCGATGACAACGATGGTGCACGCACGCGAGGGGTTACTATATCCTTAGATGAGAACCAAGCAAACGCCATATCCCGAACGCCACGGTCAAGGCGGTCTGAGCTCTCTAAAGCAGGAAGGATCACGCTTCATAAGATATCTCTCACAGCTTGGATGCTACATAGCAGGATGCGCAGTCAGTGGCTGAATTCCGCAGAAAGTCGAAACAGCCCGGTTCTGAGGAACCTACTTTCATTTCAGTCCACGAGGGACTTATTCCCTCCAGACCACTTAACTGACTTTCTTAAGTCGAAAAGGTTTATCAATGGGTTGCGGACTGCTATGGAAGAATGGAAGCTCAAGTTCCGCGTGACTCGTGCCGGTCTTGCCAGTTCAGAAGACGATAAAGGAGACCCCAGCAACCGCGAAACCTTTTTTGCAGCACTCAATGGCTTACATGGATCAGCAGATATGCTTGGTCAGGGATACTTCGCATTGCTACGCTCGCTTGGGATCAGAGCCCGGCTAGTGTGCTCGTTGCAACCTCCCGATAACCTTGGCAGCGGTGCCATGCCGACCTTGCGAACGACGAGGTCCGAAGCGCCGATCTTTTGGGCAGAGGCTTGGGATAAATGGGCTCCTGGATGGGTCGCAGTTGACCCTCTCACCAGCACGGTACGCTTACCGATTGGAAGCAAGCCTCACACGCCTATTGAACCCGTAGCGAACGACCAACTGAACGTTCTTCGCTATGCTATTGCGTGGGAAGAAGGCAGTGCGCGTGACGTCACACGTCGCTACTCAAGTCACTTCAACGCGAGAACACGTAAAAAGCGCTTGCCCTATTTCGGATGTGAAGAATGGCTGGACAGGCTCATGGCCATGTTCATATGCAGGCGCTATTCCATGGAGGACGTCGCGGAGCTGAAAGAGCTTAGGAGATACACATTGAGAGAGGGCATCCCCAAACGGCTTCAAGATTTCGTTGGCCATCCCGAATACGCTCTATCCGACAAGTTACACTACAACGAGCTCTTAAGACCAGGAGCAGTTGCTTGCGGGACACTTTCAAATAAAGGAAAGGCGCCGAGTTACATTTACCGGCGGAAAGACGTTCTGTCGGCACACTCCGCTCAATCCTGGTACCGCAAAGGCATGTCTATAAAGGCAGGCCTACAACCGGTGCTCAGACGTCAGAGGAAAAACCGACTTACTGGGGAGCAGGAAACGGTTGGATTGTATACTGAAGATCAAACGGAGATATACCTTCCCCCGCCAGTTGACGAAGATGGTATAGTTCCAAAATCCCAATACAAGACAATCGACATTTTTACTGACACAATGATTCCGGCTGGCGCTGTCTATATTCGAGACGATCTTGGCGCAGAGGCGGCTAAGATACTGCGCATTGATTACGCCAATGCGGTGACTGCTGTTGAGTACGGCAAAAGAGGACCACAGTCAAAATATTTTGGCGTAGTCGTATCCGAGAGCAACGGACCTTCAGTAAAGCTAGTTATTCAAGGGCTGCGCGAAATCCGCGAGTGCGATGCAGCTAAGACTGAAGAAGCCCGTATCCTTGCTCTGTGGCGGCGCTATATCGCGGGGATCCAAATCTGGGATCGAGTGGAGAGGATGAATCCCCAAGTGGATGCTCAGGCTAAAGATGAGAAGCATATTAAGATTGAGCTAAGTGAGGCAAGCGACTCAAGCGACTCGAGCGACTCACAATCTGAAAATTTTGAAAAAGGGGAGGTAATTAATCTAGGCTTGGGATCGCCCCGCAACCCCAAAATAGACGACGCTCCAACCGTTGTCAATGATACACTTAATGAAGATTCTCCCACCTCTCGGGATGCTCCGGAGCCGCCCAGAAAAGGAAGGGCTTTGAAACTCAATGAGTACGGAACGGCCCGTATTGCCGGGTCTTCAAATCAGGATCGGTATGGGCTAGGCGAGAGAGAGGCAGTATTTTCTTCACCGGGGTTTAGTTCCGGAAACGTAGATGCAGATCGGCTAGCTGGGAGTCCTAACACAACCCATAGCTCGTTTTCCGATCTAGACGTGGATGAGATTTCTGAGTCTGAGCTATTATAAGCTGAAATGATCATAACCAAATTGCTAATATCGAGTAAAGATTAGGTGGCTAATGCCCCTTGCGCTGTCGCTTTCTCTGGGCAAGCAGTGCAAGTTTGCGTTCCTCTTCTGCATCCTCCCGTCTTGCTTGCGAAGCGCTAAGCTTTTCTTCATTGAGTATTTCATCCCCGCGGGCTTCCATGTCATCATCGCTGCTATATGCATCGTGGTACTTTCGAGGCCCCCTATTGAACATGCCCCAAATATCTTCATTCCTTGGAAGCGGAACCTCGTCTTCGTCCTCACTTGCAATGAAATCAGCGAGATCATTATCGGATTCGTCCAATCGGGGATAATTGCCCCTCTGTGCCTCTCGCTGTCTGCGCCGCTTTTCCAGAATCTCTGGCAGTGGCTGGGCCACAGGTGCGGGCTCGTTCCAGCGGAAGCGATTTGCTTCAGTAGTGTCAGTTATTTTGGGACGGGTGTCGGCGGAAGAGAGAGCATTGCTAGGTTGAGGGGGCTTCAATCTCGACTTTCGCGGCTCTAGGGTCTCCTTCACAGGCTGCTTTCGAGAGTCCTTGGTCCGCAGATTCACTTCAAGTTTCGAATTGTCGATCTTTGATGCTTGGCTCATAACTTCTTTGAATGAGAGCTTTTTCTTTGCAGTAATCTCTTGTGGTTTCTGCGACGTGGGAGAGCTTGAATGCGAGGTGCGCCCAGGACCGAGTTTAGACGAGTGCTGTTGGTGATGAGATCCGCTATGCAATGCTCGTGCGGCCTTCAACCGTGGCGACACACTGGCAGGATCTTTATATAATGAGCCTTTGCTTTCGGAGTTTGAAGATCGTGGTTTTTGGACCGGCCTTTGGGCCGGTTTTTGGACCAACTTGGCCGGATCTCTTGATGTTTTCGGCTGGCGGGATACTGACCCAGCCATAACCGATTGACTGGAATTCAAAGTTCCTCCGTTCATGGTGTTGTGGGACGATGCTCTAGAACTCGGCGGCCCAAGCGCAGAAAAGGCCTTCACTGCTGATGGCGGCTTAGCAGTCCTTTGAGCATTGGCCGCAACCGGTTTGGATTCCGCTAGGCCCTTTTCGCCCGGTCTAGGTAGTTTTTGATCGGGGGGTTCCCGCCCCCGGGCCATCTGAAGCATAGAGGAAAAGCTCATTCTGTTTCATTACATGGACACCAACCAAACTAGCTAGCTGTCAAATAGATAAGCTGGCTGTATGAGTCAGCGGCGGTGGTAGCCAGGCAGGATGTTACCCTAGCCTTGAACGTCCGGGGACGCCTAACCGGAGAAGCTCGCGGTGCTTCGTCGCCGCAGCCGGCCGTAACTAGACAGTGCGTATGATATTGCAAACGCCAAGTTACCGGCTGCCACCAACCGGTTGATGTCGGCCATATTTACAAGTGGTGTTTCTGGTTTTATTTCCAAGCTGGTGCTACCGCCCAGCCCCACAGTAACAATCATCTGCAGATCTGCAAGGACCCAGCTCACATCGATGATGATATCAGGCTCGAGGTAGTGAATTGCAACGTTCAGAACGCTTCTCTTGCGATTGATCGGCTGATCAATCAGGGTCAGTGCGTCGGCAATATTAAGATCCGAGATCTCGCTGGGAGCAGTGACTTCTGGGCCCTTCAGCAAGCTTTGAACGAGATCGCTCATCAGCGCGAACTGGCGGAGCCGAGCAATTACATCGGGGATCTCGCCTGGCCCGGAGATTGGGAGCTGGTTGATTTCTACCAATCGGAACGATAGCATGTTTCCAACATATGTGTCAAACTCGTGGCTTGCTGAACTGGCTGTCGAAAACCGAGCATGCTTTGGCACAGAGAAAGTAGAGGAGTGCTTGCGTTTTTCCAAAAATGGGTCGTCATTCGAAATTGTTGCCTTCCATTTGTGAGCCAGTGCCTCGCTTACAACGATTGGCGGATCCAGCGAAAGGGCGATCTCCGCCCTTGTATCATATTCGGGAGGATGAACAATCTGCTTCCAAGCAAACTCAGTCGTGTCTAGCCATCCCTCAGCGCTTGAGAACATCCGCAGACAATAGTCGCGGCGCGACCCCACCATTACGTCGAGGTATGCATAATTTGATGATCCGTAGTACAGCATGCCCAGGCCTATTCTTGCTGGAGGGTTGACGACCAGGGTCCCGAACTCTTGAGACTTCTTGGTCTCGACATAAATATGAATGGCCTCTGAGATCATGTCCAGGGCCCGGAAGCAGTCGACATCCTTGGTAGAGAACCGGTCGCACCGGCTCAGAAATGCCAGCATCTGAGCAAACTTGTCGAGGCGCGGTTCCCTGAGGCTACTTAGCAGGTGCTTGTCGGGACTATTAACGCTGGCCATTGGCGAGTACCGCGCATCAGCGGGAACCTCGCTTGACAATGATACAGAGACATTCTCCACCTGCTGCTGCGGGGAGAAATCTATATCGATGACGACGGTAGACCCAGACAGACTGAGCCTCTTTCCACTCGGCAGCGAGCCAGATTTCTGGCCAACAGCCACTTCGCCAGGAAACTGATCCTCAAATGTCTCAAAGTGATTGTGCACCCCGAGCCTCTTGACGTTGTCCTCTGACAGTTTCCCTGGAATAAGCCGCAGGGCGTTTGTCACCCGCTCAAGTTCTGCGTTGTAGGCATCCATCAGAGAGATGGATAGCACAGTACATCATTCGCCGGGTCAATAGCGTAGCCTCATGGACTCGAATTTGATCACGTGCTTAGTGCCTCAAAGGAATCATAATGCACAATCGCTTGAGGAGGGGAGTAAACGTGCAGGGTGTTCTTCACTTCTCTTTACTTGTCCTGGAACTACTGCGCGTCATCTTGTTCTATAAAAGCTATTCTCAGTATACATGGCCTAACCATAGCTTGGCTCAACCGTTACCTCTCTGCTGAAAATTACTGAGCCAAAGACTTTGCCGACGCAGCTGAGAGAGCAATTGAAGTTCTCGTAAAGCCGCACATACTTTAACAACAAAACAGCGCCCTTGCTTAATCGCGGGCGAACCTCTCATTCGATCGGTACATCATGTGATCATAGAGGTAGACCAGTTATACGTTTCGCAATTAGTCTGGCAGTCGAATATAGAGAGGATGCCTGATCCCATAAAGCTCACGGAGGTTGAGCCAATACCTGAGGCCACACCCCGGCCGGATGCATCTTCTCGCCGGAGTATTTTCCGCCGAGGTAATATTCTGCGGTGCGTCAAAGTCGCGCAGAAGTACTCTGCCTACGGAATCACGGCATTCGCTGGACTGCATCTGACCTCGACAATACTGCTTCCACCATTCTCAGTCTCTGCCGCCAATTCCGCGTTCATGGCTGCCCGGACTATATACCAGTCGGAAATTGGCGAGGCGATTTTCGTCTACGGAGCATTTGGAGTTCATATCATAAGCGGCTTGATACTGCGGAGTCTGCGGATTGCCTCACAATACCGAGACCGCGGCAAGATTGGCCTCGGAAGGCCGAGCCGTGTGGCCTACTCTGGCATGATCCTCACATTGCTTTCATTGGGCCATTGGGCAGCGCTGCGATACTCACCAGTTGTGGCGCTGGGCGACTCCTCGCTGATTTCGCTCGATTACATCACATTCGGCCTCAACCGGAAATTCGGAGAGGTTACAGGCGCACTAACGCTTCTCGCTTCTGTTTTCGGGTACCACGCACTCAACGGCTTGAGTCAATATCGCCGCTGGAAGCTTGGCTCAGTCGCCAAGTACGCGACGGTCGCAGCCGGCACCACCCTTGCCCTTGTGTCAATCCTGACTCTCTCGAGGGAGATCGTGCCGACGGGCTGGCTTGCCGAGCAATATGACTTAGTTGAAACAACCACAGATAGACTGTTAAGTTGGCGCGACTGAAGCTGCAGTAACTCACGCGATGCCTATGTAAACAGCACGAGGATATTATATAAAAGCGAGTTAATTTGATGGGAACTGCACACATTTGGAGCAGCAGCCAGTCGCGATAGACCACGTGCTCAAGCAACTGCAGCACATCATATCTCCAACCCTATTCCTGAGCGATAGCTCACTCAGGGCGATCAGTCCGAACAGAGCGTCCGAGGTTGTTGGTATTCATCTGCGCCATGACAAGTGAGCACAGTACACCGATTCAGCTGGGCTCAGCCTCCAAATCCAACCATATTCGTGTCGGCAGCTTTGTCGGCTCGTGGGGGCGGCAGAATATTCAACTGTCGCTCGCCAAAAGGCCGCTGGACCAGGCAAAGTCGATAGTGTTCTCCGACGGCCTAGATAGCCACTACAGCGCCGCGACCTCTCCCGTGCAGCGAGTCGACCAGAGCCTAGAGGACGAACTCGATAACGATGGCGACGGCGCGATTCTCGAAGAAGGGCTTTGGGCGCCGCCAGAGGAGCAGCGGATCCGCAGCGAGCGGCAGCAGCTTCTTGACAACTCGCATATTCCTAGGCACCCGCATATCAGCCCATACCAATCAACCGCTTCCCAAAACGAGGATTGGGACGAGGCCATCGCCGATGGCAAGCTGCACACGGGATTCGGCCTCGAGCTCAAAGTGCTCACTCGCAATTCAGTTCCTCTGGCCACAACGTTTTTCCTGCAGTACTCGCTCACGATGGCGTCCTTGTTCAGCGTCGGCCACTTGGGCCGCGTCGAGCTCGCCGCCGTCTCGCTTGCGAACATGACGAGCAGCGCCACGGGAATCGCCTTGATCCAGGGAATGTCTACTTGCCTTGACACGCTTTGCTCTCAGGCCTTTGGCGCTGGACGCCATGACCTCGTGGGTATGTACTACCAAAAGGGTGTGCTTGTGATCACCATTTTCATGATCCCCGTGGTGACGTTGTGGTACCACGCCAACAAGGTTCTGCCGTATGTGATGCCACCTTCTGGTGAGAATTCGGATGAGCTTGTTGCCTTGGCCACGCAGTACTTACGAATTATGACCTTTGCCATGCCTGGGTACGCCGTCTTCGAATGCGGGAAGCGCTACCTCCAGGCGCAGGGTATTTTTCATGCTTCGACCATTGTTGTATCCATCTGCGCGCCCATCAACATTCTTCTGAACTACACGCTTGTTTGGAACAATACAATCGGCCTGGGCTTCATTGGTGCGCCTGTTGCTGCAGCCATCACGTATTCCCTGCTGGCAATTCTCCTGGTTCTGTATATCGCATTTGTTGATGGGAGCCAGTGCTGGTACGGCTTCACCCGCAAGGCGTTGCGGAACTGGGGGCCGCTCATCAGGCTGGCGGTCCCTGGCCTAATCATGGTCGAGTCCGAGTTCTTGGCATACGAGATTCTCACGCTAGCGGCCTCGTTTCTGGGCACAACCCACCTGGCTGTGCAAACTATCATGTCTTCCATCGCCTCGCTTGCATACGAGATCCCGTTTGCAATTGGATGTGCGGCATCCACTCGTATTGCCAATTTTATCGGCTCTGGTCTCGTTCCTGCCGCAAAGGTGGCGTCTACGGTTGCCGTCGTTGTATCCCTTGCTACCGGACTCACCGACAGCATCTTAATTGTTATTTTCAGACATACCATTGCGGGGTGGTTCAGTAATGACGAGACGGTGATTGCCATGGCGGCAGCATGGATCCCGTATTGCGCTTTCATGCATATCTTCGACTCGATAGGTGCTGTTCTTGCTGGTGTGCTGAGAGGCCAAGGGCGGCAGAGCATAGGTGGCTGGCTCAATCTCACGGGATATTATTTGATGGGAGTCCCGCTGGGCTTGTTCCTGTGCTTCAATCTGGGATACGGCATCCCGGGAACTTGGCTGGGCTTCAATTTCGCTCTCGTCTTCATCATTGCTGGATCTCTTATGGCTCTGCGCTGGTCCAAGTGGGATCACTACGTGGAGTCGGCAAGAGCCAGAAACAGTTAAAAAAATCCTGTTTATGCACACAACGTTACGTTACATTACCCGTCTACTATTAGGTGCCGGAGCCAGTATTATTCGGAGCTCCGGCGCATGAGGCCCGTTGTTGTTCTATCTTTATATACACACTCGAGACTTCATCTGAGCTAAATCATGATGCGTCTAATTCCCCCAATGTTCCATTGTTTTGCGTCACCATTCCATGCAGTCAGCAACAATTCGATTCCGGTTGCTGGGCATCGCGGTGTCGATGTCGGTTCCTGGTCTTGCAAATAGTCCCAAATACATTTGTAGCAATAAACCACTCCAGTTTCCAGGGCCGACGGATTCTCAGGATCCTCCTTTCCGCAGATTGGGCACCCTCGAAGGGTAGGAGTGGTATCGGTCAGAGGGGGCGGCAGCTCTGGTCCAGAAGAAGCCAGCTTCTGGGCGAAGTTACTAGAGTTCCACCACTCAAAGAACTTGAGGATGAACAGCGCAGTTGGCAGGGCAAACCCCAACTGGCTAAGCATAGTTTTGAAGACCTGGAGCTTCCCTCGCTTGATCCTAGCCTCTTGCTCATCATAGTCCCATTTCGACAGGCGCGAGTACTGCATGTTCAAAATGAAGTCTGTAAGCGAGGATGGGCCGTTGCCTTTGAAAAGGTAGAATGCAGTGAATACGACCTCCGCAGAGTTTAGCGCAAAGGTGGCACGCGGGAACCACTTCAGCAGGGCAACATCGCCCTGGTATTTCCAGTGGTCGAGAATCGGAGCGCTCTCGGGCGGCCGGTCCTCTTCGATCGAACGGAAAGAGTACCTTCCTTGCAAGCGCTCATAACGAACCTGCGCCTTTTCCCGCAGATATGGTATGCCCACAATGGCTATCAACGATCCTAGGATCTGTTTCCGCGTCAAACGACGCAGGGGGTCGACCTTATGTGGAACGCTGCGCTTAGTGCGGGGACTGGGAACTGGCAGCCGAGCGGTACGCTTAATTCCATAGAATCGCTCGGTGAAAGATGAGTTCCAGTTTTTCAGATGAAAATACTCCACAAGCCCAAATATCACCAAGTATATTTCGTCATATTTGTTCACAATTCGTAGCAGATATTGCGGATGAGCCTGGGCGTAGTGGACGAGTATATGCCGTATCGATGGATTGATCAGGTCATTGAGCTGGCGTGCCGCGAGCAGCTCAAAAACTGTTGGGAAGTCAGGATCGAGACTCGCGGCGTCTAACGCCCTGTAGTACTCCATGCTTCTCCTAGCTTAGCTATCAGATTCTACGCGCAGCTGTGGTTGATAGCGACAAAGGTTACAATTATGTACGGAACGCGCGTGGGGGCGGCGACAAGTGTGGAGTAAACACATGATGCGGTTTGCGAGTCGAAGCCGGTATCTGTGGCGGGAGGACCAGCTAAGTAGTTGCGGAGGCGTCCCATGAAATCAATTTATGAAGAAAATGCAGAAAACGAGAACTGAGGGTCGCGGTTAGACGTGCCAGCGAAGGCGGGTGTTTCTCGGGATTTGCGCGTGAAGTGCTGATCGGCTCTCGTGATGACCTCGGCAAGGTAGCGGTAAGTCAGATCGTCATCTTGCAGGACGGCGTGGTCCTGGAGTTGGTGTACTTTTTTTAGCATTGCGTGCTTATAGAGTGCATCAGCGACCTGGGCCTCATTTCCTGAGGACAGCTGGTCTCGCAGGGCTGCGATTCTCTCGCGCAGAGCGGCCTTGGCCCTCCGCATAATTTGCTGGTCGTTGGAATCCACTGCATCGTTCAAAACAATGGTTGAAACTGGGTCCCTTGCTAACTTCACTTCGATCTCCCTCCACGCCGGTCCTCCCAGAAATGCTTTGATTGAGGTTGCGTTTGCCCGACTGATGTCGACCAACACTAGCACTGAATCTGGAACTGGCCTCTGGATTCGCTCGGGTTCAAGCCCATCTCCGGCATAAAACCACCCTATGTGTTCCAGATGCGGTTCTGTTCTTCTGAGCAGACTTATGGTTTCGGAAACAGGCATGCTCCCGTCAGTCAGCTTAGCGCACGCAAGGGCAAAGCCTGCTGTTCCAAATAGGGGGCCGTGCACTTTCTCCTCAGTTCCGCTACAATAGTCGGAGATTGTAAGTAAAACAACAGGATGTATCTGTAGAAATGGTTGCATTGTCATTCGTCTTGTGTCTGTGCTGCGGTGTTGTGGGGGCTAAATACAGAGCAGATCAGGTTCCCAACCCACGAACTCATACACCACACATACTGATTGCCTACTACTCTGGTTCGAGCACGCATTTAGAAACACGATTTTGTGCATATATATTAAAATATTAAATCATTGCCTAGCTCTCTTCCGTTCACTCTTGACCTTAATTTTGGAGTCTCCCGTGTCGAGGTGCTCATCGTCATCGTCGTCATCGTCATCGTCGTCGTCAACATCGGACATGACGTCAGAATCGACGGATCCGTCTGACTCCGAGCCTTCAGACTCCGACGGAGGCTCCTCGTCGAAATCCTCATCCTCACTTTCCTCATCCAACTCGTCGAGCATCTGACTCTCAACACCGGCAATCCGGGCCTTGCGAGCATCCACCGCATCGTTCTTGGTCGATATGTTCTTGCTCTCGAAGTACTGCTCGAGAATCGGCTGCTCATCGCGCGACAGGCCCGTGAGCTGGATGTCGCCCTGGCCGCCAATTAGGTTGAGGGTGAGGTCGAAGCTGCGGTTACCGGTGGCCAACCTGCTGAACTTGATGGAAGACACCTCAGTGTTAGGCACGTAAAGCGGAGTCTTGGTCACCAGCAAGAACGCCTTGTCTAGCGGATAAAGAGCAGCCTCGGTCGCCTTCAGCAAGCAGCTCACCGCCGGAAGGTTGCGCATTGAGCGGAACGAGCCCTCCACCGTGATCTTCCTGTTGGTGAGGCCGCGGAACAGTGACGAGACAACCTCGCTGGTTGCTCCTTCGTACGTCTTATTGAGGCGGCCCGAATACTTCTGGAGGCTGTCGTCATCTATGTTGAGCTCCACCTCCGTTGTCTCGTCGAGCGAGAACTGCATGACCAGGAACGGGTAGCGGGTCTGGCCCTGGCGCAGCGGCGGGTCCAGCTGGAGTACAAGAACGCTATGCAGCTCGTCGAGGCGAGGGAGCACAAACAGCCGCAGCACACTCGCGTAAGGCACCTTATAGTCGTAGGTTTTGCCGTGGAGGCGGAACGAGTCGTCGAAAAACGCGATGTCGTAGCGGCCACGCGGGGTTGTAAACAGCACCTGCATGAACTGCGCAAGTTCGGATCCAGCGGCGCTCCCGATATCTGCGCGGTCCTGTAGCTGCTCGTGGAACGCCTTTGCGGAGTTCACGTCCTCCTGGTCGCCATCCTGCTCCTCGTCAGACCCCTCGGCATCGCCGGAGATGCTCGGAATGAAGAACCGCATCTCCACAACCTCATCGCCCGTGCTGGTCTTTTCTGACTGCGGGGGGAGGGCCAGCTCAACGGCCACCTCGGATTTGCCCACCACGTTCGAGCTCGCGATGACGTGGTACGGGACCTCGAAATCGGGCTTCGACGCAACATTAAACACCAGCTCGTTGCGGTCGAACTCGGCCTTGCCCCAATTCCACCCGCGCAGCGAGTGCTCGCGGTGCTCCAGAGGCACGTCAAGAAACGTGCGCAGCGACCGCTGCAACGCAACAAATTGCTCCTGCTCGAATCCGTCCAGACTCACCACCGCGCCGCCGCGCGTCCGTATCTGCATCATGTAGTCGTGCGCGCCACGCGACCACGTCGCTCCAAGGAGTTCGGTGGCCGGGAGCAGGAACGGCTCGGAGACTTTGGTCGAGCTTCCGGCACTCAGCTTTTGAGTAGCTCTCCAGCCGAGGCCAGCCTCCATGATCCGTACGCTACCAGCCACGCGGGACTGGTTGAAGTAAATTCCGTCGTATTGTGGCGCCGACATTTACGCGTCTTGACCCGTTGAAGGTTGGTGGTGGTGCGGATCTGCTTTAGTACCGCGTCTGGCACGTGACATACGCGAAGGTGGCTTCCTCTCCCTTGCATGGCTCACCTTGCATGGCTCACCTTGCATGGCTCAATGGGCGTGCACAACAAATCCATGGCATCGAGTCCGAATTGCGGAGGTAAGAAGCGTAAAGAGTACCATGTTTTGCGAGCAATGGCTTATGCGTTTTGAGAGGTGCTCAATATAGTGATAAATGGCACACGCGGTATTGTTATTACATAGTGGCGCTCTTTTTTATTGAAGGCTAAGTGAGACGAGGGAGACGGCAGGTTGACTAGCTACGAGAGTCCGCTCCGCTGAAGGAGGAGAAACGCTACGATTGTAGGCGTTCAAACTCCTGTAGCCTGCCCAGGACTACTTTTTTCGATGTCTCTTCAAGCTCGCCGGCAAGAAACATTTCATCGAGAGCGGCGTAAACGTTGCTGAAGTGGAAAACAATATCCAGCTCGCACACACTCCCGAAGAAGGTGTCGAGAACCTCCACAAACAGGTGGATGGCCTCTAGATAGAACAGCTCGTTATCGCCGCGCTCAATGCACATTGAGCAGAACAGGCCCGCGTACTTCCTGTAGACGAGTGTCTGGTCTCGAAATTGAACAATGCTTCCCTGGTTCTTCTGGTCGCGTGACGAGACTAGGCGGTGCACCTCTTCGCGGGCCTCCTTGCGTTTGGATTCCGAGAACGGCGTCCACCATTTGGCGAGACGAGTCTTGCCCTGGCGGTTCTGGATCAGGAGGAACTGGGCCGCCATTTTACAAAATCCTCGATTCCATTACACTTGGGATCACTGTTGAGCCACCAAACAAAGCTGCGTAGCCCTCAGACGTTCTAGGGGATCGGATCGCCGTGGCCCGCTGTCGAACCTGATCCGGGACTAAAAGACAAGACCATATTTCTGGGGCACCTTGGGACTTCCCGAGCAGCGGCCGGCCGACGGTACATAGGGCATAAGGGCAAATGTGTCATCACAGATTAGATGACAATTTCTCCAACACGTGATGCTGAAAATCGACGCGCGGGATTTGGCGTCAGGTCCCAGTCAGCATGGTGAACATCGCGCGAGCTTGAAGCTGTTCAGGTAACAACCATGGTGAACGTCCCGAAGACCCGTCGCACGTACTGCAAAGGCAAGGAGTGCCGCAAACACACGCAGCACAAGGTGACCCAGTACAAGGCCGGCAAGGCCTCGCTCTACGCGCAGGGTAAGAGGCGGTACGACCGCAAGCAGAAGGGCTACGGTGGTCAGACGAGGCCTATCTTCCACAAGAAGGCGAAGACCACGAAGAAGATTGTTCTCCGCCTTGAGTGCGTCAAGTGCAAGACCAAGGCTCAGCTCTCCCTGAAGCGCACCAAGCACTTCGAGCTCGGCGGTGAGAAGAAGCAGAAGGGCCAGGCTCTGCAGTTCTAAGCCTTTTTATATATACGTTAATTTAACGCATTTTCATGCCTATGTTGGCCGCGTCGTTCGGAGTGGAGCAGAACTGCCTCGATGGTTTCATTCTTGGTTTGTGGGGCTGGGAGCCGTGCTAGGGGGTCCGCACACATGTGAAAAAGCCTGATGCTCCAGTACTGGCTGTAGTCTAAATATCTCTAATTAAGCCAACACGTTGACCATTACACTGTAAATTGCGGAGCAGGCCGTGCTTGCGCGCCCCAGTCCAAACTGCTGCTACTATCGCGCGTTATTGGGGTGATCATTTATTCAGAGATACGCGGGTGACTAACTTTGCGGCGTGACAATCGCTCGATGGAAGTCGACCGTAAAAGAAGTTCCTCGAACGGGGACACCCCCGATGCCAAGAAGCATGCCGGGATGAGCGTCAAAAAGCTTGTCACTGCAGAGGACATCGAAGAGTTCCAGAAAGAGGCCATCCTGCGCCAGATGAATGCATACAGGCGCGAGCGCGACGAGCTCTTGGTGCAATTGAACGCGATCCAGACCGGCGGTGACGACGCATTAAGGGAAGAGATCGCGCGAATCACAGAGAAGTACGTTGAGGCCGAGAGGCAGATCGAGCGGCTTCGAAGTTCAACAGTGGCGCGCGTGTCACTGGCGGTACCGGAGAAGCAGGAGAGCGAAAGCACCCCGACAGAAGCCGCGGCGACACCCCAAGTGGACTCGGAGAGCACCAGCATCTCTGCCCAAGAGCTCATTGAGGCGAAAACAAAGACGGCTGCGGTCGAAGCTGAGCTTGCAAAGACGGCCGAGTTTCTAAAGCAGGAAGAACAGTCGCGGCATCGGATCGAGGCCGACCTTCGCAAGCTAGAAGTCGATCTGGCGACTGTGCCGGCCACGAACCAGGGGTTCCAGACCCGTCTCAAAGAGTTTGCGGCGGACAATACCCGTCTGGCAGCGGAGGCGCAGAAGCTCCAGCAGCAGATCTCCGACATCAAGGCCGGTGAGGCAGAGTACGAGCAGAACGTGCGGGAAAAGTACATGAACACTCAGCTGTCGCTGGAAAGACGATTGGCGGCAGCTGAAGCCGACGTCACGAGAATACGCGGGCTCCGCGATGACTTGATCAGTGAAATCAACGTGCTGAAGGCCGAGGGCGCCGAGCGCCAGATCGAGATCAAGGCCCTGAAGGAGGCCGCGGCTCTCGACGAGCGACCCGAGACGCGCAACGGCAGCGACGGCCCCGCATCAGCCGCCGCGGAGTCCGAAAGCGCGGATCTCCCCAGCGACGCTGAGCAGCTCAAGGAGCGCTGCATCACCCTGATACGCCAAAACAAGGCATTGTCAAGCGAGATATCCGGGCTGGAGCAAGGCTTTGCCCGGGCAAAAGCAAAGGCAAAGTCCAGTCTCAAGGACGTCGCGGCAGCTGAGCAAAAGCTCGGCGTCCTCAACACCGCAAAAAGTCGCTCGGACGAGAAGTATTTTGGTGCCATGCGTGCGCGAGACGCCGCTGGACAGGAGGTTGCTCGCATGAAGCTTGCGCTGACCAAGTCGTCCGATGTGGTGGCTGAGCTGAAGGTCACCGAGCAGCGTCTAACCGCCCAACTCGCGCGGTTCCAGAAGCAAGAGGGTCAGGTCGGCTTGGATCTGCAAAAAAAGCAGCGCGAGTACGAGGCGCTGCAGCGATCGAAGCAGGAGGTCGAGAGCCAATTGCTGGCGATGCGACAGGCCAATGACAAGCTCAAAGAGTTGCTATCAGTGAGCGATGCTGAGAAGGCCAACCTGGAAACCAGCAAGCGCCGGGCAGAGACCTCGGTAGAGAAGTATAAGCGCCAGCTCGAAACCCAGCAAGCCATCTCCGGATTGGGCACTCCCTCCGAAGTCCAAGAGCAGCTGGAGTCGCTGCGCTCCATCGCTATGTGCCCCGTCTGCCAGAAAAACTGGAAGGACCGCGCGCTGGTAACATGCGGCCACACAATGTGCGCGGACTGCGTCAAGACCCGGCTTGCGTCGCGCATGCGGAAGTGTCCAATGTGTAACGGCCACTTTGCCAGCAACGATGTCCTAGCCATCCACCTGTAATTCTATGCGTGGCATATGCCGTTAATGTATCCACAGAGTGATGTTCGACAACGTTACTAAATGTACAGAGTAATGATATTTATATAAATGCCTTAGCCTCACTCAACAGGCAACGCTTGCTTCGAATGGGTCTCTCTGCGTCGGATCCCATTGACAAAGCACGGCGGTCTGGCTGAGGACCTACGTTCGTATGCCGAAAGGTTACTGCTGGTGGGCTGGGCATTGCGTCATTCGAAAAATGCCTATTTGATTTTGCCCACCCTAGGTTGCTCTCTCTATCTCTATACGTCTCAGTAAGCTGAGTGTGTGTTCCACAGAGCCGGGGGTGGCTCTGCCTCAGCTTAGCTTATCTTAGTTAACCCATAAGTGCATGTGCACATTCCTCGCCAAGTGAAAGAGCTGTGGACGGAGTTTAACTTAGCCTACTAGTCGCTTTTTACATAGAGGTACATTCTCGAGAACGGCAATAAAGAGGCAATTTTGCCGGCAACGGCCCAGAAAGCACGAGCACAAAGGTGGCTCATCAGCGCGGCGCCATCTGGATACATACGCGACCGGGGGAAGGCTTTATAACTTAGGACCTTACCCTAGGGAGGTGATATTCGTGATCTGTCTGATAGTCCCCCACTTCGCATTGGACTCTATGAGCATAGCGTATCAGGATCGCACCATCGACCTGAGGTCAGATGCCAAATCCTCTGAAAAGGCCGTAGTCGAGCTTATGCGCGAGGTCACAGGGCGTGATGACCCAGTCTCGGTCGCAAGCCTCAAGGGCGGGATCACAAACCAGCTGCTCCTTGCTGAGCAGGCGGGGGTTAAGGTACTTGTCCGTGCATTTGGAAAGGGAACCGACACATTCATCGATCGCAAGCGGGAGTTTGCTGTACACACGCAGCTGCATCGACTTGGGCTGGCGCCTAAGCTGTTCTGCCGCTTCCGCAATGGCCTAATGTATGGCTTTGTGCCAGGAAAGGCCGCAGAAGCCGAGGACCTAGGCAAGGAGTACGTTATGGCCCAAGTAGCCAATCGCCTCGCACAGTGGCATGCGCGACTGCGACCCGACGACGTGTCGAAGATTCTCGAGCGCGATGCCGGCGACTTCTGGTCTGTACTCGAAAACTGGGTCTCGTTGTGCCCACCAGACGTGCTCCCACTCTCAAAGGAGGAGCTGTTTGAAGAGTTCCGATGGCTTAAGGCCACGATAGGCGATCGTGGCGGCATGCGGGTAATGGGCCACTGTGACCTGCTGAGTGCGAACATCCTTCTCCCAGATAGTGACAAGAGTAGCGACAAGAGCGGAGAGGCTCCCAACAGGGTACCAATAAACACTCCTGCGGATGTGATTCCACTCGTGGCATCCGATGCTAGTTTCATCGACTACGAATACGCCATTCCGTGTCCTCGAGCGTTTGATATCGCTAACCACTTCCAGGAATGGCAGGGATACGAGTGTGTCAAGAGCCAAGTCCCCGAGCCGTCGCTGGATTCTCAGAAATTACGATTCTGGTGTGAAAAATACCTCACCGCTTATGGCCTGCTCAGCAATGTGAACTTGGACCTTAATACATTGATTCCTGAGTTACAGGCATGGTGGGGGATGCCCGGTTTTTACTGGGGCGTTTGGAGCGCGATCCAAAGCCAGAGCTCGGAGATTGATTTCGGCTATTTTGAATACGCGGGAAATCGATTTGGAGAATACACCGAGTGGAAAAAGAAGTGGCAGGTGCCGACGTCAGATGGAAAGGCATAGGTGAGTAGGTCACTTGGTCTTTCTCCACTAAGACACACTCTAATTGATCCTCTCTCATTGTCAGCTTTGATGTGGAATCAGGACATTTGGGCCCGGACTGGCTCAAGGATGTCGTGACGCCTCTCTAATCCTGCTCCCCCGTAACCTGTTGTACCATACATACGCTATTTAACAATGTCCATCAGCATTCTCTCAGCCATCACAAATTCATAACTCATAGTATCTACCATACATACATATTTAGAGAGAGCTTCACTACTCCACGAAGCTCTCACGCTTCATTTTGATAAAATGCACTAAAAAAAGACTCGGTCGTATTAAAGCGGTTGCTCAGTTTTGCCTAGGAGAGCCTGTTTTCTTCATCAGGCCAACAGCAGTCGTGAGCTCATCTTCGAGGCCCTCCGTTGCTTCAACGTCACCAATGCCATCATCCACAGGAGGCTGCTCCCATCGGGAGTGCCGTCTTGCTGCGTCGAGAGACCTCCGAAGGTCAGGGTCTGCGCGTCGCCGGGCCATGTCGTGGATAGTTCCTTCCCTCCTCAGCCCACTAGGCGAATGCGGCGAGCGGGGAGACCCGGGCCGGTCCCAAACGAATTCTTCAGCCTGAACGGGCTCATTGCCCACTTGAACGACGTCCGGAGACTGCAAAATGCCCTGGTGAGATTCCTCAGGGATTTCGTAGATCTGCTTCGACCTCTGGCGCCGCCGGCGCAGGTCGAAGGGCTTGGACTTCGATCGCAGAGTGTCGGGTCGATACGGATTCTCGTAT
The DNA here is from genome assembly GCA_030579755.1 of Entelexis gropengiesseri. NCBI lineage: Eukaryota > Fungi > Ascomycota > Dipodascomycetes > Dipodascales > Trichomonascaceae > Entelexis > Entelexis gropengiesseri. The sequence goes on along the minus strand of JAKTRO010000001.1, from coordinate 340,127 downwards.
TGGGCTGCATCAGGATCGTCGGCAGCAAGCGGCGTGGCCATCACAGTATCGAACTCGCCAATGCGCCACTGCTCGCGAATAATGTCAACGTCTTGAGGGTCCAGGAACGCGCGCACCGTCATGAACATGAAGTGGAACAGCATGCAAGTAACGGACCCGAGTAGCACGACCGCCCAGAAAATTAGCTCTCCGTAAACTCCAGAGGCAAGCCCATACGTCTCTCCCGCGGCCTTGAAGGACGAGTAAATCCCGGCCCAAGTCCATACAAGCAGGGTGGACACAATGTTGACAACGAGCGAGAACCAGTCCCATCGGTACTGGTTGGTCAGGACATAGAAATTACAGCTCATAACACTGAGCGAACATGTCGCAAGACCCATCCAGAACCGGTGATTCGCAGGAATGCCACCTTTGTCCTCGAACCGTCCAAGGAAGTAGCAGAAGTAAGGGAAGAAATAGCAAACAAACGACTGATAGAAGCCCTCGCCCATATACAGCCAAAACCGCTTCTTTGTGAAGTCCTTGCGAAGGATGCCCCGTCTGTACAACTGAGGCACAGCAAGCGAGATGCGGTCAGGTACGTCCTGGTCCAATATTCCCATGATAATGACGGGCAACGATGTGAATGCAAGATTGAACAGCATCACAAAGGTATAGTCATACAGGTAGGTCGAATCAAAATCATCAAAGATGCCATACCAGAACAGCGTAAGTGTGAACAAGGCATTCTTATAGAAGAAGTTTGGCACCATCTCCGCCAACCTGCGGTACGAATATCGACCGTGGACCAGTAGCAAACGGGCCAGGAACCGGAATTGGCCAATAGCGTAGTCAGACGACATGACCGCCTGGCGACCTTCGACACCAGCAATGCCAACACCAACGTTTGCCTCCTGGATCATAGCAACATCGTTCGCGCCATCTCCGACTGCCAGAGTGATCACCTCGAGAGACTGGCGAACAAGTCTAACAACAGCGGCCTTCTGGGCTGGCGAGACACGGCAGCACAGGACTGCCTTGCATTGCTTGCAGAGCAGTAAGAACTTATGCTGTATTGCTGGATTCAGCGCGAGCTTCAGGGCGTCACCATCAATGATCACAGCAAAATGTGAGTTGGGAGTGCTATGGTCGTTCTTCGCGGCAGCGAGCTCATCCCAAGAGCCCTGCATACCGAAATGCTGAAACAAGAACTCGTCAATTAGGGCCGGGACGCTTCCCTTGTCGTCTCCATCGATACGAATCGTGAGGAGCTCCATGTCGTTTGTGAGCAAGTTGCACGAGAATCCGATATTGATCGCGGTTTCAACTTTATCACCGGTGAGCACCCACAGCTTGATTCCGCCGTCACCCAGGAGCTGGATCGTGCGAGGCACGCCCTCCTGCAAACGGTCTTCGATGGCAGTACCTCCGAGCAGCATTAAATCCCGCTCGATCTCGGAAGCAACCTCGTCAAGGGCCTGCTCACGGTTCACAAGAGCGGCAGCAGCCACATCATAGCGTTTGTTGAACGCTGCGTATTCTTCCGCACTGATCTCGCGCTGCGCAACGCATAGCGTACGCAGTCCCTCGTTGGCAAACTCTTCAAGATGCACGGCCGTCTCTTGCTTGATCTTATCCTGACCGTCCGGGTGGAGGCGCGAATAGATAATGGAGTCAGCTCCTTTGCAAATGAGCATGATTTTGCCAGTATCTGGCATTTTCACAATGGCACTCATTCGCTTTCTTGTAGAGTTGAACTCGAGAGTGTTCAAGAGCGGATACTCGATCTCGCGGCCCTGAATGTTGAGCAGTAATCCTGTTCGGGTACGAGCCAAGAGCGTGAAGCCCATGTCTCGGGCGGTAGCTACAAGCGCTGCCTCATCGGGGGATTGAGCCTTGAATTCATTACGGCCGTCAATACCTGCTTCGGTGATGACGCTGTTGCACAGCGCCAGGCACAGCATGAAATTGTAGTCATCCTCAGCCTGGGCCTTGCCATGGGCTCCAGCCAGATCCTCCACAAAGTCAGAGCTAACAAACGTTATCTCTGAGTCGAGCCGCTGCTTGTTCTCGAACCTCCGCAGCTCCCTGATCATCTTCTCCTTATCGTTTCTGATAACTTCTTGCATTTCGCGGCTCTCAGCGTCAATATTAACGCCCTGCCTCTTTCTCATTCCCGCCAGAGCCTCGGTGTAGGCCTTACCGTACGCCACACCATTGACGGTGCACTTCTTGAACTCCATGACGTTTTGCGTCAGAGTGCCGGTCTTGTCGCTAAAGATGTACTCGATCTGGCCCAGATCATCACTAATGTTCCACGTCTTCGGAGTGCACGGGTAGTCGATTGGCTCGTAGTACATGTACACATCAGAATAGATGAAGAACGCCTGGGCTGTTTTGACGATTTCAATCGAAATGTACAGCGAGATAGGCACGAGGGACTGGTACAGAATGAGTGAGGCCCAAAACGTCACAATACCGTTTGAAGCCGCTGAGCCGCCAGGAGAGCCGAATTCAAACCAAAAGAAAGTATTATTGCGGCCTCTCCGCATGATGCCGTTCACCAGGCCGGATATGAAACACAGGATGAACAGCAGGGCGAAGTTGTAGATGACCAGTGAGTTCAGGTTCACCTGGATAAAGCTGCGCTTCGTTGGGGTCACGCCGGCGTTCAGCATGATTTTCGAGTCGGGACCGGTGTACAGTACGAACCCAATCACCCACCGCGTGTTGCGGAGCGTGCAGCCTCGCAGCAGCAAGTTGTTGATATTGATGGGCTCGGCATGTGGCTCACCGTCGGCTTCCCACTTAACCACACCACTATACGCGTACAGGTTTGGCAAGGGAGGCTCAGACTCCACATGGAACTCGGCCTGCTGGCAGTCTGAGGAGTGCTTGATCGCGCGGCCAGTGCGGAGCGCCTGGCGAATCTTGAGGTTTGTTTCACCGTCGAGGTTTTTCGTCTCAACGTAGCACGCGCCGTCCTCTTCGCTGGTCGACATAATGATCATATCAGCCGGGATTTCCTGGTCACTGCGGACGCGCACAAAGTCGCCAACGCGAACGTTTTTCCAGAAGTCGGGCTTGAACCTGACGTCCTGCGACACGCGGAGCGTTGGGTCGATTACCGACTCGGGGTCGCGGACCGCGCCCGACCCCGAGCTGCGGTGGCGGTCACCCAGATCAAAGCTCTCACGCGAGTATATGCTTGCGAGATCGTTGGCAACAACCAGCTCCTGGTTGAACGCGGATTTCGGGGCCGGGCGCACGCCGGTCTTCTTCTGCACCCGGTCGGCCTGCTTCTTGTCGGCCCAGCGCGCGAGCCGCATGAACATCCGGGTGTTGGCCTTCTTGAAGCGACGCCACAGGCTGACGCGGTCGTCGAGGACGTTGGGGTTGTTGTAGGGCCCCAGCACCTCGATAAGGCCGTTATTTACTTCCAAGTCCATGAGCGTGCGCCGGTAGTCCTCGATCGCGTCCTTGATCATTGTGATGACAACAATAACCACAATCGGGACGGCGGCAAGGCCGGGATTCTGGACGCCGAAGATCGGAAACGCACCAAGAATGACAATGAACAGGAAATATATGTTGGCAATGTTCTTGAACTGGAACGCCAGGTTCTTGGGGAAGAAACTTAATGGCGTATACTTGGTAGTGCGGATCTTGTTGCGGCTGAACGTCTGGATCGGCACGCCCTGCGCATCAACCAGCTCGCTGGGCAGCGGCTGGTTTGCGTATATCCTCCGCGACGGCTGCGGGGCCGACTCGTCGTGGTCGGAATCGTCCGACGCGGGCGCTAGTGGGTCGCTTGCCGATTGCGACGGGTGCCTGCTGTGGTGGTGGGGCAGCTTCTGCGCGCCCTGGTGGAGCATCTGCGACATCTGCCGCCCCAGACGCGTCGAGTGCTGGCGATGCACGCGGGGATTATGCTCGTGGCGGTGGGTTCCCCACCGGCTGCGCTTCATGCGGAAGTCCTCCCCGCTCGGCGACGGCTTGCTGGCCAGGCTTGCCGCGTCGTCCACTTGAGTTGTGGTTACGGTGGACCGGTCCTTGCGGTCGGAGTTGTTATAGATGGGATCGAAGTCGGAGAAGCCCGGGAGGTCCTGGTTCGAGCCCTGGTCGCCGCCGCGGGTGCCGGGAATGCGAGCGCCACGCACGCTGCGCTGCTTCGAGCTGGCGGCCCTCGCCGGTGGCTCGAGATCAGCCTCGGCAAACGCGTCGTCAAAGGGGGAGTAGGGCGCCAATTCTTCATGCTCAGCGTCGTGCTCGGTGTCCCTCGACACGTCGAACGGATTCGACGACATGCTTGACCGCGGTGAACGCTAAGGGCGTATGAGAAAATAGGGTGATAGGTTGGGCGGGCAAGAATCCCATGATACAAACCCGTGCCCTGACACTTTGAGATTGCCAGCCACGCGGCGGGAAGCGAGTCGCGATATGCAGAGGCCAACTCAGCCTGGAGCCCTTAATTCATGACCATGAACGTTTGCGCAAAAGTATAGAGGTAGCCTGGCACTAAAAACACTATTAGACAAAAAATGTCTATTAAGGAGTTGGCACGTGCAGGCATGCCCCGCCGCTTGCCTAAACACGAGCGGAGACCCGCGGCGGTGCGTTGCGCTTTTGAGTTTGATGATGACTATATGAGGTCATCAAATCTGACCTGCTGATGTGGCACTTTGCCACGAAGAGAGGTACACCCACAAGCGGTGAAGAGTGGGAACACGAGGCGCGGCGAATTCTCGCGGGCGGGAAAGCTCAGGCTGTTGGACGCGCAATTGGCACGCATTGCCGTGGTGCATGGTGCCAATGTAATTCAATTACCTTAACATTTAACATCAGTCGACACTAAAGCTCCTAATTTTTCTAAGTGGTGCAAGCCAGCAGCCATCCGAGCCGGGATAGCATTTCTAGCCTTTCTAGTGATTGGCTGATGCGTATTGGTGGGCCATGGCTTGCATCGCGGCCCCCGAGCGGAACACACTTTCTGGGTGCAGTACGCATTGCGCGGGTAGACAAGGTGTCTACTAGCCATTCGCATACGCCTGAAGACCTGCCCTGGCAGCAGCGGCCGCACCCGGGACTCGCTGCACAACTCAAAATATACCATACGTATTACCGAACAAAAAACATGATTAGAAGGAGCCCCATCTGATAGCGGCCCACTTTAGGGCTTCTATCAAGCTTCTGTCAAGGTCCCATTGCTGCAGCACATAACTCTTCACAGGCGAACAACGCGCAGCATCCCATACAGATTCCGCAGCACGTATCACCTCCTCCGCCACCCCCCTGGGGCTGGTGGCCCTGTACATACACCGGCTGTTGTTGTTGGTAGCCATACTGCTGCGGGGGCGGGCCCTGCTGGTATCCGCCCTGCTGGTATCCGCCCTGCTGGTATCCGCCCTGTTGGTATCCACCGCCACCTCCGTAGCCCTGCTGGTATCCACCGCCGTAGCCCCGATTTCCCGGAGGAGGCCCGGGAGGAGGTCCTCCGTTATTGCCGTAATATTGCGAGGCAGACATTTTCTAGAATGGCTGCCACTGATCAAAGGGCCTGGGTGAGGTGGGGCCTTTATCTATAAATAGGGTGTGATGAAATGTTGGACCTACCTCACAGGGCTAGGGTATAAATTAGGTGTGAAGGCATGCTTACATACGTCAGACTAGCTAAGCGTCGAGTGCAAGTGTGAAGGACATTTCGACATCAGTTCAAGAACATCAGGGGCACGCAGCTTCCAATGCTCAATGTATAACAAATCAGTCTTGGTAGCTTTATAGCGAGTTTGTTTGTGGACGCCAGCGATGTTGCGTAGCGTGAAACTGTGTAGCGTGAAACTGTGTAGAGTCGTGATGTTGTTTACCTGATCTTGCCAAGAATGTGGACCTCCCGGAACATGCCGCGAGATGACGCTGCAACAGCCGCGCCAATAGGTAGAAGCGGCAGACTTGCATCGACGACACCCGAGATCATAAAAATCTCACAGAACTAAAATTCCGAGCACAATCATGAAACTATAGCACAAATAGGAATACACCGAGCAGAGTCGCAAAGCAAGCCTCGGATTTTGATTGTAGGGTCACAGCGCAGCAGCACAGAGTTCTTCGCATGCGAATAAAGCACAGCATCCCATACAGATTCCACAGCAAGTACCGCCTCCCCCGCCGCGCGACTGAGGCTGTTGACCCTGAACATAGACTGGCTGCTGCTGCTGCTGCCCATACTGCTGTGGGGGAGGACCGTAGCCCTGCTGCTGATAGCCACCGCTATAACCCCGGTCCCCCGGAGGGGGCCCTGAACCGCCGCCATTTCCGTAATACTGCGAGGCAGACATATCGCGACGTAGTTGGCGGTATGTAGTGCCGAAAGTACGGGGTAGCGAATCTCGTGGTGTATAAGTACCACCAGATATGATGGTACCCTAGCCTCAAAACGCATGAAAAGGATCAAGCCTCGAGGCTTAAGGCGGCGGTGCGGCTGATCAGCTGAGCCTGATGCAACCGATCTTCTCCAGTGTCTATGCATCGGTGATGTGCCGCAGCAAAAATTGCTCGAAGCTGCAACGGTGGGTAACATTATGGGACGCTTATAGATTTTAGAACACCTTCCTGGGCGGTGAAAGTTTTAAGCGCGAAAGAGTTCGCTCACATAGAGAAGCTAATGCCGCGCAGTTGAGCCGGAGCTGCCGCTCCTCGTGACACACACCTTTGGTGAGGGTTTTAAATCCGATGTAAAGCGCGCATATCCTCCGTGGAGGCGGAGCCAGAGATCGCGGAGCCCTGCATCGTTGTGCAGATGATCGTGTGTGTCCTCATAGGCGGCACCGTGCATGTCGGCAACGAGTGACAACAAGAGAAACACAAGTTAGCCTGCATGGAACAGCAGCATGTTTCGGTCTGCTGATTGTAACAGTATTCAATATTTTATCTGCACACTATGTCAGAGCTAGCATGCCGTGCCGCGCTATAACGCGCGACCCCTGCCAGGTTGGCGTATCTCGCATGCAGCCGGTGACGCGCCGATTCTATTTTTATTTTAAAATCCAAAAGGCGATGGGCCTGAGCCACCAAACGAGGGCCCTCCACGCCCTAGTTGAGACCTGTCAAACGGCGTGGTCGGGTCCTCTCTGATATTAGGCGGTCTTGAAGATCCAAACGGTGTGGGGTTCATCCCGCCGGAAAAGTCTGGCCCGTATGCATCAAAAGAAGAAAGCTGAGGATGTCTGCCGCCCGGTGGGTAGATATCTCTATCGGGGTCGAAAGCAATACTAGGACCAGCTGGTATTCGCTGTCGCAAAAGGTGCTCATCTTCGAAGCCTGGCGGGGCATTTGGATCGCGCACGCCAGTTCCGGTAGACCGCGGCAGCGGTTGCTCCCGAAGCCGTTCACTAACTGCGCGGGCTCGAGGTTCTTGAACAGGAGAAGCAACGGGCGCGGCCCGACTAGACGCGGCTTGAGCGAAATAGTTAGAGGCGGTACTGATCTCGCTGTCGGTGAGATCTTTGCTCACAAGAGTGCTACGAAGCGCGTCACCAACCACAACGGTTAAGACGAAGCGCGAGCCGCATTTCGCTATCACCAGCGTTGAGCCATCCAGTTTTATTTCCGCGAAACTCGGCAGCTCTCTGTCCCAGCCGCTCTCTACTTTCGTGGTGGGGCTCAGCGCTTCAACAAGCTTCAAGACTTGAGTCTGCAGCATTCTCGAGATTTACGGGTGTACGTGCAAGCCCTAAATCTTCGATGCGGCACTGAGGTCAATTGAGTTTTGTTGCCTTCGAAGTCTGGGATCTTGATAGATCGCTGAGGCAGTAGCAGTAGCAAGCGCTTAACTGGATATGCGACTTTCCCTGGGCCAGGTGGCGGGGGGTTTCGATTATTCAGGCCTCGCTCGCAGGCTCTTACTCCACGATCGCGCTTACTCAGCCGGAACTGAGCTGTAGCTGGGCTCAAGCAGCAGCGCTGGTGAGAGTAATCCACATACAGGAGACACGAGGAGGCTAGTCAAAGAGCTTAGGGCAAGGGGGTTCGTCATACACGCGCCAGATATCAGCAGGCTCACAAAGTAAACGCGCCAGGTGCCCACGAAACTCACCTCTCAATTCCTGTCGCTAGAATGGAGTGGGTGGGGACGCCCCTGGTGATAAGTAGAAGCAGGTCGTCGCAATACCTGCTGGTGACGCTCGCAATCGCCGGGCTGCAGTCTGTGTGGTCGATCGAGCAGGCATATGTTACGGTTTATCTCTTAAATCTCGGGCTTAGCAAGGCCGGAATGTCATTGGTGTGGCTAGCCGGGCCGCTGTGCGGCCTAATCATCCAGCCCCTGGTTGGCGTGATCAGCGACAATTGCACCAGCCCGCAGGGCCGCCGCAAGCCGTTCATGATCTGGGGCTCTTTCCTAGTTGCTGCCTGCCTGCTTGGCTTTGGCTGGGCCGAGGACATTAGCGTGCTGCTTGGTGTGAGTGCTGTCTCGGTAGCAGTCACGGCAGTCATACTGCTTGACATATCTGTGAACGCGTGCCAAGCGTGCTGCCGCGCCCTCGTCGTTGACATGTTCACAGCCAGGCGCCAGAAGGAGGCGAATGGCTGGGCTGGGCGAATGGCCGCGATTGGGCACCTGGTCAGCTACTATATGGGGTCGCTCGACCTCACAAAACTCGGCTTGGGCTCGCAGCTGAAGGCCGCTTGCGCCTCCTCGGCATTGATTCTCGTGGTGTGCGTCGGTATCTCCGCTGCGTCAGTCAAAGAGCGGATACTCGTGAGCAGTGTGTACCGCACCAGTAACCGGGGATTTCTTGCTGCAGTCGGCGACATGGTAGGTAATCTTTGGCATGCAACCATAGACCTGGACCCGGTCCTGCGCGGAATCTTCAAAGTGCAACTGCTGTCGTGGTACGCATGGTTCACTTTCCTCTTCTATGGATCGGCATATGCGGCAGAGGTATGGAGCAGAGACCTGGATGACCCGCCCAACTCAGGGGAAATGGCACGAGCAGGCGCTCGTGCCCTGTCAGTATTTTCTCTGTCGGCATCACTGTTCTCGCTTTTACTGCCGCTGCTGCCAGTGAACCTGATTAACTTATGGTCGTTTTCTTTCATTGTTTACGCCGTCGCCATTCTGTTTACGGGGCTTGCAAGGACGTATGGGGCTGTTCTCGCAATCTTCGGTTTTGTAGGCTTCTCGTGGGCAGTCACTCTATGGGCACCATACGCATTAACGGCAACTGCAATCCACCAGCTGCCTCCAGCTCCAAGCCCCCACGACGAGGAGCAGGTGGAGTCATCCATAGAGGTGACTAGACCCTCGGACCCATTGCTGGAGCACGAAAACGAGATAGATGATGTTGACATTCCTGACGGGCGCGAGGAAAAAAGCGGCGTGGTTCTAGGAATCCACAACTGCGCCATCACCTTGCCGCAGTTCATTTCGACCTTCGGATCGTACATCATCTTTAGATTGCTCGATCAAGATCCGGATCACCCCCATGAAGATGGAGGTCGAGCAATTGCATTGACTCTGCAAGTTGGAGCCATCACCGCATTACTGGCCATGGTCAGTGCTAATAGACTACGCAGCGTAGCGTGGATTGGAAGACATTGAGGACGTTGATAAATCTCGAAGTCCTCATTCCCATTGATGTGGGGCCGTGACAAACCGATGAAACTTACAGGAAAGGCGGCGGGTCGGGATCCCACAGCTCAGATTTCAATTCAATTGACGTATAGAATGCTAAGTAAAGCGATAATCATTTTAATCCAAAACCTTGGCATTCTGCCACCGCTACAGAGAGCTTCTTCTCTAGCTTTTTCCGCGTCTTGTACTTGTAGATGCACAGTTGATTGAAGCAGGTATGGGCGATAGGCAGCCGCTGGCTGTCTTCGCCGAGGCACATGATGCTAAACGGCAGGTTGATTGTACCTGCTGCCGGCACGCGGTCCGTGGCGGTGACAAACCGCATGAGCTTGGCTTGTGCCTCCGCGTCCAGCTTCTGAAAGTAGTCCCAGAACCATTGCACCACGGGCTCTCTATTGGCCCTGTCGTACCGGTGACCAAAGTTCACGTATTTCGTCACTGAGCGCAAGGCAGGAACATCAATCGGCTTCCTATCGCCACGAACCAAGAGCTCAAGCTCGGTTGGTTGGAACAACAGTAGCGCATTGCTACCGCACACTTCTAAGAATGCGCTCTTGAAGATGCGGAACTGCGCGCTCGATCCGTTGCGGGTCACCAGATGCTCCACCAATAGCTCCACATACAGCTCTCGCGTCTCGTAAGTGACCGGCTTCGACTCCCCGTCAGGAATCAGTTGAGTTCCATCGGGAGCGACAAACGAGAGGCCGAAAGTCTCTTCGAAGTCATTCATACTGTCATAGTCAAGAATGCTCTGAAGACTTTGGGCAATCGCAGGCCAAAGCGTGGCTACATCGTCCAAGTTGTAGGGCTTATCAATCAGCAGCTTGAATAGCAGCAACGGCAGGTTGAAATCTATCGTGATCGAGTTGAAGAGCGCCAGGCCCAACACCATTCCCGCGCAGCGATAAATGTCCAAGTCTGGATGCTCGCCAAACCAGCAGTAGTTGCTCGTCTCGTCCACAACAAATGCGCCCAGCTTTGGATCAAGGAGCTGCCGATAGAACATCAGGCACCACTCGCGCTTTAGGCCTCCAGCATCAATCCCCTGCTCGCCATCGAACTCCACACGAAGCTCGCGTCGCTTAGAGACTTGCCACTTTTTCAGCTGGACCATTGTATCAGCAAACAGATGGGTCCGCCTCACCTTCAACACGATAGTTCGCAGGGCGGAGAGCTGGATTTGCTGGCTCTGCAGCGAGCGCGAGCGAGCCGGATCTGCCATAATCGCGAAGATTTCTCGCTGATATGATGAGTTCACCTCGCGCCTGATGCCGTGCTCGAAGATTTTCGCCTTCGATCCGGCACTCAACAGAAACGGGTAGCGACAGAAGCTGAATCGAGGGTTTTTCTTGTGGCGGCTAGCCTGCCAAGAGTCAAAGTCGTCCTGCAGGTTGATCTGGTCAACCATTGTGTTGTAGAACGAGAACGTTTCCATGCCAGTCTTTCTGTCGCGCCGCGCCTCATTTGCAGCCCACAAGAAAGAGAGGAACTTCACGACGACGATGATACGCCAGTCATCTGCATACCAATCGTGGCGAACTCTCTGAAACCGACTCGGATGGGAGTTTTGCCCGGCTTTATACTGGAAGTGGAAGAGTAGTCGATGACTGACGTAGGCATTGGCCAGCTCAACCAGACTCTGGAACTGTCCGAGTTCCCAAGAGGCGAATTGATCCACTAATGTAGAATGATAACGCTCATCTGAATGGGCAATCAAGCCCGAGCAGATCTCCAGGAGCAGCCGAGCCCGCGACCGCAGAGAAGCGTATCTGGCGAGCTTCTGCATTGGCCCAGTAATCTTCGTGAACATTGAGCACTCAGTAATTGCTGGGCATTGCAAAATGACGCAAATGTATGCCAGTTCTTTCTCTGTGACGGGATTGTGCTTGCGCGTGAGAAGAACCGCTTCAGCCCCCTGGAGGATGCCACGGATGGGCCCAGTCGAGGATACGGACCCCAGTATAGAATATAGATTGCTGACAGCTGCCCCGTCGACGAAGCTTGGGAGGTCAACAACTGAAGGCTGAAAGTTTGGCAGATCGCCATTCGGCTTAGGCGTAGCGGAGTCGCCCGCCCGGTCGTCAGTGCGGGGGTTCAACCCGTTGTCATTTGTAGAATCCCTGCTGTCTTCGATGTCCGCCGGTGCGTCGGTATAGCACTGCTCGTCTGCTCCCTCGGGATCGTCAGACGAGGCCTTCGCGGCTGATGTGGGCATGTAGCACACGTTGGTCACGGTATCGATGTTCGAGAAGAAGTCGAAGACCACAGCTTCGAGGAGCCCATAATCATTGCATGCTGCCAAGTCGCTGATCAGCTCGAGATCGATGGCGTTGTTGGCGTCGAAGTCGTTTTCCACATCGGGAACGACGCCCACGTATGAAACGGATCCAAAGACGCTGGCGGCCGAGGTGGTCGGCGCGCTGGACTCCGGCAATGCTGATGAGGCCTCACGGATGCTAGTGACTACGGTGGTTGCGCCTCCATCGCCGAGGGCCTCCGCCGCGCTGAATACGAAGCCTGGGGGAAGGTATGCTGTTCGGCACCGGTCGCAGCGCAGGCCCATGAACTGGTTGTCACACGTGTAGCAATGCAGTGGCTGGCCTTCTTTGGAGGCAATGAGTGCGGCCATAGCGTGCTTAGCCATGCGCGAGGCCTTCAAGTTGCGGGATCCTCCGATTGGCGAGCCAGCCAGTGACCGCGAAGACGAGAGGGCCGAGAGCGCTGAGTGGCTCGAGCGGCCCGACCTAGTTGAGCGAGTGCTATGTGCGGATGAGATGCGTCGGGGCCCTGGCTTTGCGCCAAATGGCGCCGGGTGCCGTGACTCAGAGTGGATCGAGTCGCGGTGAACCGAGTCGCGATGTACCGACTGCTGGCTCGAGACGGAGATCGTGAACCCCGTGAGGCCGCTAAGGGGATCGGACTCGGGGTCCAGCATCGATTGAGTCCGGCGGTGTGCGCGGGAGCTGTTAGACATGCCGGGTTTCCCTCCTGCAGCACGCCCGGACATGCTCCTTCCCGAAGGGGCACCCGCCTTGGACGACTGGGGACCGTGGCCCACCGGTTTAGCCGAATCGGCAAGGATCAGCGCCCCGGCACCTCGGGACCGGCCTGGTGCATAGGCGGTGTCACTGCGATGGTGTCTGCGCGTGTTGACAGACGAATCGGAGCGCGCCGAGCCAATTGACCTGGCGCCGCTCTCGCTGGGGTCATTCGATGAGGCATGGTTGCCGCCGGCGCCAGGCTTGGCACGGAATAGATTCCAGGGCATCTAGCTCGCCGTCGGGTCTTCGTCGTGTCTTCAGATCCTCAGTTAGCTTTATCTGACCAGCGCCGGGGTGATATAAACACGGCTAGGGTAAGGCTAGGGCTCAAACAAGGCTTGACTGTGTGGATGCAGAAGATAGAGTTTCCATTGGGCATACGATATTCTCTCGCGGCTCGCGGTTGAAAGGTCTCGCCGAAACGACTCACTTCGGGTCTGTAGACACTGTGGCTCGTACGAATGCTGGCTAGGCTGAGGCAAAGCAATTGTCGAAGATTACCCGCGCCCGACTACATGACGGCCCAATCCAGGCTGCCGTGTAGTGTGCCCGTGCCCTATTGGTACCGCATTTGCCCACAATTTATCCTCGAATAGGGTTATGCACGATTTTATATATCTAAGAAGTCAAGCGTAACTTGATACAGGGCCGAGCTCAAGGCCGCCAGGCGCGCCAGTTTCACCTGTGACTGCTTCCTGAGAGGTTCATATGTCGCCCGTGTCTGACTCTGAGTCGGTGCATCGTATTAGTGGCGTCCAATGGCGGGGTTTGAGGTGGGCTTCACCCCGTAAGAGGCCGCCGTGCCGAAGGAAGTCGGAGGTACCTAGACGACGGCAGATCACCTGTATGTCGTCTCTGTCTGTCGACTCCTGTATGCCTGTGAGCTTAGAAATGGTGAGAGATATTCCGTGATACACAGCGAGGGTTAGAACTGCCGTCGCCCAGGACCGGAGGGCGTCGAAGAGCCGCCCCGCCGCGGTCGGCGGTCGCGGCCAACCGGAGGGTTCCTGCCTGTATGGCGGAGCCATCACGCGGTTCGCCCGCCGCCCCCACCTCGCTCTTCGTCGCACTCCTGAAACTCCCACGTCACTCGAATGTCACATGAGCCTCCGTAATACGGTCCGGTACGGTAGGCCTGCTGGCGGGGTATGTGTTTGTGCTGACAGGTAAAGTCTGCCCACCAACAACGTGAGCGTTGACCGTTGCTAGGACAGGCCTACATTAGACGCGATGTCCTCCACGTCGCTTCCAGCGGTCTACGCGTTCCCCGAGGCTGCAGATGTGGCGGCAATGGTGGCCGACCACATTGTGGGGATTCAGAATAGTGTTTTGTCGAAAGACAGCACAAGAAGGTTTCGCATCGGCGTTAGTGGCGGGTCGCTCATTGGTGTCCTGAATGAAGGACTGCTCCACCGCAAGGACATAGACTGGGAGAACTGGGATATATACTTTGCCGATGAGAGGTTGGTACCCTTCGACTCGCCAGAATCGAACTACGGGCGCTTCAAACGCGGCGTGCTGGACCAGCTCCCGGACAGAGACCATCTTCCTAATGTGTTCCCCATCGACGAGAAGCTCATAAGCGACGCCCAGGAGTGTGCAGATAACTACGAAAAGCTGCTGATTCGCGGGTTCGCCGCCAAAGACAGCGTGAAGCTGCCCGGATTCGATCTTCTTATGCTCGGATGCGCGCCAGATGGCCACATTGCGTCTCTGTTCCCGAACCACGAACTACTGAGAGAGAAGTATGCCTGGGTAGCTCCGATTGAAGATGCCCCGGTTCCGCCATCACGGCGAATTACGCTGACGCTGCCCGTCATCAGCCACTCACACCGCATTACATTTGTCGTTGAAGGATCAACAAAAGCTCCTGTCATCAAGACGATCATGGAACGACCGGACAAGGGTCTTCCAGGCTCAATCATCAACGAGCAGTCGCCGGGCCGCGTGGCCTGGTTTGTAGACAACGAGGCGCTGAAGGAAACATATGTGCCCAGCAAGCCTTACAAGCCCACTGCTCCACAGCAGTAGAATGACACAGCTGATTCGAGCTTAAGAGTTGAACTCGAACTGATTGCCGAATCAGATCGGAACGGCTCCATGTTGTATATTTGCGCCTGGGCGCTCCAGGCTGGGCCCCTCTAGCCGCAGACCAATTAGGCACCTCACTTTTTTCTTTAATTAATCGCTAGGTTCACTCTGTAGCAATCGCGAGAGATTGTGTGATCAAGCCGCCTAAGCTGAGCATCCGCTTCCCTGCGGTCAACAAGGGCGGCACCAATGCATTCGGAATCGTGATTGTTAATTTCTGTTCTATGTGTCTTAAATGTCATGGAAGATTAAACCGGCTCCGCTCCAGTCGAGAGTCTGTTCAAATGAAGATATACATCGGTGCCGTAGCCCTCCATTGAGATCATTCGGAGGTCGCCGCCAAAGTAACGAGCGTACAGCCTGGAAACGGGCAGACCGTAGCCGAAGCCGGCCATGGGGGCCTTGAACTCGCTCCGGCTTGAGTCAGGCTCTAAAGACGGAGTCTCTTTCGCCGTCGTGTACATGTATGTCCACACCTTTTCCATAAATGTTCTCGGGATGCCACCGCCCTCATCGCTGATCTTGATGGTAATATCTTCATCGCCTTGCGCAATAATAACCTTTATTGGCGGATAGTTCTCGTAGTCGACGCCATACGACTCCACCACCGCGCGCAGCGAGTTTTTTACCACTTCGAATATAACGTGCGAGAGGTGGCCGGGAACATACATGAAATTGATGTTCTCTGCATTGGAGTGCAAAATAACCCGTGGGGCCTCAAAAAGGCCGTACCAATCCTCGCAGATGAAGCGCGCGTTGTCGATCGCAGCCTGGGTAATCTCCTTCACATTGGTGTCCGTGCAGATAATGCCGACAAAGTCGTCGCGGAGGCCGCGATCCATGTTCAGGCCGATGTGCTGCCCGATAAGCATGCGAATGCCAATGCGGCTCATGTAGAACTTGTCCAAGAAGTCCTGGACTTGCTGGTTGTTGGGCCGGTAAAACTCCGTTGCCTTCCACTCGTTCACGCCCTGGGCCACCGTAGCAACCACGCCGTCATGGCGAGCCTTGATTTTCTGCAGAGCCTGAGTTACTTTTCGGTTGTACTCTTGGACCTCCAGCGGCCACTGGATACTACTGTCCCGCACTGGAGTAAAGTATTTACGCCCGGCGACATCTTGATCGCCCGGTTCAGAAACGTCTCGGTCGAGTATATCATTTGTGGGGCCCTCCTGTTTGATTCCGAACTCCGGGCGCACGGGTATTGGTATCTTTTGCTTCATCCGCTTAGAGGGCTCGTATAGCAGCTTTTTGATCTCGGGATGCAGGTCTGGTAGGGGTATGGACGTTAACTCATCAAAAGACTGGGTATACCAGTCGCTCACGCGGCGGATCGAAGGCATGTCGCTAAGCCGGTACGGCAGATTCGCGAGATCCTGTATGCGATGAGCAATGCGGATGGGAAGCTCTTCAACAACAAACTGGGAGGCCCGGAAAAGTGCCCCGTCATTCGGCATATTTCCGAACTGTACCATCTGCCTCAGACTCACTCCTGTAGCCGGAAAGCTTGCGTAGTGGTTGATTCGGCGCTCCAGAGCGCTGTCCATTGGCTTGCCTCGGTGCGTCAGCTTTCCGCTCATGGGGACTGTTTCTGGCCGCGCATGGACTCGACGCAAGCGAGCATGGGACCCATTGGGTCCCAATGATAAAGTAGACTTCAGCACTTTGTGCATTTAGGAACAGCAAATCCGGCTCCGTCTATGGTCGTGTGGTAGTCTACCCCGGGAATTGGGCTAGGAGGGTCCCCACACATGGAAGAGTCACATGCAGAGAGGGGTCGCGGTATGTTTAGTCACGGCACCATTCAAAAACGAGGAAAACACGAGGCCTACCTCGCCCCCAATCCTCCGGCACGTGACAGTTACATGCTTGATATGATACGCATGCTCACATACAGATAAAGATTCCGCCAGCATGCACTCGCATAGTACATAGCATACCGTACTACTACATAGATGCATCGCTTGGCGGCACCAGCCGAGATCCGACCTCAAAGTTGTCGCTTCTCGTGCGTAGCACGCCCGAGAATGCGTTGTAGATTGAATTTTAAATGCAAAATGTATCTGAATTCGTATCTAACTTATGACAAGGGCCAGCTTGTTGAAATGCTACGCTCTCTGAGTTCCCGCCTCAAGAGAACGCTCGCTCCAGGTGTGCTCTTTGCGTATTTGGACGCCCACACTCAAAAGAATGATGTGGATGACGTTACGTGACGTGTGATGCGTTTTGCTAAAACGTGTCGAACGAATAGGAATCAGCAGCGGCTGTGCTGCCGGGAAATGCCTCTACCGGTCGCGGCTTATAGATCGCGTGTGGGTTCTCATAGGCGAGGTCACTGCGAACGTAGAGAACCCAGGCATGGCAATCCCACCAAGGTCGCCACGCACCGTGGTTTCAATCACCCGCTTTACAGGGCGGTCAAAGCGATTGATACGCTCAGTCTTTGCAACCTCCACTTCCTCGTGTACTTCCAGCGCTTCTACCCCTTCAATATTGAGTTCCTCCATATCGCAAGCTAGCGAATTTGGACCGCGGATCCGATCTTATATACCCCTCGACACTATTTCTCGCTCCTACGGAAAACCAGGGCTCCTGTTTGAAGGCCGACCGAACCCCAGCCCACACCCTGCCGATTCTGTATTCTACGGTTCTATGCATCAGAAAGAGGGTAACCTTACATGGGGCTATGAATATGGTGGGCTGCAGAGAAATCGCACCCAAATCACTCTTATTAGCACCGCGGTTGCTTAAGGATTTGCTGCAAATGGTCCTCGTGCAAAAAATTATCTTCCACCACATCTTGTTCCTATGTCACCTCTTTCAGAAGCTCTTTCGCTCGGGTCTCGATGACAGAAGACCTAACCCAATTCATTGAGGCTCTGGCCTGCTTTCTTTGAGTAATAAGCACGGAGCACCGCATCACTGCATGACACACAGCGTGTAGGATCTGCGCAAGTCGGCCAAACCGTGGAAAAAAAAAGGAGGTATATAGTAATGCTCTCCAAATATAGCGCCCGCCTTGTCATGCTGACGACAAATGCCAATGGCGTGCTTAAAGCGACGCTTTTCAAGGAGACGCTGGAAGTCGCCGCCGGGTTAGCCAAACCTGCCGACACACCGATGGGGTAAGGGTGTTCACGATTTGGCCCACTTTCGAGGAGGCGTGTGTGGCACGTAATTTTGGTTAAACAGTGGGCACGGAACTGCTAACTAAACGCATAGAACCTAGTTCGAGAAGCTTTCGTAAAGACGCCTCAGATGCTGATAACAAGAGAACCATCTACGCCGATGCTCTCTGGGTCGGGCTCTGTGGCACCTGCAGATCCTCGGCGATGCTCAACCCTATGGAGGACTATGCTGAAGTAATGCAATATGCATAAATGAGTGAATTATAAGGCATCTAGAAGCTAAGTCAAGTATGACCACAATTGAGTGTTCTCAATGGTCTCTCATTAACCGAAACACTCAGGAGACGCCTTGTCTCCGGGAGATGCGGTCGAGCGACAGGGTTGCGGGATCCAGCGGCAAGTTGGGAGAGAGGGGTTGGTGATGAATGGTGGGCAAGCGCACTTATCATGGGCAGCAGCAGGACAATATGGGCGGGACGTCATTGTAAAGTCACACGCCCACCGACCTCGTTCGACGATGTGCCGGGGGGCATGTCGCCATTACGGTCGGCGACAAATTCAGCATAGATAGCACGCAATTTAGCCACCTCGTTTGCGGAAATTGACGGCTTCGACTCGCTCAAGCTAGCTGTTATATCATCAGCCTCGATGATTACCACGTCACCTCCCTGTTTAGAGGACGAGGTTTGACCCGAATCCGCTGGGACAGCTGGCATGTATCGTTCAGCGTCTTCAAGGGTTGACGGCAATCTCCGCGTGGTCAGATTACCGCTCTCATCACTCTCAAATTTAACTTGGAAAATTGAGGAAGTGTTAGGCAGGGTCTGAACCGGTTTGGCCTCCTCTTTTCGATTTAGCACTTTGTGGACGGCCTTAAGATAGGCGCCATACATCAAAGCTTGTAAATCAGCACCCGTGTAGCCGACTGTTTCGTCGGCGATTTTATCTAAGTTCACTTCATCATCAAGCTGCATGGTTGATGCGGCCCTTCGCAGGATGTCGAGTCTGTCTTGCTGGTTCGGCATGTCGCACAAGAGAGATTTGTCCAGTCGACCTGGTCGCATCAAAGCCGAGTCAATCATATCTGGCCGCGACGTAGCTGCTAGGACATACACACCATCCAGGCCTTCAGCACCATCCATTTGGGTCAGCAACTGGTTTACAACTCTGTCAGTAACACCTGTGGAGTCGTGGCCACGCTTGGGGGCAATAGAGTCGAACTCATCGAAAAACAGAACACACGGCTTCGCTGCTTGAGCGCGGTCAAAAAGGTCCCTCACGCTCTGCTCCGAGGCACCAATGTATTTATTCAAGATCTCAGGACCTTTAACACTGATAAAATTCAATCCAGTCCTGGTGGCTATGGCGCTCGCGAGCATCGTTTTACCGCACCCAGGATAACCGTAGAGTAGCAAACCACTTCTCAGTCGCAACGGACAGTTTGCAAATACAGGGGCGTATTTTGTCGGCCAGTCAAGGGTCTCCAGAATGACCTGCTTCACATTCGTCATTCCGCCGACGTCAGCCCACTTCGTTTTAGATTTCTCAAGCTTTACGCCTCGCAGCGACTCGGGCACAAAGTCCTTGGCAGCGCTCAGAAAAGCCTCGGTGGTGACCTCATCCGAGCCGTCGGTGGCTAAAATAGCCGAAAGACGGTCTGCTAGGATCCATAGATCACCCGGCTGGTACCCTTCAGTCTCGGCAACGATCTCAAGCATATCAAACTGCGCGCCCCGAGTCAAGTTAAGGCCCTCCAGAGCTGCGTCAAGAATGCTTTCGCGCAGAATCTTGTTCGGTGCCCTCAAATGCAAGATTTTGTCCAGTAAATGGCTGTTCATAAGCTGCGCATGCACAGACGCCTTATCTTGAGCCGTTGCGACAAGAGCAACCCCCTTGGCCATTACTGACGCGCATATGGAGCAGAATACTTCCGCGATTTGCTGTTGTCTGGCCGAGTCTCCACTATGCTCCTGCCCAGCAGGAACAAGCTTGTCGACATCGTCAAACACCAGCACGCTGGGGGAGGCCCAGGCTGCGAGATTTGCGACTTTCTTTAAAGCTTCTCGCACGGTGGATACAGCCTTGTCGGCATAGGCACCGCACTTGAAGACCACGGGACGGACACTCTTGGCTCGGAGGATACGTAGCGCGTCGGCCAGCATGACTGACTTGCCAGAGCCGCGGCTTCCATACAGCAGAGTTCCGTTACCAGAGAGAGCCGCCTGAACGATCTCGTCAATCAGGCTATCCTGACCTACAACTGGGCGCAGCAGCTCCCCATCACCAGAAATTGTCATCTTTTTCGACTCAGCAACCGGCAGTTCTGTGCCCAGCTCGAATCGGGACGCAGGCCCCCAATCCTTGCCATTGATCTCTAAGATTCCACCATGCGGCAAAAATGGAACAATCGGAGGTATAACAAGGCCGTGGGCGACGAGACTGAGGCCAAGCTGCTTGACTTCTTCAGCACCGAGGGCGGTTTTGGATGTCGAAACTTTCGAGCTCACATTCACAGCGTAGGGCCTGATGGTGACCTGAGACTTCGAACTTGTTTTGCGCAGTGCTTGTCCTCCTTGCTTAACGAGAATCTTAGCTCCGATCGCGGAGTCATCGTGAAGTTCAAGGGCTGCACACAGGCCGTATGACATGCTTATGGCTCCTTCCTGGGCGGTGTACAGGGCCGCAATGCTTTTCAGTGGGGCGATCTCCGGCTCGTCTGGGGCTGCCGTACTGGAAGACGCTGTAAGGAGGGCAGGCGCTGCCAGTGACACCACGACATAGTTTCCGCTTTGAAAGCCGTTCGGAAGGGTGCCTGCTATAGTAAGTGCGCGATCGTTCGAGTTCAGATCGGCACTGGCTCGAATTACAGTCGAGGATAGAGTGCGTGGCACGGAAGAGCCAGGCACAGCCACCGACTCTTCAGTTGATGCTTTGGTGCTAACCTTGGGGGCGACGATCACTTCTGAGTTCGGGCTGAGAAGAGCTGCCTGGCCCGGCAGAGCAGGCGGCTTCAACTCGGTGATCTTGAGGCTCGCAATAGATGACGGAGAAGGGAACACAACGATGGTCTGCCCTACGGTTAGCGCCCGAACCTGGTTTATCATGAACGTCTCGAGAAAGGCCACATGGGTTTCTACAATTTCCCAGTCAGCCTCTGTTAGGGGCTCCAAATGAACAGTGTGGGCATGGGCGGCGTTGGCTACTACGCGTAGCGTCACCTTTTCGCCATGGGCGATGCCGAGGTTTTGTGCAAACGTGGGGTCGAGTTCAATTGTAGAGTCTTTAGCAGCCGTCAGGCCAGTCCACCCGAAAAATACGGGGGGTAGTTTCTTAGGGCCTTGCCTCGTGCGGGTAAGCTCTATAACTGCGCCCTGCGGTGGAATGTTTGCATTGAATAGAGTATTCGAAAGTTGACCCGGCAGGTTTGCAAGGTCATTACGTAGTGGAGTAAACTGCACTGTGGCCGTTGCAACGGACATCCTGGCACAATAGCACAGCTACTCAAAACGCTACGATGATCTGTGGAGAGGTGTGGGGTGATGGACAGATGTAAACACCTGAGGTGCTCGGCAGTGGTGGTGCGGTTATTAGGTCAGACGTAACGAGTGGCCGAGTCTCTCCCCGCTTTTTCAAAAAATGTGAAACTAGACGTACTGTCTCAGCCATATGCGGTTTTTCTATTGGAGCTCTTTAATGGAAACTAAGTATTAAAGGCTTGTTTTTCTCTACGGTTCGTTGGTCTACTAGGTCTGAAACCAAGGGCGGCGGTTATTGGAAATCAGTGTGCGCCAGAATGCCGATATTTATGATATATCACCAATTTTCAGCTAGTTGCTCGGGATGCGGTCATGATTCGCTGTCTACCGAGCCGAGGTATAGCCAAGCTATGCCTTTTACCTCTCCCTACCGCCTCGTCATATCCTACCACACCGCGGTGGACTAACGCCCCGGCGATCCATGCCGGTGCACGTGAGTACCCACGAAATGCCGGCTGCTGGCAGGCGACCCGCATAACGGCGCACAGACCCGCGTAACCTTATAACACCTGGGTTACGACGTGGGGTAGGCACAGCATGGTAGGCTCACTAGAGCTTCTCTCGCTTGCTTGCGGATGGGGCTACGTGGTCTGTTGGGGTGTGTCTTTGTATCCGCCCATCCTCCTCAATTATCACTCCAAGAGTGTGGAGGGTCTCTCCCTCGACTTCGCATACCTGAACTTCTGGGGATGCACGTTCTACCTCACTAGTGTATCCATGCTGTACTTCAACACAACTGTCCGACTAGAATATGCCCTGGCGCACACAAAGGATGCTTCGTCCATCGCTTCGGCGCCTAAGCAACCACTTGTGCGATTCAACGATGTGGTGTACGGTGCCCATAGCTTCGCCATGGTTCTGGTGCTGCTTTACCAGTTCTACATCACCGGGTATCGCCGGTCCGCAACTCAGCGGCTGTCGCGCACGGTCAAGGCGCTCACCGCGGTCGGCCTCATTGGCGCGCTGCTGCTTCTGCTCCACGCGTACGAGATCAGCACCACCCGGCGACACTATCAGCTTGTAGACGTGGCCAACATTTTCGGTACAGTAAAGGTTTTCCTCAGCACGGTGAAGTATGTGCCGCAGGCATACTTCAACTACCAGCGCCAGTCGGTGAAAGGATTCGCCGTAAAGGGCTGCTTCGTCGATATCCTCGGCGGGATTCTCTGCATAACCCAGCTGGTACTTGACGGCGTGATAGCTAATGATACCGCTGATGTCTTCAAGCATCCGACCAAGATCTTGCTTGCGGTCGTGGCCATCTTCTTCGGCATTGTGTTCCTGTCTCAGTACCGCCTGTACTCCCGAGAGCGCGAGCCGACCATCTACAACGAAAAAAAGGGATCTTAAGTGCCTACTAATGCCCCCAACATTAATTATTTATGAGAGTTTCGTCTTCTTTCTGCGTTTGATTGCACTTGCGCTCGCCACGCGTCACTGTTGACGATAATACATATTGACCGCCGAGGGCTGAGGAGGCAAGACTGTCATTTGACTGCACAAAGCACTGTTTATTATAATATTTGTTACTCGGTGCGCAAGCGAGCGTGCACAACCCGCCACTTAGATTGGAGGCCGCGCCGGGACCGACCATTCCCTACAGCCTGACAAAAACCCCAGCCCTCCCGACGGGCCCCCCCGAACAACGCCCGAACTGCTACTGATTCCAGCAAAACCAGCAGCTGGTGCAGCCGCATTCCTTCAATGGGGGACTCCTTGGATGTGAATAAATGGAATCCTCCGCCTCCACCACTTACAGTGAATAAGATCCAGCGCGGTCTCACGCCGGTAACCCATGTCGATAACGAAAAAGCAGCAGGGTCGTTTGTACCGTCCCTCAAGCACTGGTCCGCGCTGCCGGCCCTGTCCTATTTTCTGCTGAATGCTGTGAGCATGCGGGAAAATGGTCGGCGGATCCGATCCGCCCCGGAATTCACCCCGCCCCCTCGGGTTACCTTGTCCGACCAGCGCAAACACGAATGGATAGCAGACCTCGCCGACCCCACAAAACCTCTGCGTAGACTATCGCGAGCCATTCCCCACGGCTATTCTACTTCAAAGCTGATTGCCGTTCTGCTGGAGCACTCTGTTCCAATGAACAGAGCAATCTGGTTCACCAAGTGTGTTGGTGCGAACGAAGTCCGCGCTCTAAAGCGAAAAGCCGTATCTGTGGGGACCGATGCCTCGCAATTGCGTAATATAGAGCCACGATGGCTGGAGGAATGGACACATGCACTGATTACTTACTTGGAGTCGGCAATAGACTCCTTCGACGACCTTCCGGCTGACCAGTGGCAGCGGCAAATATCCTATCTCACTAGGTTCTCTGTGCACTTGTACTATGAGGCCTTGGTCTATGCCCCGCGGTTCTTGCAATGGGTTTTAGACTCTCTTAAAGAGGGCCCTACCTCGCGCATTCCTTGCATCGTTCATCTTGTGCATCTTCTATGGCAGCCCCTAACGACGCTCAAAACCGCTCCAATATTATTGAGATGTGTGGCCGCACAGTACCGCCTGAATCCCACCGTCCCCCAGCTCGACTCTATCGCATACAGGTTAATGTCGTCGAACGAGGACGTTTACGTTGCGCCCCGAACTTGGGCCGCCGTCGAGCCTTTGGTTCGCGACCACCCGGAGTATCGCCGGTTGAAGGAACGCAATGGGGCTTTCGTTCCTGAGGAATCTAGCGACCCGGAAGATTGGGCTCACCAGCTGGAGCTGGGAGAGATTCTAAGCAACTATGCCCGACCATTCAACGTTCCGGACCTAATGTCCAGTATCAACGGTCTAAACTTGCCACACGATCTTCTTGTCCGCACAATCGTCCTTCGTACTGTTCGCCAAGACACGGTCGCAAGCACTCAGCTGTGCGTCGCTCTTCTGCACCGCATCCAGCGCCGCGAAAATGTCTCGATTTCAGATATCATCATTGATTTCCTGTTTGGTACCGAACTGCATTACATTCCACGCAACATTGGTGACGTTGTCTGTGAGCTTGTGCGTGCTAAACTCATATGCATCGACTCGTATTTCAGCCGGCTCATCGCCAAAGGAACGCTGTACATCGACGGGATCGCGCGAGCTGTGCATGTCAAGATTCTTCAAAATCTACCGCTCGATCACCTGTCTGCGTCGTCTCGAGCTCAGGCGCGAATGATTTTGCGCCGTGCTAAGTGCGACGTTCCCGAGGCCAACATCTCGGCGCTCACAGCACAGTGCGCTGAGCTGTTACGAGGCAAGCCGTGCCACATCGACTTTTCGGAACTCACAGCGAATGACAGGCATCGATTTGCCGTGGAGCTTGTGAAGTTATACGAGACTCATAAGCCTCAAGAGCAATCGGTCCTGTACAATTTTTGTGAAATCCTCGATCAAGTCGGCAGCGGCAGCGTGAGATACCTCTACAAGGTGCTCTGTATCGCAATAACCGACCCAAATGCATATCCGCCTATTGTCAGTGGTGCCTTGCGGCAGGTTCATATGCGTCTGCTCGCCTTCGTGAGCTCCAGGCTTTCGGATGCGTTTGCTTCTAAGCTAGTGGACAAGCTTAAGACCATCAATTCCGAGGACAAGGTGATGGCCTGGGTCAACTGGGATGATATCAGTGCTCTCAGAGAAGTGATAAGGACCCCTTTGATCATGTTCGAGCTGAGTAGGCTTATTCCATTGCGCCCACATTATACGCTAGCCGATCATACACCAATGGAGACGGAGACGGTAAGCTCTGCATTGTATCGTTCTGGCTCCCCTGATATAGGTGCGTTGGTCCTGCTCAAAGATGACGACGGGTATACCCAGGCAATTTTAGATTACGCCAAAACGCCACATGCAGAGAAGCTGACGCTATTACAGCTCGTCACTTACCGCTGTATCAGTCTTAATGACTTGTCTAAGCTGGGCGACTTTGCGCTCTTCAGATTCTTGCTATTGGCCCCAGCCAATGAAATGGGATTCTGTTTTGAGGAAATGGAGGAGCTTGATGCAGTGAGGCGGGCGTTTTTTGAGGTTGCAGATACTGGTTTCTTGGTCGATGTGATTGCATCGGCACCGGCCATTGAATTCGCATCGCTTCTTGCTAATTCTTACCCTGACATCTATTTGGACCGGTTGATTCAGCCAGCGCTCGCGATGAAGGGAGACTCTCTGACCCGGGTGCGGAAGGCCACCATGAGTTACGAACGGAGGTTCGAGGTTTTGCTACTCCGCTGCAATCCTTTCAACTTGAGGTACTACAAGGGACTAGTTCTTCTTGGCGTCCATGATCTGCCGTTGGATGACGTCGCCCATGAAGTTCTTGCCGCTGCGCGAGCTCATCCAGAGACAACTGCCGCACTTCATGGCCTAATACAGTGCTTGAGCGTTCCGGTGAAAAATGCAATCTTTACTTTGGTTGTCCACGAGTTCCTGAATAAGGAGCTCAATGAAGACAGCCTTACAGCAGTCGATGCTTTCGACACATTGATGAACATTCTGGCCAGCTCTGTAGTCGAGCCTCTTCAGTGGAATCTGGATCTGGTGCCGGCGGCCCTTGAAAAGCTTGCAGCGCTCTCTCAGCAAGAGACGCCTCAGGAACTTATGCATACAAGGGCTACTCAGTTGCGCAAAGTGCTCACGGTTCTATTGCGCATTTGCGTGGTTGCGCGCCTTCACGGCATCACTGAACCAACGGATGCCCTTCCAGTTCTCGAAGCTCTGGCTCAAATCCCGGTTTTCTCGGACGACTTTGCAACCTACATCTTCATTCAAGATGCCCTCCGCCTTTTACGCCGGTTTGCTTCTCTCGAGTCCCTTGATTTCAGACATTGGGAATGTGAAGATGATGATCAACAAGCTTGCCCGCTGGCCTATAAGAATATGCGCGTATACTCGAAACGCCAAGACCGCTACGGGCCTCTCCCGGTTGGGCCTTGCGACCTCATTGAAGATGCAAACCCCGTGGCGGGGAAGAATGATGGGCCACTTGATCTTGCGCTATTTGAAACTTATGAAGGCGCCTGATTATAATTTATTAATGAGTATTATGAACACCCGCATAGGTCGATGTGCATATGTATATATATACACATTTGTACCATTATCCAGCATATTAATGATTAGCTCGGCTTCCAATGTCCGTTTTCGATGGCTTGCCCAGGGTCTCTTGAGTGCCGCGGTGCACATTCGTTTACATAATTTATTTTTTGTTGGTTCTGTAGACAATACAATACGTTTGCTGCAATGGTGGTCGACAGCTCAGCTCCGTTGCGCGATATTGCCGCCGACTATAAAGATAAAAATGCAGATGAGATGATGGAAGACTTGAACAAGATCCCCTTCTTTATGAATGACTTTAAAGAGGGCGATGAGGAAAACCCAATGGTGGAAGCTCTTAGAGCCATGGCGTATGAAGGAGAGCCGTGGGAAATAGCCGACAACTTCAGGAAACAAGGCAATGAGTGCTTCAAAGAAAGAAAGTATCAAGACGCAATTCAATTCTATACCCAAGCGCTGGCGCAGCAGTCTGATCGTCAAGACATAAATGTCGCGTGTTTAGGCAACCGAGCACAGTGCAACCTTGATCTGAAAAATTACCGAAGAGCCATCACCGACTGCTCAAGAGTGCTCGATATCGAGCCTGAGAACCTGAAGGCTTGGTTCAGGTCCGCAAAGGCTTTCCTTCAGCTAGATAAGATTGAAGAGAGTTTGGCATGCATCGAGCGTGGGCTGGAGCATGATGCTAGCAATGCTGGACTTCTGAGCTTGCGTGAACAGGTTATGACGCGCAAGGCTAGGCTCGAAGCTCTTGTGAAAGCCAGGAAAGAAAAAGAGGAAGCTAGTGAGAACCTGAAGAAGACGCTTGAACTAGCTCTCAAGGCGCGTGGGTTTTCCAATAAATTCACGGCAATGAATTACGAGAAATCGAATCCCGGCGATCTTCAGCCTCATCTTGAGGACCCAATGGACCCGTCTTCAACTTTGTATGTGCCTGTGCTGGCCCTTTATCCGATTAGTATGGAGAGCGACATCATGGAGCAGGTGGATGAGCTCACGACCATTGAAGAAATATGCACCCAGCTATTTGAGAGTCCTCCTGGGTGGGCAGATGCGCAGGAATACGCCTTGAGCAACCTGGACGTCTATGCGCAAACGATTTCAGGTGGCCTCGCCAAAGTAGGGAAGAAATCTAATCTCGCAAAGGCATTCGGGAACGCTTCGGTCATCACCGTTGATAACATGGCCCGTTTGTTCATAGTGCCACGCAATCGGGCGGCCGCGTGGCTGGGTGACTGGAAGAAGGAGGCGCAGGCGAATCTCCTCAGAGACTAATTATGTACTACTA
Source organism: Entelexis gropengiesseri (assembly GCA_030579755.1). NCBI lineage: Eukaryota > Fungi > Ascomycota > Dipodascomycetes > Dipodascales > Trichomonascaceae > Entelexis > Entelexis gropengiesseri. The sequence goes on along the minus strand of JAKTRO010000001.1, from coordinate 312,402 downwards.
TGCATACATATCACCCACTCACCGTGGGATTTCATATCAATCACTGAACCAGCTAGCGTTGCGTTTCTGCCATTGAAGACACCGAAGAAGCCCATCTTCCAGGGTAACTTTGGGCTTCCAGCCTAATGCCTCGATCCGGTCGCAGGCCATTGAGTATTGGATGTCATTGTAAACCCTGTCTTCACCATAAATAATCAAGCCGTCGGGAGAGCATTTTAAATCTGCCAGCCGGATGAGTGTGTCCAGGACTTGCCGATTTTGAAGCTCACTCTCCTCTCCGCTGCCAATGTTGTACACGACGCCGGGAATACCTTTTTCGAATAGAAGGATAAGGGCGTCAGCGGCATCTTCAGCAAATAAATAGCGTCGGCGATTGAGTCCATTCCCGTGCAGCACACAGGGCTGAGGCGGCTCCTGCGTTAGTGCCCGGCAGAATAATGGCACGATTTTTTCGGGGTATTGGCGCGGGCCATAAACATTACAGCACCGGACAGTGATAGCCGGGACTCCCCAGCTTTTGAAGTAGGCTTGCACAAGCATTTCAGCGCCGGCCTTGGTAGCTGAGTACGGATTAGTGGGAGTGAGAGCCGTATTCTCCGTAGCATTGAAGGTCTCCCCGTAGACTTCGTCGGTTGAAACATGAATCACTTGCTTCACATGCTGATGTCTCGCATAAGACAGAAGGTTTAGTGTCCCCACGACATTTGTTCGTACAAAAAGCTCGGGATTTTCAAACGACTTGTCGACGAACGACTCAGCAGCGAAATGAATAACACTCTGAATGTTTGGATACTTCGTGGCCACACGGTCCAAGCTGGCGGCCTCGGCGATGTCAGCTTTTTCGAGCTCGAATCTAGCCCCGAAAGTGTCTCGCAACCAGTTCACAGTCTTCGTACTGGTGCAGTAGGTTAGCTTATCGAGACACACGATCCGGATTGAAAGATCTGATGCAAGAAGTGCTTCACAGAACCAGGATCCTATGAAACCCGCCCCTCCGGTTACAAGAACATCGGTGCCCACCATGAACTCATTAATCGTGCACTGCCGCGCGCGAAAAGTATTAAAGCGACTATATCTCGGCCTCCCCACGCGTTATCCTCCTCATAAGCAGCTTAGTGGCGCGCCCTCCCTAACCACCATGATCGATATGGTGGTTTGTTGTTGAGAGGTGGTTGTGGCTTGTTGACCTGACCGTTGAAGCTTCCATAGTTCACTTGACTCTGCAACTTCGTACCTGATTGCGCCGCCACATCTCATGGCACGGCCGGTGTTCAAAGCGCGAAACCTCAACACTGCCGCTGCATCGAAGCCAGCCAAACGATCAAGAAGCTTCAATCAACAGCCTGTTGACAGCCCCTCATGCGAAAGAACTGATGGATTGCCTCGAACAAAGAGCCCAGAAGAAGAGGAAGAGGGAGATGTGCTATGGGTATTTAAGCATGCCCCGCACAGCTACGAAGAGCTGGCGTTACACAAAGGCAAGCTGGGAGAGATCACATCGGCCTTGAACCCGAAATCAGAAAACCGCGTAGTTGTGCTTAGCGGGCCTGCCGGGTCGTCGAAATCCAGTGCGGTGCGAGTCGCTTGTATAGAGGAGGGCCGGACCCTTGTAGAATATGTGCCCCCCGAGTCGAGCATTGGTGCCACTGGAATTGTGTCCAGCTTTAGAGAGTTTCTCGTGGGTGCCTCTATGTATAAACGGCATTCTACCACCGTTCTAGTAGAGGACCTGCCCAACGTGTTCCATGAAGAAACCAGGCGCGCGTTTGATGCCGCTCTAATGGATTGGGCCAATGAGAAAACTTATACGCAGCCAATTCTTGTTGTTTCCTTCAGCGAAATAGAAGTGTCGGCGCACTACAGCGATGCCGTGGTCGTTCCCCGGGTGCTTAGCGGTCTTATCACACTGCAGCGACATTTCAAGTGGATCAAAGTGAATCCCGTCAATGCCACCCTTATCATGAAGGCTCTGAAGACCATCTTGCTGCGCGAGCAACAACAGTGTTCGCCAGTGATTCTCAAAGAAATCGCCCAATGTGGTGATATAAGAAATGCCATTATCGCGGTGGAGATATTTGCCAAGGGACGTGAGCTTCACGCCACGAGATCAATAACTAGAGGATTCCCGGTGCAACTGTTCCACGCCGTGGGCAAAGTTATTTATGGAACTTCGAAAGAAGGTAGCCTGGAGGAGGCGCTGGACGCATTCTCCGAAACATTGGACACGCTGAACTTGAGCGTTCTCGATAACTACTGTTCTGCAAAGCACTCTCGGCTGGGGATCCATGCGGCGGCCAGTGTTGCCGAGCACCTCAGTGAGGCGGATACAAACCCGAGTCTAGCAGTTATTGGCACGTTGGCGGCCGCAGAGACCATCCGAGTCAGCGAGCCGGATGCCAATGCTGTGAGAAAGTTCGAGAGCCTAAAATTCACACAATATCCCCGGTGGAGGCGGGAAGAGCACGAGCTGCGCTCAACGCTCATTGCCCAGCGGTCCGAGGACCGCGTGCGTTGTGGGCCAACCACCTTCGCATCCGCGTTGCTTGACGACCGCGGCTATGACTCGCACTTAAGAAAGCCCGCGGATCTTCTTCCGGATATATCTTCCGATGAAGACGACTTTTAAGCCGGTCAGAACGAACAGAGCTGATGCCAAATAATGACCTTCTAAAGAGCCTAATATGTAGACATATATATACGCTTGTCTACCACTACTCTACTCATTTCACTGAGTCGAAGAAGTGCGGGTCTTCTTCCAACGACTCTTTGACAATGTCAAGCCCACCTTGCAGTTCGCCATTGATGTATAGTTGCGGGAACGTGGGCCACTCCGAGTACTCCTTCAAGCCCTGTCGTACCGCGTTGTCCTTTAAAATGTCAAAGAAGCCAAAACGGACCTGGTTCTCGCGCAGCAGTCCAACCAGCTGCCGCGAGAAGCCACACTTCGGCTCTGCGGGCGTGCCCTTCATGAACAGCATTATTGGTGCCGCACTGATCAGCTTCTTTAGTCTGTTCTCGAGCTCCTCCTTCGACTCTTCGGCAGGCTCATTTTGGGGAGTCGACCCGTTGGACTGCGTTAGCGTTGCGGCAGCATCGCCGCTCGCGCCACCAGCATCCTGGATGGCTCGCGCCAGCGCGCGCGGATCCGCGCCACTGAGCTCTTTGACAATCATTTTGTTTTTCAGGAGGACAAAAAACGGCACTGCCGTGACTTCGAGCAGCTCGCTAATATCCGGGAACTTGTCTGCGTCTACGGAAATGAAATCGTGCTGCGGGTATACCTCTGCAAGGCTCTGAAAAACCGTCGTCATGTGCTGGCACGGCTCTGCCCACTCGGTCTGGAAGTATATAACCAGAAGCTTCGACGGCTCAGCATTGTTGGTGATAGTGTTGAACTGCTCGTCACTGGCAATCTCTGTAACCCCCATATTGCGCTAGCTCGAAAAGTGTTTCGCGAATCGGATAAGTAGCGTCCTGCGTATTTCTAAGTTCCACGTGACATGATCGATTTGCATCAGCACCCCGGGCGGTGCGCGCCACACATTGCCTTGCGTGTGAGAGGTTGAGGCCCAATAATCTCCAGGCCAAGTATCCCAGGCCAATATCACATACCAGCGGTCGTAACTAATTAAATAACGTTTGAAGAAGAGGGAGCCTGGGCTGCAACCACTCCGTCGGAGGATTTCAGTGCAGCACGCAGCACATCCAACCGGGCGGCCGAGTCCGTTCGTGGGAACGGCTCAAAACGGGAACAATCCAGATCTGCGGGGGCGGTGCTCATCGCGGGACCTGCCTGCGAGCTGAATCCTATGGATCCCAAGTACTCCGGGCTTAATGGCTGCATAGCCGAGTCGCCCCACCGTAAATGCGTTTTAAGAGACTCCCAGCCAGCAGGACCCCAGTCTAGCAACTTGCTGCCGCCTGCAGCAGCGTTGCGAAGCGCGCGCCGAGCGCAGTAGCGGGCGCGCGCCGTGAGCGGTACTTCCTCGCGCTCGGCTTGGTTCAGAATTGTGCCAATTAGTGCGTAACGCTCGGGCCGATCGTAGAACGCGAACGTCGCACACTCGATGAGATACTCCCAAGAGTGCTCGTTCCACGGCGTGGCTTCGAAGTGCCCCAGAACCCCTAGCTGCCAGTCTAGGTGGCGGCGCTGAGCGAATCGCTTCAGGAAAACGTTCAAAGTTGTTGTGGACACATCGACGGGCCTTGTGGTTTTCAAAAGGTGCCATGCCCGCAGAACGTTGGCATTATTAGGCTGTTTCTGGGCGAGAACATTGTCTATCAACAGCCGAAAGACGTGAGGGTTGCCGCGGTCTATCGAGCTTACCACCGCTTCGTAGATATGAGGAGACAGGCCGCCCTTGTGTCGGTCACTAATGATCGTTTGGAGGCATACCCGTTGCGACTGCGGGCTCAGCGGAATGTCGCGTCTGTCCATTTCCTCGACCATAAAGCTTTTGCCGAACCCAAACGGCATGCACTGCAGAGCGAGATTCCATGTTTCTGTATCGGCCTTGACCCCAGAGTGCAGCATTCTTCGCAGTAGAGCTAGCACCATCAACAGCGGGTGTCCTAGACCTTCTAGGGGATATGGGTGCGCTGATATGCGTTGTGCCAGGCTCTTCAGAAATAGGTTGTATGTGACAGCCGTGGAAGGCACGCCACGTACATGCATTTGGTGCAGGAGCAGCTGCGCCATTTGTACATCGCCGGTCGAGAGGAAAAATCCCACGGCAGCATTGTACATGCCGGGGGTGAGCTGTAGCGTGTTTCCAGGACGCAACATGTAATGCAAGAAGCTCGATATCTGTGCGGTGGCCTTTGCACCATAGTCATAGGCGGTCACTTGGGTTAGCGTTTTTCCGAACGTTGCAGCATCGGTCGACAAGACAGCGCTTAATACACTGGGATGCTTTAGCTCTGTCCGAACAGGCGGTGGCAAGGCAGCAGGACTTTTCAAATCACTTGCCTTGACCAGCAATGCAATTGCAGACTGCGCAAGAACTCGGGTCTGCTTGAGGTATTGTAATGTATCGAGCTCTGTCCATGATGCTGGCGCGACATACCGGTCGGGGGTGCGCGCAGGAGCAGGTGATCCAAGGAGCTTGTACTTGAGATCCCTATATTTCGGCTTGGGAGCGAGAACTTTCGCATTAACAGCGCGAGCATTCATAGGCCCATCAAATGGCCATGCACCTTCTGGTACCACAGATGTGCTGAGGACTGAATGTGCAGTGCACTTCGAAGCACACGTGACCACATGGCAGGTCCAGCGCGCCGGACCCAACACGTCGATGCGATGCGGTGGGCAGCCGATCTCGCACAACTAGCAGCTGGCGGGATAAATACTGGTGCCGCCGATGAAGACCAAACAAAAGTGAGGCATGCACCACATCGATAGCACAGAAACACGATTCCGCTAATTATTTAGATGCGATTATTTGTGGCAAAGCCCTTGTGACAAGCACAGCAAGCAAGCACAGCGCGGTTGATTCAGCGATATAAGCTCTGATGGCTTGACCTCGCAACTTTTCCGCAATGCTGAATGCTTCAATTATTGAGCCCCCCTCGTATTCAGGATCGCCGTGGGAGGACCCCAAACGACATCTCATTGGAACCGCTGAGTTTCACATGACACACGCGCTCATAAGCTGCATTGGTCCCGGCAACTCTGTTTTGGCTTGCGAGACCTCCATGTACGGGCAGCGCCGCGTAGACTTCTCCGGAAGGCGGACGCCCATGCAAATGGGTGCCCCAGTGGAAATGCCGGTAGCCCCCACCGATCCTATGGGCGCCGCGATGGGCACCCCCATGTCGGTACCGCCAGAGACCGGTGGCTCAAATGGCGGGCCGCAAGACGTGGACGGGTACTTTGCCTACAACCCGCCGGTGCCGTGGGAACAGCCGATGATGCTCGACCCCGTGGAGGAGATGGAGCGCGACCTATTCAATATAGACAATATGGTGCCCCAGATACCGCCAGACGCTCCTCCACACATGCAGATGCCTCCGCAAATGCAGTCGATGCAAAACGCCAGCGACATGCACCGCTTGCGCACCTCGCGGATGGGCAGCACGCCCATGAGCACGGCGTCTACAAACAGCCCGCAGATCGTCGGTCAGCAAATGAACGGCCCGAGGATGGGCGCCCGACCACTCGACGGCGCGATGAACGGGCAGATGAACGGCGAGATGGGCGGGCCGACCATGCCGGCGCACACGATTGGCGCAGCCCAGCTCCCGGGATCCCAAATGAACGAGCCGCGAATGGGCGATCCTCAAATGAACGGCGTTCACATGAACGATCCTATGAACGACCCGATGAACGACCCGATGAGCGACCGGCGTTTGGGACGACCACAGCAAATTCGCCAATCCTCGGTCTCAATCTCGCGCATGTCCCCGGCCGCATCCCAGATGCAGCCTCCACAAATGTCCCACATCGGCAACGTAGCGTCGCTGTCGCCGATGCCACCGGTCGCTGCACCAATGCCGCAAGCTGCGGGAGGACCGTTGGCCCACAACGGTGGTGGACCCGGCGCTCACTTAGCCCACCGCATGTCAACTCCGGTATCCAGAGTCTCGCCCTCCCAAATCACACCGGGCTCGCAGTACCGGTTGACACTCAGCGAAGATAGCGCGGAGGCGCTGCAGAAGCAGCAGTCTGACGAGAACCGCTTTTGGCTTGCCGAGCTCCAGCGCCATCGACTGCGGTACAAGCCGAAATCGTCGATTCCGCCCGACCTCAGCAGCGCTAACTACGCGGCCCAGTGCATTGCCGCGGCCGAGTCGTCGCGGCTGCCGCCGTTCTACCTTAGTTTGGGTGAGTACAACCACTTGCGACCAAAGCTGCCGCGGGCGCACGTCACCACCTACCTTAACATTCGCAACGGAATCCTCAGGCTCTGGATAGCCAACCCGCTCATTGCTGTGACGCTGGTCGAAGCAGCTGGGTGCTGCCGTGATGCCCACTACTATGGCCTCGCAGAGTTCGGCTTCGAGTGGCTGGTGCGAAATGGCTATATCAATCATGGCTGCTGCACCCACCACATGATTCCCCCGGTGCCTCTGATGAGCGCAAGGAAGCGGAAGCCGCGACAGACTTACGCGATCATCGGCGCTGGCATTGCCGGTCTGAGCTGCGCACGCCAGCTCGAGAGCCTGCTGGATCGCTACAGTCCGAAAATATTGGCTGAATACGAGGACTTACCCCGGGTGGTGGTGCTTGAAGGCCGCCGAAGAATCGGCGGCCGTGTTTACTCGCCAAGTCTCAGCAGCGCAAAGGGCGCTACGGTCGATCTTGGCGGAGACACCATCTTGGGGTTCGGCCACGGCAACCCCCTGGGAGTGGTGATGCGGCGTCAGCTCGGCATACCTGTTGTTGCGATTGACACCACCAGTGATACGAACGTGCTGTACGATGCCGAGACGGGCGATCCCATTGATGCTGCCGTTGATTACCGCGCCTACGAGATGTTCAAGCACCTTTTGGACAGAATGAGGAGCTTCGAAGTGGGGCTCGGCGCGATGGGCCAACCTTCTTCTGTGGCAGCCCCAGGTAACAAATCTCTAATCCGTGCTGGACACGACCCTACCTTGGGCTCCCACGACACAACGCAGCAGCTCACGATCGCTCAATACGAAGAGGACAAACAGCGGCCTTACACCCAGGTTCCGTCGGACGACTCCGACAATGGAGAAAGCGAGCAAGAGATCAAAGTCGAGCTTGATTTTCTCAAAGGCCTGGGGTTCTCGACCAAGGGCGACGCCGATGACTCCAAAATTCTCCGCGTGCATGCCGAGCCCGCGTCTAGCCAGAGCAGTGCATCCTTGGGCTTGACCATGAACAAGTTTGTAGAGCATCTCTCGACTCTGACTGACCTCAGCGAAAAGGATGTGCAGGCTCTGGAGTGGTACTTCGCGAAATTCGAGTACTCCATTGGAGACGAGATCAACTCGGCTGGCTTATCGTCGTGGTCGCACCACCGCCAGAACAGGTTTACTGGTCGGCATGCTTGGGTCCGTGACGGCATGAGCTCGCTAGCGAAGGGCCTCGACACTGTTCCCACTAAACTGGATGTGCGTTTCAAAACCGTCGTGACTGTGGTGGAATATGAAGAGGACAGCGCACAAATCACCTTAGAGAATGGTGAACAGGTTAGTGCAGACCGAGTCGTGGTCACGACGCCCCTGGGATGCCTCAAAAAACGGAGCTTGCAGTTTATTCCGGATTTGCCACAGTGGAAGAGCAGTAGCATCGATAGACTGGCGTTCGGCGTCATCAATAAGATCGTGCTTGTTTTCGACGAGACGTTCTGGGACGCCAGCGTCCCGCCGCTCATCCGGGTTGCGAATAAAGCTGGCAGCATGCGCGGCGACTGCTTCACGTTCCAGAACCATGCTAGACGCCAAGAGCTCGGTGGGAAGGCGCTGGTGGTTGCGCTTGTCAGCGGAAGAGCAGCTCAGACCATGACGGAAAAGAATGATTCTGAAGTCGTCGATGCTGCCGTTGCAAAGCTCAGGCATATCTTTAGAGCGCAACCCAATGCCCAGAGTGCAAAGCTTGTTGAGTCGGTGGTAACCCGCTGGCAATCGGATAGGTTCTCGAAGGGCGCGTTTTCTCACGTCGGCGTGGAGGGCACTACTACTGACCACGATCTTCTCGGCCGGCCAGTGATGCAGTCGCTGTTTTTCGCTGGAGAAGCCACGTCGCGTGCCTACCCCGGTACCGTTCATGGAGCGTACCTGTCCGGGCTGCGAGCTGCGAAAGAGGTCATCAACAGCTTGGTAGGGAGCATTGAGGTCCCCGACCAGTTGATTGGGGAAGAACAATCCGAGGTTGTTGATCTTCAGCAGCAGCAGCAGCAACAACAACAACCGCAGCCGCAGCAGATCCAGCTCCAGCCGCAACAGGCCCAGCAGCAATCGCGGATCCCGCAAACGCAGCACCATCAACTGCCGCAGGCCGCCCAGTCGCTCAGGAGCCATACCATTAGTCCTCATCATGAGCACGCAATGAAAAGCCCTGACACCCTGGAACCTATTGATCTTTCGGAAGTCGAGGCTGAATTGGTGGACCTGCGCCGGCGCCGCCATGGGCTCGAGCAGGAGCAGCTTGAACGCGATCTGATGCACGAGCTGGGCGAAATGCCTGTAAAGCCTGAACGGCATGGCACCACGAACCCGTTTCTGCTGTTCCAAAAAGATTATTGGGACATCTGTCGCCAAGAAACAGAGGCGTCCAAGCGTAAAGATAAGAAAGGCGCCCCCGTGCACGCGACGCGTAACGAGATCCGCGCCTCGCTGGGCAAGAAATGGCGATCACTCCCGGAAGCCGATAGGGCGCCTTACATCGACTTGAGCAAGCAAGCCAAGGTGGATAATGAGGAGCGCCAAGAGGCGTACACTCGGAAACTGAAATGGTTTGAGACTGAGGCCGCGAACTTCCGGCAGCAGTGGAAGCAAGACCATCCATCGGCCCCATCTCTGCGGGAGCTGCAGCTGGAGGAGCAGCTGAACGGCTTCCGTCCTCGGAAGAAGCGCACCAGGCTCACGGACTAATAATGATGATAATACTTGCGCTTTTTTTTTCTCTCCTCTCTCCCCTTTCTCTTTCGGGTCCTAACTAAAAATGCTAGATGTTTATGCACGTTATGATGAGTTCTTCTTATGCCCCTCACCACCGACTGTCTAGGTCCGCATTCTCAGGGATCTTATAAATTTGTATGTACACTGATAACCTGGTAGCTTTATGGTACTCGGCTTGAACACTAGTCGCCCAGCTCCCCCATGGGAGAGCTGTTTATCTATATACAGTGTTAGGCTCAGAACATGCCGCCCATGCCGCCCATGCCGCCCATGCCGCCCATGCCAGCACCAGCCGCCGGCGCAGGGGCAGGAGGCTCAGGAGCATCGACAATGGCGCACTCTGTCGTGGCGAGCAGCGACGCGACCGAGGCCGCGTCGGTGAGGCCCGTGCGAACGACCTTGAAAGGGTCGATGATGCCGGCCTGGATCATGTCGGTGTACTCGCCAGTGGCAGCGTTGAAGCCCTTGGTGAAGTCGCTGCCGAACTCGTCGGTCAGCTTTCCAACAACAACAGCGCCCTCGCCGCCCGCGTTCTCGACAATCTTGCGGGCCGGGCCAGAGATGGCCGACTTGATGATCTGGACGCCCAGCTTTTGGTCGAAGTTCTCGGTCTTCACGCCCTCGAGAACAGTGGAGGCCTTGAGCAGGGCCGTGCCTCCGCCGGGAAGAATGCCCTCCTCGACAGCCGCGCGCGTGGCGTTCAGCGCGTCAACAAAGCGGTCCTTCTTCTCGCCGACCTCGACCTCCGAGGAGCCACCCACCTTGATGACGGCAACCCCGCCGCTGAGCTTGGCAAGACGCTCCTGGAGCTTCTCGCGCTCGTAGTCGGAGGTCGACGCGTCGGCAATGTACCCGCGGATCTGCTCGATGCGCTGGACAATGTTGTCCTTGCTGCCCTCGCCGTTGAGGATGATGGTGTCGTCCTTGGTGACGGTGAGCGAGCCGCACTGGCCGAACAGCTCGGGCGTGGCGTTCTCGGGCTTGATGTCGAGCTCGTCGGTGAACACGGTGCCGCCAGTCAGAACCGCGATGTCGCCGAGCGTGTTTTTGCGGTTGTCGCCGAAGCCGGGGGCTTTCACAGCAGCAACATGGACCTGGCCGCGCAGCTTGTTCAGAATGCAGGCAGCCAGCGCCTCGCCATCGATGTCCTCAGCAATGATCAGAAGGGGCCGGCGCGTCTTGTTGGAGATTTCGAGCGCAGGCAGCACGTCCGCGAGCTGGCTGATCTTGCGCTCGCTGAGCATCACCAGCGGGTTCTCAAACTCGACCTTCGCCGACTTCGCGTCGGTGATGAAGTACGGCGAGATGTAGCCGCGGTCGAAGCGCATACCCTCGGTGACCTCGAGCTCGTCCTGCAGCGTCTTGCCCTCCTTCACGGTGATGACACCCTCCTTTCCGACCTTCTCCATGGCCGAGGCAATGAGCTTGCCGATGTGGTGGTCGCCGTTGGCACTGATCGTCGCGACCTGAGCAATCTCCTCGCTCGTGGTGATCTCCTTCTTGTTCTTGACCAGGAAATCGACCACCGCCTCGACGGCAGCCTGGCTGCCGCGGCGCAGGTCCTGCGGGTTGCAGCCAGCAGCAACGTTCTTCACGCTCTCGGTGAAGATCGACCGGCCCAGCACAGTGGCCGAGGTGGTTCCATCGCCCGCGGTCTCGTTCGTCTTCGACGCGACGTCCTGCAGAAGCTTGGCGCCGAGGTTCTCGAACTTGTCCTGCAGCGTGATCGAGCGCGCCACGGTCACACCGTCCTTCGTGATCTTGGGGCTACCGAAGCTCTGCTCAATCAGCACGTTGCGGCCCTTCGGGCCGAGCGTGACGCTGACCGCGCGGGCAAGCGTCTCCACGCCCTTCAAAAGCGCGGCACGGCCCTCAACGCCAAACTTGAGCTCCTTGTGGGAGTAGAAACGCACGTTGCGCACGCTGCGCACGGAATTCGTGGCCTTCCTCGACAGCATTTTTTTTTCGGTACTACAAAACTGGTCTTGGACACATCCCCATTTATAAGCAGGTGGACGGAGGTGGGGGGGCGAACCTCGCCAGAAGGTTCTAGTAGTCGGCACTGAGCCCTAGCCCGCGGAAAGCTGCTTGATGCGAATAAAAAACGGCCTAAATACGCTATATCACTTTCTAATGTGCTGCATCGGGTCTCAATACCACTATTTATTACATTCAGCCGCCTTCAGGTACTACGTATGACACATTGATCGCTCAGCGGCGGGCTGGCACACCCCGGACCGAGATTAGGTGAGCGCTTGGGCACCCCGCCAACCCAGCAGCCGTTTTTTATCTATAAGCATGATTTGCTAAACCGTCGCCATGTGGGTGCAGCGCTCGCCATGGGCACGTGGCCATATCTGTCAAGAAGGTGAGCCTCCAAGCATAAACCATGCCCTGTATCGCGCCGCTGGCTACTCGGCAGGATTGGCAGACAACGCCTGTCTTAAAAACCTCCCCGGGCCCATGATTCTGCTCGCATTTCTACTGGGTTTATGCGGTTTGTGCTTCCCGGCACTGGCCGAGCCTTTGCCTACCCGCACGATCATCGACGTGTTGTCTGAGAGCCCCGAGTTCTCGGTTCTGGTCGAGTTGCTCCAGCATCACGAGCTGATCCCTTTTTTTAACCAGAGTTGGAATTCGACGCTTTTGGCGCCGCTAAATACGGCGTTTGTTGGGATCGACACAAAATCCATCACCACGGAGCAGCTGCTCTACCACTTCATCAATGCAACCGTTGTGAGCGCCGACTTTGCGCATCATACAAGAGTGGAGAATACCTATCTGGATCACGGAAATGCTCTGATTATGCTTGATCTGGAGCAGGGAGTGAATAACGGCAAGGCAGAGTTCGAGGAGGTGGACATGATGGCCTCGCCCCAGCGCGGACTGGTCCACGCAATAACTACTCTGCTGGCGGTACCCGATACCATCTCCGCCCAAATGTTCATGCATAACGACCTCCAGCTGTTCTCGGATCTTGTAGGGAAACAAGACCTCTCAGGATCAACGGTATTCGCACCCACGTCCGAGGGTCTGCTGAGCTGGCTGTCGCACGAGATGAATACAAATTCCACCCGCGTAGCTTATGACTATCTGAACTCGCCATTTGGTGACGAGGATAGAGACATGCTGGTGTCCGAGCTGATTTACCCGGGGATCCTCAGCCCAGACTCGCTTCCCAGGACCCTCAAACTTTCAGATGGCACCTACGTAACTGTCCATCGAAACTACACGGTGACGGGGGAGAACTTCTCAGCAGACTCAAAGGGCAAACTACATGTTGCCCGGGACGGCCTGTTTGTCGAAACGACTAACGTCGCGGTCCCGCGCTCGCTGCTGGAAATAACCCCGGCGAAGTTCATCCTTGGTTTGGGCGGCTATAGACTCGTGCGGGCACTTGATTTGTATGGTCACTACAAGCTCATCGATGAAACCTCTCTCAACAGCCCCCAACGCATGATTATCGTTCCCACCGGCAATGGCCCGGCGGCGGGCGCCCCGAAGAATGATTTTTCCACCAATGCGGACCTCAGCAATTTGATGCTTTATCAGTTTATTGACGGCCATTTGCCCAACCACAGAGACGGAAAGCTGCTCAAATCCCAAATGCGACTGCGGAGCGGGAAGTATCCTCAAAGGGTTCACTTTGAGCATCGCACCACCGGGTCGAAGTACCTTAACTGGGAGGTCATCACTTCAGATGCCTACAGATTGGGAAACACAACGTTCTACACTACGGATGAGCTGCTTTCGACACCGCCCAGCTTGACTATAGCCTTAGGGCCACTTCTCGTCTCGTCCCACTCTCTGACGTTCTTGGAAAAGATCGATCGTTTGCAGCTCCCGCAATCCAAGAGCTGGACCGTTCTGGTGCCGACGCGCGATGCGTGGGAGCAAAATATGCTACTCAAGAACTATCTTGACACGAACACGGAGGCCCTGGAACGCGTGTTTGATAACTTGATATTCGACGTACCAATGTACTCGGACTCAGGGAGCTCAATGGTCCACCAGTTTTCCGGCGACAAAACTGACCTTTCGTGGAACCCAGAGGGACGTGTTCTTCACGTCAATAACTCCAAGATCACCGGCGATGTCAACACGGAGGTCACTGATGTCCTCTTTGACAACGGCGTGGCCCACGTAGTCACCAATTTCTCGATCCCGGTGGATCTAGAAATCAGCGCAGTCGACCTCATAAAGTCTGGCGGACGGTCGGTGTTTCTCGACCTTCTCCATGCGGCCAACATGCAGCAGGTGCTGGACCCCCACGCAAACTACACCTTGCTTGTTCCCCCGGATAAGGATTTCATCAAGCACAATATCACAACACGAACGGATCCGAAGGAGCTGCAAGCTGTGTTGACATTGCACTTGCTCCCAGAAAACCCCATTCGACAGCTGCTGGATGGCGAGTCGGGTAAGACGCTTTCGGGTGAAGAAGTGGAGATCCACGAAACAAGCACCTCATCTAATGTTTACGCGCTTGTGCCAAGCGGTGCGTCGGGTCAACAGGTGCTGCTCACTGCATTCGGAGACACGAACGGCTATGTGGCGAGCGGCTCCACCGTGATCTTCCTCGACCGGTACATATCGCCGCAATGGATGCTACCCCCTAAATTTGGTCTACACAGCGGCACATATACCGTGCTCGGCATTCTCATTGGACTCGTCCTGGCTTGTTTGTTGATATTTGGGCTGGCTCTGCGGATTTCGAAGCCGGGCTCTGACCTGCCCCAGGACTCCGAAGGTAGCGCGGCCGCATCATACCACGACGAGACCGACGAAGAGAATGACAATGACATCTCCTCTAGCAATCCAATTCAAGTCCCCGCAGTCAACGAGGAAAGGGCGTACGGGCGGCACCTGGACCTGCCGCATTGAGCGGGAGGGCTTAAAAAAATACATCACGCATTTCGCAATTAGTATAGAAATCAATTGTCGTATATACTTGTGTGGAAAGCCAAGCGGCTACTATATCGCTGCACACCGGCCGGGGTTGCTCCTACTCGATACTGGTCACCACACCCGCCAGCTTAGCTCATGAGCTGCCTAGCCGTTTTCCTCCCTGCAGCGTCCGCCGCCTCCGCCGCCACCGCCGCCAGCACTGGGTGTTCCGTTACATAATAACGGAACTGTCAGCCTCGGTTCCGCCAGTCCGGCTAAGTAGTAGTAGTAGGGAGGCGAAGCGACGGGTCATCATGAGCACCACGCCATACTACGAGCTCTACCGCCAGAGCAGCATTGGTTGGGCTCTCGCGGAGGCTCTTGATGAGCTTATCGGTGATCAGTACCTTGAGCCCCAGCAGGCACACACCATTCTCGGTCACTTCGATAGAGTCATGATGGACGCTCTGCAGAACCGGGTCAAGGCCCGTCTGACGCTGAAGGGCCATCTCCAGACGTACCGGTGCTGCGACGATGTATGGACGTTTCTTGTGAAGGATGTGATGTTCAAGATGGAGGACGGTGAGCAAGTAAAGGCCGACAAAATCAAAATTGTTGCTTGCAACGCCCGGAAGCCCAATGAATGAGCTAGGGACCACAAATATTTCCGTGGCGATTGCAAAGTGATTCTACCCTGCGGAAGTGAGCTCGCGAACTGGTAGGCTCTATGAAAGGCTTGCCTAGGTGTGCGGCCTCGTAGCCATGCCGATTTTTTTCTAAATTATACTTTATTTATAGAGCGAAATAATTCTAATACTCTGTAGCCTTTTAACTGTCCTTGCGCTAGCAATATTTCCAGAAGTCTGTCCGCTGCTACCGAACCGCGGCCCGGCAGTTACGTGCTAGGGGAAACGAAACGACCCTGACTTATCATCGCCATTCTATAGGCAACATTGTGTGCTTGCCTGTCGCGCAGCCGCTTCTTGTTGGTGCCAGACCTGCCCACGGAATCAATGCTTAAGATATGGGAGCTTAAGAAAGCAGAAGATGAGCAGCAGTCGCTTGGTGGCGGAAAGAGAGTGTCGGCGGCGCAGCTTCGAGTCCAGGGCGACATTAATAGCCTCGAGCTCCCGAGCAGCATGAGCGTCACGTTTCCTGATCCCAATAATTTGATGCATTTTATGCTCCATTTTGTGCCTTCTGATGGTTTATACAGTGGCGGCCATTTCGTTTTCGAATTCAAGTTCACCCCTCAGTACCCCATTGAGCCGCCGAGGGTGCGGTGCGTGCAACGGATCTACCATCCGAACATAGACACAGAGGGCGCGCTGTGTTTGAACATACTGCGCGAGGACTGGAAGCCGGTGCTGTCGCTGAACCACATTGCTATGGGAATACAATTTCTTTTCCTAGAACCGAACAAAAACGATCCACTCAATCGCGAAGCTGCTGCGTCTCTACAATCCAATCCGCAGGTGTTTGCTATGGAAGTGCGGCAATCCATGAATGGCGCATCAATAAGAGGGCAAAGGTTCGACTACGTGCTTTAAGTATGTTTTGGGCAGATCCCCCGGGGAGTTTCTAGTGCGGTTTCCGCGTGAATTTGTGCTCAAGGAATTTCGGAGGATTGAAAAAGTTGCGGGGCTTTGGACTCGCAGCATCCGGGCTATAAACGAGCAGATCAGGAGACACCTTGGGAATGCTGTCGCTTGCCTCCTCTGCGCCGTCGGCAGGTCCAGTTGCAAAAGAACCTGGCTTTTCATAAAGGCTGTTTGACAGCCACTGGGTCTTCATAGTGATGAATGCCGAGGCCAGAGTGTCAATGAGGTCTGCCCGCTCCGTATCGACTGCCAGCTCCCAATCAAAATGGCCTGCGCGAGCTAGCCGCGCTTGAGCAACGCGATCGCGGTGCTCGCCATAGCCGCCTCCGGGATTTGAAATCCGCTCCAGCAGCAGCGATCGGCGGCTCCAGCTGTAGAGGTGCCCGTTGCTATCGCGATAGTATCGGTGAAGCTTTTGCAGAATCCCCGATCCGACCTCCAAATTGGTAGTCACCGCGCCGCGCTGAATCGAGCGGCCGAGCAGGCCGATCGTCAAAATTGCGACCTCGTGTCGGTCGGGCTGGGTATATACGTACCACCGGGCATTCCGCAGGCCTTTCTGGCGCTCGATGGTGTACACTTTGTTGCCATTCTTACCGTATACATTGACGAGCGTTTGAGGGGTTATACTGTCGGCGCGAACAAAAAGAGTGGTTGTCTCGAGCGGCAACGAGGTAGCGCTACTTTTTACGTTGCTGCCCAGCCCCCCAGGAAGCAAAGCATAAAAGCTGCCCGTCAGCTGCTGAACAGTGGACACCAAACTCATTGAGCCGTAGTTGATAGGCTTTACAGGTGAGACTATATATAGCATTGTATAAGACGATATTCCAAGGAGACTATATATAGCATTGTATAAGACGATATTCCAATTTTGGAAGAATTGAAACGCGGAACTCGCGCTGCCAGTTCTGGAAGGTAGGCCATGCTACCAAATAGTGCAAACGTGTAGAGCTGGGCAGTCCACACTAATTCTGATGGGCCGAGTGTTTGCGCTAATGCTGGAGAGCCTGCGGCCTGCCACGGCTAGGAGAACTGGCATGCTATGAAAAGCGGCGTGCTGCAAGAAGTGGTTGGAATGTTATGGTTATTTATGTTCAAGTGACTATGCAAATTATTGCTTTTTTTAGGGGCGGGATCTCTCTCATATATGAAATAACTTATTGGTTCTCAGGACGCAGCTTGCGCACCTCCTTACCAACGCGCCAGATCTCGAGGTCGCGGATGGCCTGCAGCTCCTCCTCGAACTTGTCACGGTAGTCGGCCTGAGAGTTGAACTCCAGCGAGCGCTGGGTCTCCTTACCCGTGGTGACCGAGCTGTAGAGCTCCTCGAAGACGGGCTTCAGGGCAGCCTTGAACTTGGGCGACCAGTCCAGGGCACCGCGGCGCGCGGTGGTGGAGCAGGCGTCGTACATGTAGTCCATGCCGTAGCGGCCGATGAGAGGGTAGAGAGACTGGGTGGCCTCCTCAACCGTCTCGTTGAAGGCCTCCGAGGGCGAGTGGCCGTTGGCACGGAGAACCTCGTACTGGGCGAGGAACATGCCGTGGATGCCGCCCATCAGCGCACCGCGCTCGCCGTAAAGATCGGAGTGGACCTCCTTGGCGAAGCTGGTCTCGTAGACGTAGCCAGAGCCGACAGCAATGGCCATGGCGACCGCCTTCTCCTCGGCCTTGCCAGTGACGTCCTGCCACACCGCGAACGACGAGTTGATACCGCGGCCCTCTTTGAACAGGGTGCGCACAGTGCGGCCCGAGCCCTTGGGGGCAACCAGAATGACGTCGACATCCTTGGGGGGCTCAACCTTGGTGAGCTCCTTGAAAACGGGGGAGAAGCCGTGCGAGAAGTAGAGCGTCTTGCCCTTGGTGATCATGGGCTGGATGTGGGACCAGGTCTCGGACTGCGCGGCGTCGCTGAGCAGGTTCATAACGATGGTGCCGCGCTGCACCGCCTCGTCAACGTCGAACAGGTTCTTGCCGGGCACCCAGCCGTCCTCGATGGCAGCCTTCCAGGAGGCGCCGTTCTTGCGCACACCAACAATGACGTTCATGCCGTTGTCGCGCAGGTTCAGGCCCTGGCCGTGGCCCTGCGAGCCGTAGCCAATGAGAGCAAACGTGTCGTTCTTGAAGTAGTCCTGCAGCTTCTCGACCGGCCAGTCAGCGCGCTCGTACACTGTCTCGGGGCCGTGCTCCTCGGAGAAGGTGATGTGCTTGACACCGCGGGCGCCAAACGGCGTGGCCGTCATGCGGGCAGCGGGGGCCGCGCGCACCGACGAGGCACGGGCCAGCACCGACATCGAGCGGGCAGACACACGCAGGGCGGGGCTGGCGGCCGCACGGCGCAGGAACTGCTGGTTGGCGCGGGAAATGATCATACGAGCAGACATGGTGAAGTGCCGTTTATCTGGAGTTCACAAGTGACCACGCAAGCGGCTTTTATATAGTCCTCTGAAATATCGGCCGCACCGCAGTCTGAGTCACGGTGCGGGGCTAGGGCAGACCGAAGCGGGCCGATACCGGTGCGATGCCGCCGAAATGACAGCTAAGGCTCGGCCCTCCGCCGGCTCAGCAAAGTCCAGCTACGGGGCAGACCCCGAGGTGCTGGAAAATAGGATTAATTCCAAGTTGGAGGTGGTGCGCGGGCGGATGCTCCGCTCGTCTCGAATTTTCACCTTCGGGTCCCGTGCCTTCCCACGCGCTATCTCATGTGCCAGCCTGCAGCCCGGAGTGGCCGAACGCGGTGGGGGGCCAATGGCTTCGGCGGAATATCATCGGCGTGCACGAATGCGTAAAAACTCTCGGCCAAACAATGCTATACGAGTGCTGTGTTCTGGCAATGTTCAAACCAAATATTGTTCTAGCCAATAAGCTTTAGACAAGCCACGTTTAGCAAGCCTGACCATAGAGAATTTCTCTAATTGGCCCTACGAAAGATCTAACACATTCGCCTACGAGCTCAATCACTGAATAACGAGCGTATTGGCTGCGATATGCTTTTTCTGGATAGGTCATTTCACCGAGGTCTTGTGTGGAGCCGACCGCTCGCAGGACCGTGGCGGCCGAACCAGCGAAGGTAACGTGTTACCCGTATCGCGTTCTTATGTTTACTTCGACACGACCTCCTTCCGCACCCGACGCACACACAAAGGCAACATGTCCAAGTCAGGCAGCCAGGCGGTTCCTGTGAACTATGCTGAGGCCCAGTCGGAGCGGATGCAGGTGAAAGTCGGTCTCATAGGCGACGCGCAAATTGGCAAAACATCCCTCATGGTACGATACTGTGATGGCTCCTTCGACGAGGACTACATCCAGACTCTTGGCGTCAACTTCTTAGAGAAAACAATTGCGATCCGCAACACGGAGCTGACGTTCTCGATCTGGGACCTTGGGGGCCAGCGTGAATTCATAAATATGCTACCGATTGTCTGCAATGAAGCTGCTGCGATCATATTTATGTTCGACCTGACGCGAAAGGCGACGTTGAATTCCGTGCGCAACTGGTACCGCCAGGCACGGGGCTTCAACAAAGCAGCAGTTCCGCTCCTTGTGGGAACCAAGTTCGATCTTTTTTATGAGATGAGTGATGAAGAGCAGTTCGAAATATCAGAGCAGGCCAAGAAATACGCCCGGGCGATGCATGCCCCGCTCGTTTTCTGCAGCACGAGCCAGGGCATTAATATCGCGAAGATCTTCAAGATTATCATCGCTCGCACGTTCGATCTAAAGCTGAAGCTACCGGAGCTTGTGCAGGTCGGCGAGCCGCTGGTCATCTACTCACAGTGGTGAGGGCTTTCGGCAGCTCTGTGACTAGCAGGGCCGGCTGAAAATGACATATTTATATATCCATCCTTACATTCCATTTTATGTAGAACTACAAACGGGCATGCATTATTTGATATACTTAGAGCATCCCCTTAAGGATAGTATCGTGCTGCAGGCTTTCGCGGATCAACGTCGCCGGAACCATCAGCCGAATCCTGGGGGTTGCTTCGCCAGCGATAGCTTGTTGCACCAGGATTCCTGCTTCGACCAGCTCGAGTACTGCGGGTTGGAACAGCGCAATGCGTCCGGAGTTGCCGATCGTGCCAGTTGGGTAGAGCCACTTCGCGAGCTCATTTGCGTTGGCGCTGGCACGCACAAGCTGGCGCGCTTGCTTGAGAACATCGTGAAGCGGCAGCTCAATGTCATCTGCGCGGCGCGACCTCATGAGCACTGCACAAAGAAGAACTTTTGCAGTGACTCCCAGTGTTTTGAGAAAGCTCACGGTGGGAGACGACTGCGACTCGATGATCACATCTCTGATGTTGGCCACTTTCACTGTGAAGTCTAGGGCCTCTGAGTCTGTGGTCTTGTCTATGGCTCCGTGTCGTGCCTCGGCCCTGGCTAGTACGATGGCTTTTCTAGTGAAGTCAAGCACACGGCGTGCATCACCACCAACGCTGGCAACCTTTCTGGTCACGTACTCAATAGCATTCAGGTCTATGAGCCCCGCATCAGCCCCCAGCCTTTGGAGAACAATTGACTTCAGCTCATCCTGAGTGTATCCCGGAAACTGGATTCGCGTCAGCCCCACGCGGGACGAGATTTTGTTGCTGAGCACTCGCTCGGGAAGGTCCATCGTATTGGCAACCGCTATCACAATGAGCCGCGAGTGTGGGAGCGAGGGCCAGTTGAAAAAGTTGTACATGAGTTGCTGTCCCTTCGTGACAAGCTGGTCGAGCTCATCGAGCAGCACAACCACGATCCCTCTCGAATCACGGTCGTCGTCCTTGGTAAAAGCGGCCTCCAGGGCAGTCATGGCATTCGACGCCGCCATGCTTTTGTTTCCCATAACCTCCCACAGGTGCTCATACGCGGCATTGGGGTGCACGAGCTTCATCCCATTGATCTCTAAGAACGTGAAGGGGTTCAGCTCTCTGTCGCCGACTCGGAGATAGAGCTGGCCCAGAACCTCTTTGATCGTGCTGGTTTTGCCGGTCCCGGGCGTGCCGCTCACGTAAATGCAAGTGCCAGTCTCAGCCTGGATTGCGCTCTCCAGCGCGTAAAACAGCTGGTCGAATTGCGTGTCTCGGCACGGGAAGCTATCGGGCGTGCTAGCCGGATGAAGGTTTGTCAAGACCCTGTCTTTATTAGTGGGCAGAATGCGCATCTTGAACGGACTCACCGGAATGCTTTTTTGTCGGAACCCCTTGCGCGGGGTGACGGGGATTATTGAAGTAACATTCCCCGGCTCTTCCTCAGAGGATGAGTTGGCGTCAGCCTCATCGTCGTGTCTCAGAGAGATTGGCACAGAGAGCGGCGTAGGCCCCTCTTGCACGGCAGCGCGCTTACGCGGACTGGCCTTGGCTCCTGCATTTCGACGGGTTTTAGTGGGTGTATTTGGACCGCGAGACCTAGTCTCGGTATCGCTACCGCTAGCCTCTTCAAAAGAAGCTTTTGAGTTATTGGTTGAACGGCTTGCCATTTTCCTCGGCGATTTGGATGCTGCGGTCTTTTTTGATGGAGACCGCTGCACGGCAAGCTTGGAAGGAGTTCTCGATGTAACGCGCGAGACATGCTGAGACCGCTTCCGAGCAGGTAGCATCTCGTCTTCATCAGGATCCATTGCGAAGTCCGAGTCGTCGGTCGAGAAACCCATTTCATCGTAATCTTCCTCGGCTCGCATCGCCTCCGAATCCGGCTGTTTGGCTGCCTTCTTCCGAGAATTAGGTGTTTTGACAAACAGAGAGGCAACGTAATTGGCGAAGTCGTGCACATCAGAGTCGCACTCGCGCGGCAAGTCTACCAGCCTGCCATTGTTGTGCCACAGGTGCCCGATCGCGCGCTTCGGGTGGGGCTTTGGCTCGAGTTTGTCGCGTAGCCCGTCAACTGAGTGCCATTTGAGGAGGCTTGTGGCCATCAGCTCATCCTTCAACTCTTCCTCCGGTCCGTAGACGAAATGGAGCAGCTCGACTTGATGCAAGTTCTCGGTCTCGCCCTCTTTCAGCGCTGCCACGACCCCAACAAAGTCATCATATGCTACAAAGTCCCCGACGCGGTACGTCTCACTGCCGTTCGACGCGCTCAAAATCACCGCTCTCCGTCCTTTGCCCCGTTTTTCTAACGACCACATGGTCCCACGAAAAGAGTGATTTGGGATCCTAGTAGTGGCTTAAGCACGCAACCAAGCTGGTGGGTGGTGGTGGTGGATCCTGGAGTGGTGAGGATCGGTAATCAGATTACCAGGTTTAATCATGCGCACCCAACTTAGACGATATAACGCGCAGCCAGCACCTCAATGTTCCCGGTAGTAGCACCACTACTTAAAAATGTGAATGTTTCACTTACGGATCATATACATATGGAGCCTGCATCTATTCGCGAGGTCTCATTGTGGGTCGTTAAAAGTTGAACTCGCTCTTGAAGTCGCTCAGCTGCATATCAGGCCTGAGCTTCACCAGCAGGTCACGGCGGTCCATGGCAAAGAACACGCGGCGCAGCGTCTCGACCAGATTCGAGCTGCGGTCGAAGTCAATGCCTGTGCCCTCCTCTGTTTCGTGCAGCGACATTGCACTCAGAAGATGGTCGGCGGCCTCCTTGTAGCAGCCGATGTTGATGCACGACACCGCGAGGTTGTAGCGCGCGCGCACGAACGACGGCCGCAGCTTCAGCGCCTGGTAGTACGCCTCGATTGCGTCCTCGGGGCGCGAAGCATTCGCCAGCGTAGCTCCTAGCCGATTCCACAGCGACGCGTCGTTCGGGCGCACGGCCAGCGCCGCCTTGAAGCAGTCGATGGCCTTGGAGAAGTCCTCGTCGCGGTAGAACAGCACGCCCAGCCCGACCTGCACGTTCGGATCGATCTCGCCCACGGCAGACCCGCGCTGCGCCGCCTTCAGGAACATCTCAGTAACGCGCTTGTGGAGGGCGTCGCCGTCGTCGCCCCGCGAGGCCGGCACCGACGCGGCAATGTCCGGGTAGGACGCCGCGAACCACTTCTCCAGCACCTGCGAGGCCACCGTATCGTACCCCTCGTTCGTGTACGAGATGGCGAGGTTCAGCAGCGCCTCCTTGTGGTGCGGCGCAAGAATCACCGCCTTCTCCAGCGCGAGAATCGCCTGGCCCTCGACCTCGTTCTGCGCCTGCGCGTCGCCGAGGCGCGCCCACGCCTCGACGTGCTCGGGGTTGCGCTTCACAGCCTCCTCGAAGCACAGCACCGCACAACTCAGCTTCGCACCGTTGTCCATCATGTAGACCCCCAATGCAAACGGGTCCTCCTCGTTGGCATACTCGTTCTCCTTGGCAAACTCGTACTGCTCGCCGGTGCTCGAGGGCATGTCGAGGATGCCGCCGCGCGTGTGCAGCGCGCCGTCCTCGGTGCGGTTGATCTGGTCCCAGATCTGATCCCAGTTGGGCGGGAAGCTGTTGTCAAAGTACCGTGCCGTCTCGGGGCTCACGTCGACATCGTCGATGTCCTCCAGCACCTCGGTACCCTGATCCAAGACCAGCACATCTTTGTGGCCCACCTGCTCTTTTTGGTCGGCAGCACCCTCGGCTTGCACAGTCTCGGTCTGGGCGCGCTGCGCCTGCTCGATCTTGTTGAACTGCTCCTCCCACTTCGAGTCCTCGGCAATGATGGCCGAGCTCTGCTGCTGCTGCTGCTGCGCGCCAGGCATCTGGTTCTGCGACATGCCGAACGCCGTGTTCTGTGACAGACCCATCATGGGCGTGTACCCGCTGCTGTACATGCCTCCCATGCCATAGGGCATCGACATTGGCATCTGTCCCGACTGCGAGAATGCCATTGCCGATGCCTGCGGCGCGTGCGAGGACGATGCAAATTCGGATGCCCAGGAGTCGGCCATTTGCGGCTTGCCCGACATCTGCGGCTGGGCTGCCGATTGCGCCCTCACAAGCTCCTGCCTCGCCATTTCTTGGCTGGCGGGGCTGCTGGCCCCGCCATTGGTGGCCCGCGACTGGAACTCGCTTGCCCACGTGGGCATTTCCTTGCGCATTTCTTCGAATCGGAAGGCGTCGGCGCGCCCGTCCGAGTGCTGCTGCATGCTCTGGAACAGCTCGCGGTCCCGCATCGACATGTTCCGCAATTCGCCACCTCGTAAACTCGACGGCCCCGCCGGTGACGCGCGCACATGGTTGTTTTGGAGCGAGCGGTCGACGCTTTGCTTCGAAGCGAGCTGGGTGAGTGGGTTCGACCCCGCCGCACACGAAGCACTGTCTGCAAGAAACGACATCAATTATCGCGCGTAATTCTGCCTACCGTCGTTCGGATATATAGCAGGACAGTTGTGGTCTTGATGCCTCGGGAGGGGTACCTAATCGGCTGGGTCACGTGCTTGACACCCTCAATAGCCGGTGGGGTATATGCCGCTATCTCGCAGGCGCTCCGCCGTATTCCATCACGCCGCCCGGGGGAGCGACGGCAGGTTAGCGACGGCCATCACCAAAAATAAAAATCTGTAAAATTAAATAGTACACGCGACCAAGCCGACAAACGTCGGCAAATGCGACTCGTGGCGGAAAAAACGAAAGATCTCGCTATCTATTTGGTCACCCATTTCAGCCAGAGCTCCAGCTCGGTCAAGTCATAGAACTCCGCCGGGTATTCCTCAGGCCCGAGGACCTTCACCTTGAAAACCGGCTCCTCGGAGGCGAATATGGGGGAGTTAAGCCGCAGCTCAAGCGCGCGGCCGCCATACTCGATAGATATAGTGCGGTGCGGTGCCACTTCAAGCTTAGGCGTCTCTGCTTCAACCGTTTCTTGCTTGGACCCGGGAAGCATGAGCTGCACCAGCCTCACAGTTCGCGAAACCAAGATGCTCAAGTGGATGTGCGCCAGCGCCGGTTTCAAGATAGCCGGCGGGCTTGGCGTGCCGCGCTTGGAGCTCGACAGCGGGGCTGGGTGGCTCTGCCTTTTCTCCAGAACAGCTTTATAGTGCTCGGTTAGAAGCAGATGCAAGCAATAGCACAGCGCCCCGGCTGGACCCCACCTATCTACCCCGCAGCCTTCTAGCTCCGCGCTGGGTACGAGCTCGATCTCGATCTTCCCGTCAAACAGCTCGCACACTATCTTTCCGTCCACGAGACGCACTTTGTGCGGTGCAAGATCCCGGCGCGCCTCCTGAATGAGCTGGTACATTAATTCATGTTCGAAGAGCCGGTCCCGCTCAATCCGGATCGACCGCACCGGCTCAGACAGCCCGGCCGTGTTGCGGGCCAGGCTCGTGAGCGCAAACTGGCCAACGAGCTTCTCAGTCTCCGGTGTTTGCACCGGTGTGTCCTCAGTGCTATCCAAAGGTTTACTGTTGGCGTAGATCGAGACTCGCACGTACTGATCCTGGAGCCGGTGATTCGGCACCAGCACAACATGCCCCGAATCGTCATCGCTCACGAGCTTGCCCCACCCTTTATCGAAGTACATGGAGCCGCTGTCCCCGTACCCGTACCGCACATTCATTTTCCGGTTCACAATCTCGCCATGCCGTGTTGTGGTGAGAATATCTCGCCAAAACGTCGTTTCTTTCGAAACCTCCTTCTGTAGCCGGCTGGACGCGAAGCTCAAGTGCTCGGCCGCCCGTTTGTACGCGTTGGCTTTCCACCCGTAAGCACTCTCGAGCGGCACACTCGGAACCGGGCTCTCGACCGTTTCAGCGTTTAGGGTCCCGGGCGGGATCTGCGACTTCAGCATCGGGGACATAGACGAGACCCCGGCCTGCGGACGCGAGACGCTCACCAGGAGCGAGACAAAGTCCAGGTTGAGGGCGGACTCGTTCAACGCAGTCGCAACTCGTCCAGCAAGTTGGGCCCGTAGATCATCGAAGGAAGGTTCTCGCTCCGCAGCCTCCCCCTCCTCCGGGGGCTGGTCTACTTCCATATGTCCGTCGTCATTTTCGCTGGCCGCTTGCGCCTCCAGTTTGGCTTCGGTGAGATCGGCAAACGACCCGCGTTCCTGCGTGATACGCGAGATCTGCTGGCCGAGCGTGAACACATCACGCTGGTCGCGGTCTTCGGTGGGCTCTATTGAGACCTCCACTGACATCGCTGATTCGTTAGAACCACACCGCCGATGTACCTGCTATCGCCGGCGGACAGGAATGGCAGCACGTTAGTAGGCTTGGGTTGGTGATAGGTGCTCAGGTTAGGGGTTCATGTAGTATCATCGAGTTAGAATATAGCCCAGAAGTTGTCGACGAACTGACTGTGTCCTATATTTGAGAAATCAGGGTTTCCTTAAGTTTAAATAAATAGATGCCCTGGAGCTATTATGTGTCGAGACGCTTGGACACTGGAACCCCATCATCAACAAGTCGCACATGGTTGACAATCGTGTCATGGTCTTGGACGCGATGCCACGTATCTATGGTGGGCACGTTCATATTGATTTCATAAAGTCGAATCCTTCGATTGTATAGCTCGCCATCAACAGGGTAGCCTCCGTAGGCGCCCCAGCCCACCCCACCGCCGTAGCACAGCCAAACACTGTTGCGAGCAGCTTCGTTCTCGGGTGCCGGCTGCAATTGGCAGTAGTCATTCACATGGTCGTGGCCCACGCTCACCACTGAGACACCCAAGGCCCGAAGAACTTCCAGCGTACCCGAGTTGTACATCGGGGCAATAACAGCTTCGCGCTGCTCGCCATACCGAGGGAGAGTGCCGCCCCATCCATCGCGGTACTCAGGCAAGGGAATGTGGAAGAATGCCATGGACAATGGAATGTGCGAGTATCCTTTCAACTTTTGCTTGATGGTCTCAGCGTCGCTTCGGAGCAGGTCATGCTGCTCGGGTTTGATCCAATCGTATCCCTGGTCTTTCGATTTCAACTTGTTGTGGCTGTCCATGAAGTACATGGTCAATGCCGGGTACTCGTTGGAGTGGGGACTCACAGTCAAATAGTAGTTTCCGACCCCGGGAGTCTCCTGCGGTCCGAGCTTCCCCAGTGAGAACGGGAGTTCCATGACAATGACCATCAGTTCCTCATTGCTGAGCGTGCTTTGATCGTCATGATTACCCCAAACGACCGCAAAAGGAATCTCTCGCTCGATGGCAGGGGCAAGCGCTTTCAGCAGAGAAGTCTCAGGGTCTGGCGAGGACATGCCGAACACCTGGTCCCCAGTGAAAACGATTAGGTCGGGCTTCTCCTTGTCAATAACATCAAGTATGAACTCCCGCGTCCGGGTATCTGCTAGGCACTTTTCATCAGGGTTCGAAGGAGGCACGGGATGGTCGCACGTTCCATGCCCGGTCGACATGTGCTCGTCGGCAATCTGGGCGATCTTGAAGGTACCCAGCTCGTTGAATCGAAGCACTGAAGGCTCGATAAACTTCGGTTTGCCTATTGTAAAGGCGATGCGGGGCACGTACTCCGGTAAGCCCAACTCCAGCCCTTGGTCGGCGAGCGTCCAGTGAGGCGATGGGTACTCGGCATCCTCGCCAAACAAAACCTTTAAGCTCGTGACTGCGTGGTTCGGGACATACTTACCGTACTTGATCCAAAGTCCAGCCTTTTTGTCCACGATGCGCCAGCCATGCTTGGTGGCGGTCTCAAGGGCCAGCTTGGGCATGTTCAAGATCAGCGAGTTCTCCACCACACTTTCCAAGTCATCAAACACTACCTGCGGAAGAGCTGCTTCGTGACTGTTCGGATCATACCGCCCCGTGGCAATGCTGAGAACCACCTCTTGCTGTTGCTGCAGCTCGGATACGAGCATCTGCTTATAGTGCACATACGCGTGGCGTGTCCAGCTCTTACCAAGGTAAAGGTCCTTGGGGACCAAGTTATGCGATGCCAAAGACGAAAAATCGCAGTTTTTCTTCAAGAAGCAATACTCGATCCACACATCCACGATCACTAGGTTCTCTGCTGCGTGCAAAGGCAGTCGTGACTGCAGAGTCGATGGGAGGAAATCCAGGAAAATGTCACAAACGAAAGCCACTATTCCCACGAACACGAACAAAATGCTCACGCGTATGAGATTCCTCACTATTCGCCGCGAGAGCCTCGCCATGGTGGTCGTTTGAACAGCACCACCGGATGATAGGAAGTGAATACCGTCAGGGCAGGGAACCCACGCGTGGAAAACGTGCATACCCGTGGGGGCCGCAGCACCGCCCACCGGTCCCCGGTTCACAGCATTCAATAGATTATATCTGTGCGGTGAGCGCCACGCGCACGCCGCCTAAAGATTCGTTTATACATTTGATTCTCTGCCGCAAGGCACAGTAAGCAGCATGGTAGGACATTGTGGACATATGTTCAAATAAATAGAATTGGCACTCGCCGGGCTTAGAATGCTTGCGGTAGCTTCTCAACAACATATGAGTGCCCGCCAACGCTCATTAGCGGGATCCCAGGTATCTTCCTGACGCGGCGCTTAAGATCCGCATCATTTGTGGCCACAATGTAGCATTTGTGTTGCATGACTCGCTCAACAAGGCAGTCATCTGCATACGTGCCCTTATGGCTGCATTTCAAATGCGTGACACGCGGGTCTTTGGCCATGCGCAAAGCAATTCTGTACTTTGGGCCAAGCTTTTCCAACTCTGCAAGGACGCAATCGGTCACCATGGGAATGCATCGGGCGTACAACGCATCCATCATTCCTCGTACCAAATCAAGCTTTTTCTGAATGCTGAAATTGATGAAATTAGTGTCAACAAGCACCTGATAGGGGGGCTTGATCGCCGTGTTGTACTGGAAAAACAGCGAGCTGGACACCTGTGGAATCGACCTTACTGCGGGATTGATGTCTGATTTGGACTTTTTCTCTACATGGCGATCAGCCTGCGGCTTTATCATTTTCTTCATGACGGAAAACTTCCTTGTCTTCTTGGCTTTCCCCATCTTCGACTGTGATTCGAGTGATGATGCTCTAGTGGAAACAAAATGGGTGGTTTTTTGCCTTTGAAAAATATGGGTCTGCTTATATAATACTTTTGCCTGTGGCAGCAGGCCTCGAAGCCGCGTGGGTATAATCGTATGCGGTGATTGAAAAGCGTTTGAGCTTTATCGGTGATCCAGAATGAGTGAGTAGTTCGCGCATAGAAATACCGAGCGCTCAAATTTAGCTGCACCAGATCGCTGTTATGAAGCACCGTCTTGTATCTATAAATGACTTGTGAACCTAGATTATTAGCTGCGGCCAAACCCAGGTGAATACAAGACTTCCCGTCCGATCAGTCCTATTTAAACACCTGAGGGCCTTACCAAGTATTGTAGTGGGAGACCATACGAGAACAGAAGGTGCTGCAGTTTCCCTTTTTGGATATATCGCGTGATCGTTGCCTCTCTCGCTATCCGACATTCAACTTCGCATTGTCAGCTCATCTCCTAATATCAAATCGATGAAAGATGTGTACAACAAGCGCGGATTATTACGCGGAGACCAGGCAGCGAAACATCTTATCTTAGTCAGTTGGCATTTAAGCCCCTGGCGGCCCGTGAGCCACCCATGAGCTGCATCATGTCAAACACCCCTTTAGGCTTACATTATAACTCCTTGACTTCATCGCGGACTTTGTATCGATTCGCTCGCCAGCTGCTCATTGCCAAGTTAGTCAATGCCTACACGAACTCATGATCATCACCATAGCTCACCACCGCCGCCCTCAGAGGGCTGTTATTATTACCCTCCCACGCCGGCTCCTACTTGGCTAAGTCTTTTGAGCTATACCGAGTTTTCGCACTATTTAACTCTTGATGCTCCTACGCTACTTGGGACTCTTAAAGAGCAAATTGCCGGAATTCCAGAACCTTTTCGTTACTCGGACCTTTTTTTCTATTCTCATACCGTCCGCGCTTACCTCAAAGGTGTGATTACCACAGAGTGGCTTGTGGACCCCGACACGGAGCAATGGGATGATCACCGTCGATCGTTTTCGTCCAAATGCGCGGTATTGATCACCGATCACCTTCCTGCCACCATGAAGTCCTCCGTTACTTGGCCTCAGTATACATTAGAGGTTCTGGACAAACTTGATGAATTGACGCCTACGCCCCGCGCAGTTCGTTCAGAACTGGCAACCAACCCAGACTGTTTTCCTAGGATTGGAGAGGAAGAAGTGCTGTCTGAATTCATCCCGCGCTGCCAAGTGTGGATTACCCACTTCCTTGTACCGCCGGCTGACACTACTTTGTCGGTGGCTCAACTCGTTGCCGAGCTCCTATGGATGCGCGTCAACCCTCGAGTTCCAGGGCACACGCACGATTGCTTTGCGCGAGAGAGGCCTGATTTCGCTTCTATTCATGACGTCTACCGCTGGTTTCTGCAACACACGGTTGACGATATAGCGGACGACTACCCTTGAATAGTCCAATTCTCTTGATGATTTATGCTCGCGAGTCTCACTCCGCAATCGATTCTGTGACGTTCCTTCGCCTGCTGGCTATATGTTCAAGGGTACAGTGGCAACTCATGTCAGCTTTATGACCTTCTACGATATTCTCAATTCTCTTATGCCTTTTCTCTCTATGATAAATGAATCTACAGACAAGTTACTCAATGCCTGAGTCGTTGACGAATTCAACTCACGAAGAATATTCATATCCGCTGGCGTGATCAATTTGGACATCTCTCTGGTTCTTCGGCGGCCAGGTTATGAACCAAACTCTCAGCCAATGTGTGCTGGAACGCGTGCTGGAACGTGTGCTGGAACGTGTGCTGGAACGTGTGCTGGAACGCGTGCTGGAACGTGTGCTGGAACGTGTGCTGGAACGTGTGCTGGAACGTGTGCTGGAACGTGTGCTGGAACGTGTGCTGGAACGTGTGCTAGACCGTAGTCTCTGGCTGTGAAGCCCAACAGCATTGAGAAGCCGTATAAGAAATAGCACTATTTAACTTACGTAGCCCTCTACGGGAGGACAGTGGGGTCCCACGCCGGAGAGGACACCCAGTAATCTTTGGGATCGCCAAGTGCTTCGAAGTCTTCCTTTGAAAGCTCAAAGTTGAAGACCTCGAAGTTCTCCTTGATTCGGGAAGGCGTGGTCGACTTGGGAATCGGGACCGTGCCATACTGCAGCGCCCATTTCAAGAGGATTTGCGCAGGGGTCTTCGAGTACTTCTTGCTCAAGGTGACGAGCTCCGGGTCATCCAGCCGCTTGCCGCGGGTCAGTGGCGAATAAGCCTCGGTGATGATGCCATGGGCATCGTCGTACTCCTTGATGTCTCGGTGCTGGAGCCAGGGATTGAGTTCAATCTGGTTCACATAGGGTGTCACCTTCTGGGTCTTTGCCAGCTCCTCTAGGTGCTTGACACCCCAGTTCGAAACGCCGATGTGCTTGACCAAGCCCTCAGCCTGGCTCTCCTCTAGCACTTCCCAGGCAGCCTTCCTTACAGCAGGCCCACCGTGGCTCGAGTGGAGGAGAATGAGATCAATGTGCCCCAGTTCCTTAGCCCGCTCGAACGACTCCTTCACAGCGCTTTTCGCGGCCTCAGCTCCAGGCCCGAAATCCAAGTGGTTCACCTTTGTCGTGTAGAAGATATCTTCGCGCTTCTTCTCCGGGTGCTTTTTGAGATACTCGAGAATGCCAAGGACAGCCTCGCGCTCGTTGTGGTAAGCACGCGCCGAGTCAATGCCGGTGTACCCGACCTCGAGGGCATCCACAACCGCTTTGGTAGTGTCTTCTGGCTTGACCAAGTAGACGCCGAAGTGGATCTTAGGAAACGATGACATGAGAGAATTGAGATGGGTGAAAACAGAGAATTGCTGAAACGGTCGCTGGATCTTTAACAGAACGAGAACGTTGTCCGGATCTTCCGAGTGGATCGCGCTCTTTATATGCTGCCCCGGATGCAGTGGTAAGGGCATAACCCCCTCCAGTTATGTGATTACAGAATGGTGTGATCTTGTGTAATTGTCAGGCCTTGTTGGGTGGCGTATATGCCGATTGGATAAGACAGGAATGGCCCCATGAGATATATGGATCCGGAGCCCCCGGAGTCTCCGGACCAGTACGCACCCCATCAGTTCTTACCCTGGTAGCCGGTCCTAGTAGTGTCTTTATAGTAACGCTCAGCGTATCGTGTACCTGCGACCCCATCTAACGGTTGGCGCCCCCACAGCGGTCTATCGCCAGGCCCGCAGCGGTGGTGCTCGAGTTTAATTAGACAGAGACACCATGCTGGGCGGATGGAAAGAGTTCTCGTTCTTCGATGTGACCCCGATAAGGGACCCGTCGCTGGGCGAAACCCCGCTCTATTCTGACCCCGAGCTCCTGGACGTGTGTGCCGGCGCCGACACAATATTTATGTCCACCCGCGCCGGCAAGGTCCGAGAATTCAGCAAGGGCCTCGAGCTCGTGCGCGAGTTTCAGGCCTACGATGTGGAATGGGGCAGGACCCCGGACTTCATTCGGCCTGTGCCGAACACCAGCCTGTTCGTCACCGTGGCCCCCAAAGTCGGCGAGCCAGTTGAACTCACGGTTTGTGACTTATCGCATTCACCGCCGGCGGTGCATTCGCGCGCTCTGATTGCAAACGGAAGCAACACGTATCCGCTTGCAGCATTTTGTATGAATGACACTATTTCCGTTCTGGCGCTTGGTTTCACGGACGGTGCCGTAGTGGTTGTTCGGGGCGACCTACTTCACGACAGGGGCAGCCGCCAGCGCAATATCTACACAGCGCCCACTGGCGTCACCGGGCTGAGCCTAACGCAGGCGGGGGATAAGCTCTTTGTGTCGTCGCTAAACCAGGTCGTCGTAGTGGCCACGAGCTCCACGAAGTCGGTGGTGCTCCTCGAAAAAGCCAAGGGCGCCGAGCTGTATTGCACTTCCCCCATGCCGAACGACGAATTCCTGGTGTCGCGGGATAGCGAGATTGCTACTTATAATGTGGGCCATCGAGGCCCGTCGCTTGAGTTTCCCATTCCAAAAAAGCAAGTGTTTCTGACGCGCAGCGGACAGCACCTTGTTATCGTGACGCTTTGGGAGCCCTCGAAACGCAGCATGCTCAGCACTGAATCGGTGCGAGTCGTGATCGTCGATCTATGGAACCACCTGGTTGCATTCAACGGTCATTTAGCGAATGGGATTCGATCCATTGTGGAGCAATGGGGTCATCTGAATGTTATTGGCTCGGATGGGGTTTTGTACTCTCTTTCGGAGAAGCCGCTCGAAGCGCGGCTCAATATCCTTAAGCAGCAGAACTTATACCAGATTGCTATCAAAATGGCTTCGCGTGAGGTCCAGTCAGAAAGCAGCCCAGTTGTGTTGAGGCTTCATCAAGACTTTGCTGAGTATCTCTACGATAAGAACGATGTCAACGGAGCCCTGAAAGAATACGTTCAAGCAATAAGCTTAGGCGAAACAAGTCTCGCGATACGACGATTCAAGGACTCCCAACATGTTGCTGTTCTTCTTGAGTATTTGAATGTTCTATATGCACGAGGAATGGTCACTCCGCAGCATGTTACTCTACTCATCATTTGCTATACAAAGCTCGGAAGAACTAGTGAATTGACCGAGTTTCTGACATCTGCTACTTCCATGCCCGAATTCGACTTTGAGGCGGCAATAAATGTCCTCATTGACACGCATGACCGCGAGCAATATGAGCTGGCGGCCCTCGTCGCTGAAAAGTGGCCTGACCCGGATCTTGTTGTTCAGATACGACTACGGCAGCTCGACGACGTGCAAGGATGTCTGGACTACATCCAAACCGTATCAACAGCAGACGCGTTGCGTGTGCTCATCCAGAACTCCCGTACTCTGTTGAACAAGCTTCCGGTGGAGACTACAGCAGTCCTGATCACTCTGTTTACAGGTAAGTTTGTGACCAGAGAACACTCCACTACGGTTGTTGCTGCTGTTCAGAGTGAAGCTGCACCGGTGCTACAAAGTTACCAAGCATTCATCAAATACTTGAGCTCTACGAGCTACCTCGGGTCCCACCTTGTTAGCGCGGAGACCTTGGAATCCACCGATTCGACGCCGTCTTATCTACCGCCGCGCCCCCGGCTTATTTTCCCGTCGTTTATTGGTCATGAAAACGAGTTTGTTATTTTTCTGGAGGCTTGTCTGCATGCGGCGCCCAGTTTTCATCCACCGGCTAAGGATTTGAGTGACATTGCCACCACGCTGTTCGAGGTCTACTTAGGCCTTGGAGCTCTTGAGCGCGCCAGCAAGCTGGTGGACGAGAATGGTAACATTCTGAACGGGGTTCAGGTTCAATCAATTGCCACCGTCTACAACTTCAAGCTGACTCCGGCCCAGCAGGTGGCAATGGGATCATCGTACACTGACGTATTCCGCGATCTGGTGCAACGGAAGGAGTTTGCTACCGCGCTGGAACTGCTTCGTGATCACAGGTCAAGCGATCCGGATCTCGCCGTGCAGTCCATTCGGCTGCTTGTGTCTAACAAGGGAGCGCTCGATCACATTCGCGGAATCCCAAATGAACTCTCAGATTTATTCAGCAGCTGCATTGGTTCGGGAATGTCGTGTGTACAGCTACTAAGAGAGCTCGATTCTTCTCCTTATTTGACCGTTGGTGATGTGAGGCCGTTCTTAACCAAGTTTCTCGCCGATAAAGACATCCAATCAGAGCGTCATGAGAAGCTTACCGCGTCTTACCGGCGAGAGATAGAGGAGAAGCAAGCCATTATAAAGACGATGACGTCAGAGCCGCTAGTACTTCAGTACGGTGACTGCTCTCAGTGCTCCAATCCTCTGGACTTACCAACGGTTCACTTTTCTTGTAAGCATTCCTATCACGAGCGCTGTATTTCCTCCTCTGATTGTCCTCGATGCCGGGCCGACAACGAGAATCTGGAGTCTCTTAGGAAGCAAAACTTGGAGACTGCGGCGAACCAGGAGTTTTTCTTCGATGAGCTTGGTGCCAAGTCAGATAAGCTCAAGGTAATAACCGACTTCATCGCGAGGGGCGCCCTGAGCCAGACGTAGTCCAGCCGCGATGGAACTTGTAGTGATGAACCCGGTATGATGTATATACACAAAGCGATTAAGGCGATAAAACTTGTAATATAAGCATCTACATACGCTCGACTGGAGTAATTCCGAGAAGCCTGAGACCGTTGGACAGCACAGTGCGAGCCGACGCGTACAGCGCCATGCGGGCCTTCGCAATCTCGGGCTCTTGGTTGCGAACCCACAGAACGTCGTAGCCAGACGACACCGTGTGCGTGAGCCTGAACAGATATGTAATTACTGTGGACGGCTCGAGGTTTCGGAACGACGTGAGCAGTGTATCAGGGTACGCGGCAAGAATGCGGGTCAACGACTGGGCAACCGGTTCAGTGAGCAGCGACAAATCGGCAGACTCGTAGTCCTTGACGGTGAGGCCGGAGTTCCGTTCCATCGAGCAGAGACGGGAGTGGGCGTACTGCAAGTACGGGCCGGTATCGCCCTCGAAGGACAGCATGCGCTTCCAGTCGAACGTGTAGTTGTTGATACGTTTCGACTGCATGTCCTGGATCATGACGGCGCTGAGCCCAATCAGGTCGGCGACGGTGTCAGGGTCTTCGATCTGCGCATACTTGGCCTCGTTCTTCTTCATCACCTCGTGCATCGAATCCTTGGTCTCCTCAAGGATGGTGTCGAGGAAGACGACCGTGCCCTTGCGGGTACTCATGCCCTGGACCATTCCGAAGTTGATGTGCAGCAAGTTCTTGGCCCAATCGTAGCCCATGATGTCGAGGATCTTGAAGAACTGCTGGAGATGGAGGTCCTGCTGGGCGGCAACAACGTACACCATGCGGTCGAAGTTGATCTCGTCGTGGCGGCGGATGGCCTCACCAAGATCGCGTGTTAGGTACAGCGTCGTGCCGTCCGACTTGCGGATAAGCGTCTTGCCCAGCTTCTTCTGGTACTTGGCAAGGGGGACAAGCAATGCGCCGCGGTCCTCTTCGGTCACACCCATATCTTCGAGCTTCTTGATCACCTCGGCCATCTGCTTCTGAGAGACCTGCGACTCGCCGGAATACTCGTCGTACTCGATGTTCAGGCGCTTGTAAGTCGCCTTGTACTTCTCGATAGACAGTGCGCGCAGCTTGCGCCAGAGAGCCAGGGCCTCCTCATCGCCGTCTTCCATGCGGCGGAAGTAGTCGCGCGCCTCCTGGTCGGTCTCAGACACGTTGTCGGGGCTGGCCGCGGCTTCGTCCTCCTTCACCTTGTTGATGTGGACATAGATCTCGAACAAGTGGTTGATCGGATCCGACTCGAGCTTCTCCTTGTTTCCGTAGCGAGAAAAGCCGATTGCGAGCAGGCCGAACTGCTTACCCCAGTCGCCGAGGTAGTTAATGCGGCGGACCTCGGCGCCCATCTTCTCGTTGAGGTTCGAGATGTAGCCGCCGATGATGGTGCTGCGCAGGTGGCCCGCATGGAATGGCTTGGCAATGTTCGGCGACGAGAACTCGACGATGACCTTCTCACCCTTGGCAACAACGCTGTCACCATAGTGGGTTCCGGACCGCAGGATTTGCGGAAGGACAAGGCTGCGCAGGGTGCTGGGCTTGTAGGAAAAGCGCAGGAATTTGCCGTTGGCACTCGAGTGCTCGATGTAGTCGCTGGCATCGCCCACGGGGAACTTGGCTGCCCACTCCTCGGCCAACGATTCCGCCGATCCCTTAACCCTCAAGCGGGGGATGGGAATGACAAGATCGCCGTGCTTGTTATCGAGCGGGGTCTCGAGAGCAGGATAGATGAGCTTCTCGTCCACGCCGCTGATTTTCGCAAGCTCGCGCGTGATGTACGAGCGGAATATGTCGACAGGGTTGAGCTCGGGATTCGAGCCGGGATACGGCGCGACTTCCGAGAGACCAAGCTTTTGAAGCTTGTCTGATACCAAGTTGGCCGTGGACATTGCGCGGGTGCTTAACTTTCTCAGTAGACCACGAATTGGTGACTCTGGTTGTTCAAGAGGTATTGAAAAATTGGTCAGGTGCGTACGGAACACACACCACAAAAAATCCAAGATCACGGGGAGAAGAAGCTGGGAACGAGGTCTCATAGTACCGCAACTGCTATCATCTCCACAAGAGCTATGTTAAGGGAGAGAAGGGTCCAATTTGAAACTTCGAGCTTCACGAGAGTATCACTGTACTTTGTCTATCCTACGCTTTATTAGACTCCAATGCCAGGCAGGGCAAGGGGTTAACCGCGCGGAAGCGATGTCAGAACTATCGGTAACGCCAACAGGGGCTGTTGTGTAACTAGTTGTGAACGATAGATTTTGAACGTGTAACATTCGAGATATAGCACACGGAGTCGGGCGAAGGAATCAATCGAAGAAGTGTCGCTGATGCCGTTAGGGTGATCGATGCTGATGCATTAATATCTAGAGCGGGAGAGTTAGCTATTGTTCCTCCCTCGAATCCGAGACTGATTCGAGTACTCGAAAGGGTAATGGATGGTGGAATTGGCGAGGCCTGCTGTGAGCAGGTCTGACACTGCGAAACCATCTCAGCGGAACCAACGGTCTCGCTTCTCCTCGCTTCTATAACGAACTTATTATAATAACAGCAATAATAAGATTGTTCTCTCGCTCAGATCAGGTAGGATTGGAACCGAATATGTTTGTGGCCAAGTGAAGGATAGATATTACAAAATACGGGTGTTCATTTTGGGGCATGGCAAAGATAGTCCCCAAACTCTTGTCCCCAAACTCTTGCTTCACACCACTTCAATTAAAACCTCAAGGAACTTGTCAAGCGGTGTCCAGCGAGTTGAGCGAGGCATCTCCCCCGTCGGGCTCAGCGTGAGAGGTAGCCGTAATGTGACCTGAGTGATGGGTCAGCAACGTAACTTAATCAACGCGAACGATTCGGCCATCCGCGTAATGCTGGTATGGGCCTCGACATTTGTGGTGGTGGGGATCGCGTATCTCTGCGAGCACCCTGGAAAGATTGCCCTGTGGGGACTCCGTGCCCATCTGCACAGGCGAGAGGTGCTTTCTTGGCCGCTGAGGCACTTGTATCGACTTTTGCTGGGAGTCTACACGCTCGTGCACGGCCAGGCGCCGCGCTCTACCGCCGACCGAATAGCTCAATTCGAGTGGTTTACGCAGCTGCGCGATGCAGCGCTTCTCAAGCGCGTGTCCGAGATCGTGCACACAATCGAACAGAGGCAGCAGACGCACGTCGAGTGGGACGACGTCAGTGCGCCGCTCTTCCTCAAAATCCGAGAGACTGCTCTCGGCAGCGCCAGCGCGGACTGGCACGGTCTAGGCTTTCAGGGAAACAACCCCGCTACAGACTTCCGCGGTGCTGGGAAGCTGGGGTTCGACAACCTCTACGATTTCTGCATGGAGAACACGGCTCGCTGCCAAGAGATTCTTCGAGAATCGCGGTCGTTATCAGTTGAGGCTGCTGGACAGCCGTGGTATCCGCTCGCCCTAGTGTCGATCAGGCTCAGCATGGCGGTTGGCGAGCTGCTGAAACGGGAGCGGCTATTAGTAGTTCAGATTGTGACCGGACGCGACAACGTGGCCGGACGCGATAAACTTGGAGAAGATGAAACCAGCTGGCAAGAAGTGGTACGCCAGATCCACCACGATGCGCTGTTCCGGTTCCACGATGCATGGCTGGCGGCCGTGGCCGACGGTACGGTAAAGACGTATTTCGACAACGAGATTGTCTTGAAAGAATTCGAGACGCGGCTGCCGGAGCTTGTTTACGAGCTCATTGATGCGCAGCCCGTGCGGCCCGCCGCGCTCGGCTAGCCCGGGCGGTGACGACACGCGCTTCAAGAAGCGCCCCTCGAGGCACCAAAAAAAGAGAAAGTTCGAGCCCGATGAACATAAGCTATGAACATAAGCTATGAACATATATTATAAGTTAACACTCTACGACAAAGCAGAATTAGTTCTGGTGCAGAAGAGCCTTGAACTCCTTGGGGGAGCTGCCCTTGGACTGCTGGACCCTCTGGTTGCCCAGGTTCTTCTCGTGGTAAGCCTGAGCGTAAGGGTTGAGACGGTAAAGAACCGACTTGTGCTTGAGCGGGTTCTTCTTCTTCTCGTGGGTGCGGGGAGCCTCCTCGTTCTTGGCGCGCAGAACAGCCTGGATCTCAGCAGAGTTGATGAGGCCAGTGATGTCAGAGTTCGAGACAATGTTCTGGGGCAGCTCGTAGCCGACCTTGCCCTTGGAGCTCCAGATCTCGTCGAGCGAGTTCAGGGCGGACTCGGTCCAGATCACGAAGCGGCCAAGGTGCGAGCCGGGCGCGAGCTGGAGAAGGTTGAGCGACGCAACGGGGGCGACCTCGACACCAGGGATGTTGCGGAAAGCCTTGACCAGACCCTTGTCCTCCTTGTAGATGACAAGAGGACCACGGCGCTGGGTGTAGCGGCGGCCACGCAGCTTACCCTTACCAGCACGGAGGTTGCGGCTCTTGAGAACCTTGACAACGTCCTCGTGGGCGCCAACGCTCTTCAGAACGGCGACAGCCTCCTTGGTCTTGGTGAGGGACTCGACGTCGTCAGAAACAACGAGGGGGACCTCGGGGATGCGCTCGACACGGTGGCCGCGGGCAAGAACGAGAGGAGCAACACCGCTGGCAGCAACAGCAGCAGCAGTGGCGTAGCGCTTCTCGTTCTGGTTCACCTTCTGGTGCCACTTGCGCCAGGTCTTGGTGGGCGCGAACATGCGACCGGAGCGGCACATGTTGCCGAAGGCACCCTGGCCGGAAGCGTAGGTACCGGAGCCACCAACACGGGGGATACGGGCAACGGCACGGCCGGTACCCCAGGACTCGGCAGAGGTCTGCTCACCGGCGTTGGAAGCAACAGCGTAAGCCTGGCGCTTGTTCTTGTTCACGGCAGTGAAAACGCTGTGGACAATATCCAGACGGATAGGGGTGGAGAAGATGGCGGGGAGAGTGGCGGTGGAGACCGACTCAGCACCCTTGTGAACAGAAACCTGGGGGCGGGACATTTTTTGGTATACGATTTGGTTGACGGCCAAGATAGGTTCTGAATTTTTCAGATTTGGCGATCGCTTCGTAATACCGGTATCGCGGTGTGAGGGTACGGTACACGTTTCAATGGCGGTGAAAAAAAGCCAGAAGATCACAGCCCTATGTTTAGTCATATAGGGCACGCCTGTCTTTAACCGTAAAGCGAGAGCGCGTAAGCACTTGGCGGCATACTGGGCTGGGCAGCGTGGCGGGGGTGGGGGTGTGTGTGGGTGAGCCTCGTCGTCACGGGCAGTGGTGGTTTGGGAGGGCGAGGGCGCTCACGCTTGTATAGAGCACTCAAGCGTGTTCGTGTCGCGCCGGCGTACGTATATGCATTGTAGCGTATAGTGCACAATGTGGCTCTATATATTCAGCCTGGCCATTCTGGGGCTAGTTGTGGCCATTTTCTTCGGCCGCGGCCGAAGCGGACCACTTGGCTATGCGCATCGCATGATTGTAGGCGTGTCGGGCTCAATGGTTTCCAATTCAGTCCCGGTGGGCTACTGCCTTGCAATGGCGTTCTTCCTGCGCCTTTTTGACGTGGAGTTTCTCAGCTCTTTTGCCGGCTACTCCCGGTCGCACACGCAGTTCATCCGATGCTGCTACAGCCTGCCATTCCTCGCGATGGCACGGCTCTACTTCAGCGACGCGGGCGTGATCACCAGGGCTAATCACTCTCGCGTAGAGGCTCTGTTCCCGTACGACAGAATCCTCTTCTTTCCCTACAAGGAGTGCAAAACCTGCCACTTCACAAAGCCCGCGCGGTCGAAGCACTGCTCAGTGTGCAACAGATGCATGGCTCTGCAGGATCATCACTGCTTGTGGACGAACAACTGTGTCGGCCTTCGCAACTACCGGTGGTTC
Organism: Entelexis gropengiesseri; assembly: GCA_030579755.1. Lineage (NCBI taxonomy): Eukaryota > Fungi > Ascomycota > Dipodascomycetes > Dipodascales > Trichomonascaceae > Entelexis > Entelexis gropengiesseri. Next base: position 271,572 of record JAKTRO010000001.1, on the reverse strand, counting down.
ATGCTATTCCTGTTTGTGAATCTCTACGTGTTCAGCTATGGCCTAGTGCTGCTAACGATCCCGCTGGTCACCTCTTTCAAAGCGGCATGGCACAACCCAGAACGAAAATTCTGGCTATGGGCGCTGGTTGGTCAGGGCAATGCGCAGCGAGCTGGCATCTGTTTGTGGCTGCTGTGCGCGGCTATTCTGCCACTAGTCGTGGTGTTCATCTTGTTCAACATCCGATACATCTGGGCGGGCGTCACCACGAACGAGGCGGAGAAGTGGGAAGACGTGCAGTCACTGCTGGCCACCAAGAGCCTGTATATTTATCAGCCCAACACATCGATTATACTGCAATGGCTGGAGACGGGACAGTGGCACCGGGCGCTATCGCCAGAGGAGCACGCGCTTGTGGAGTCCACGTCAGCGCAGCTGGTTCCCGCCACCTCGATTGCCGACATACCCAACATATACGACAAGGGGTTTGCCAACAACCTGAAGCTGCTGCTGTTTCCACCAGCGATCTGAGCGGTTCCGGTGCGAGTTTATTATGTAGTTCATATTCGTGACAACTAAGGTGGGCTCCATCTATCAGAAAGGACAACCACAAGAGAACCCATTCTCCAAGCAGGACCGAGCAATTCAGTCGCTGCCGCTATATACAACAAGAAAGGACTAGCGCTGCGGCTGCGGCTCCGGCATCACCGGCGCTTGCGGCGCCTCAACCATGTAGCGGTTGATGGCAATGCCAACGCCCTCGATCACAGCGAGGATAATTCCACCGAAAATGAAGTTCGTGCGGACGTGGCGCCACCCGCCACGGAAGGCCAGGGTGCCACCGGTCATGGCACCGGACAGGATCGCGTTCCACGGGTCCTCGGTCTTCCGCACCGATTTGATGGCGCAGTCGTAGCTGGCGAACATGCCACCCCATGTGCCGAAATTACCACCAAGAGTGGGCGCGCGCAGACCGACTGCCGACCTCACGCCCTGCCAGCGCTCGCCGTAGGGGCTGTTGCGGAAGCCCTTGATGCTATACCAGATAGCACCGCCGATGGCGCCCATGGCGAAGGCGCCGCCAAAGTCATTGACAATGACCAGAGGACACGGGTCTCTCGTGTGGTCGCCACTCTCTGTGTTGCTGTGCGCCATCGAAAGTACGCTTGGCTACTTTATGAAAACTAGAATTCGCACCGCGAAATTTCGGGCACGCACTGCTGCTACCTGACTAAACGACGCTTTACGCTTAATACATATGTGTGGAGAGATATTGGCGCTCAAAAAGCTCAAGGCTCAGAGCTCCGAGGCGGCGGAGTCCACTTGCACCTCGCCCTTGCGTTTCCAGAACTGCCTGCGCTCTAGAGACGTTAGCTTTGTGCGACTGTCCCTCTCATCATCATCGTCGTCGTCGCCGCCTCTAGCGCGTGACTCTGGTGCATCTTTCTCAGGGTTGGGTTTCCCTCCAGCCACTTCGGGCGCTGAACCACTATTATGAGTCGCCGCTGTTTTCGCCGGTTGCTCATCGTCCGAAATATCCGAAGAGCTAGTGTGTGATCCATCCTGAAATGGGTCGTGGACAATCCTTTGCGGTTTGACCGAGGAATCGGCGGTTGTGGCTACTCGGTCGCTAGTGTGCCGCGAGTCAATTCGCTTGACAGGAAGGTCCAAAGCAGTTTCCGAAACACGGCGCAGCTTGGTTTTGGGAGGCCTTAAGCTGCGGGAACCATTGCTGTCATTACCGCGCGCATCGTGCCGTGTTACTTGGGGCTTTGGTGGTAGCTGCGATTGTTGCGGCTGGGACCGGTGCTGCTGTGGACCAGTAGAGGCCAATACTGGCTTCAAGGCCTCCTTCAGATCCACTTTCCTTCGCGAGACCGCCGTTCGTTTATCGTAGCGAAGAAGGGGACCCAAAAAGGAGAGCTGTGGTCGTTTCGAGGGCGGCGAGTCCTTCCATGTAATGCTTAACCGCTTGAGCAGGTCGCTCGCTAAACTGAAGCTGCGCTCGACGCTTTGGAAATTGAAGCTCGACTTTGATATGTTATTGTAGGAATCATTCGGGTCCTCAATGGCAAGGCCGTTAGGCTTCTGGGTCTCCATATCTGGGTTCGCGGACTTCAAGATCTTCCCCGAGTCGTGCCGCACCGATACCGCATAGTGGCGGTAGTCAAATTGGTAACCATATAGCTCGAAAAATGCAATAAGTAGCAGGCCAACGTTCTCCAACGCCAGTTTGGGCTTTTGTGCAAAGTCCTTGTGGCTTCGCAGCAGGGCGTAGGTCAGGCAGATCACAGCGTAGCCGCCTAGGCCACCGCTCACAACCTCATTCAGTTTGCGGCGCTTCAGAAACTGCTTTATGATCAGTACTAGAGGCTTCAGTGCAGGCTGCTCTGCCATCCAGCTCGACACAGACTCAACTCCGTCAAACCCGGATGTCTGGTCGAATGCAATGTCCACGCTAAGTCCCGTGGTTTTGTCGACGTATTTCACGATGGGTACTCGTGCCTTGGCAATGACCTCGACCCTATCGGCAAGCTGAGCCTTCTTCATTCGTGCGCTCAGCCTGTACATCTCGCTTTTGAGCTTTATGGGTCGCACCGAGCCAGCAGTCGATATGACAACGTCTATGTCGGCATCAGGAAGATAGAGCCCCATCGCGTATGAGCCGAACACTTCTAGAGTACAGCCTGGCCATAGAAATTTTGTTACTTGACGAAGGCGTCGAATGCAGTCGTTACGTTTCCTCGTCTCGTCAATAGACGGACTGACGTACCTAAGATACTCCAAGACCTCGGCCGAGATCTGCTCCCCCACCGTTTGCTTCGGCTCCATGGGTGAGTCAAGCCATGGCGCAGGGAACTCGCCAATCGGCTGGAGCTGGTGGTGCTCCACGTTCTCAGTCTCGTACTGCTCAAATTGCTCAGCAAGCTTACTGCTGGGATTCGAGGGCTCATTGTCGAAGTCTAAGCTTATGAAGTCTGCCGCGTCGCTCGCTTCCAGAGGTATCCTTTCTCCCGGTGCTTCGCGGGCAGAACTGGAAACAGAACTGGAAACAGAACTGGCAACAGAACTGGAAACAGAGCTTGCAGATGCATCGTATCCACCGCCATCCACGCCTTTGTAGGCCAATATCCCGAGCCCAGGCTCTAATGCTCGCATCTGGGGAGTTGACATCTCCACAACCTCTGCTGATGGCTCGCGGGACCGCGACTTTTTGTTGTATTTTGGCCGCATGGGCTTCGACGGGAAGGGGCCCTCTGGCCTAGTAAGAGGCAATTTCGAGATTCCTGCATTGGTTGCGCCTAGTAGTCCCGCGCGGCCGAACTTCTGCTTTTTGGATTTTCGGGCTTTTGCCGCGCTGCTGGTCGAGCGAGCCATAAGAAACCCCGTTGCACCAGTTTCTCTTACAGCCAACAATAAAACTTATGGGCACGGGTTCCCTCGTTCGAACCACTTCACATCGGCCACCGCCATAGACGTTGGAGTGGATGGTGAGTTCTGTTAGTTTAATAAAAGGTCAACGAGGAATGTATATCTGTATTATTATACTTTCGAATAGACGTGAGAGGTGTATCTGCGGCCTAGCATGCGCATCCGGCCTGCTGACTGCGCGAAAGATCAATGCCTCCCTGATCCTCGCGCTCTCGATCCTGCTCATACTCGTCAATGGGCATCTGTGTAGCAATGGTTTTGAAAATCTCGTTCACGTTCTGTCCAGTCTTGGCTGAGGACTCGAAGTAGAGTAGCCCAGAGGCTTGTGCGTACTGCTCGGCCGCCTCGTGGCTGACCGTGCGTTGCGCCTCCAGATCCAGCTTGTTGCCAACTAGCGCGATGACAATGTTGTCGTCAGCCTGTAGTTTCAGCTCCTTGACCCAGGACTTTGCGCGCACTAGGGACTGGCTGGATGTGAGATCGAACATGACAATTGCGGCGTTGGCATTTCGATAATACATGGGTGCCAGCGACTTGTAGCGCTCCTGGCCGGCTGTGTCCCAGATCTCGAAGCGCACCGTGGCATTCTCATTCTCTAAATGCACGCTCTGGGTCAGAAAGGCCGCTCCGATCGTGGACTCTCGGTTATCTTCATAGGTGCCTCTGGCAAACTTCAAAACAAGGCTCGACTTACCCACGGCGGATTCCCCAAGCAAGACCAGCTTGAATTGAGCAAACCGGGCGGCTCCGGTCCCTCCTGCACCGCTCATTATGATATTCGAATGAGAAGCGCAAGTCGGTTCTAGCTATGGAAGACGGGAGCTGTTGGTGGGTGTGGATTATCCGTGACTAAGCGGTCGACCAAGCCTGGTGGTAGTGGCCGTTGATGGGCTACCAGTCCCAAAACAGGTTAAGTTTTCGTCGGACAGGAGGACCACTCGATAAATCGGTACCACGAATCTGATGCAACGATTTAGACAGCCATGTTGTGATAGTCAGCCTTGAGCGGCGCTCTATGCATTGGACTATCAGCTCTCTGAACGATGTGAATGTTGACGCATCCCGATATGCACGTTGATTAGAAACCTCATGCACGACAATGAAGCGAACAAGCCACTTAGATTTTGGCTGGTAGCCCCAAGTCAAAGGGGCTATCTTCGGTAATCTGCGACAGCTTCATAATAGATTCTATGAGAGCATATTATCACAGCAATAAATTAACTGTGGCTAAACCATTGTGTATTGGTACGCCCTATAGTTTTGAAACTATTGGCACCGCAAAGACAGTCACAATCGATCCTATTGGGCCCTTGTTGACACACAAAATCCTGGGAAGCCATTGAAGCCATTACTCAAGAGAATTCTACTATGCAATATCAGGAACCGCCTCCAAATCTTAGTTGAGCCACGGCTCACGCTGTCCCTCACTATAAGACACGTGAGCGGCATACGCGTCGGGTTACCCCTACCTCAGCTCGCGTCGCCTAATTAATTAGTTAGTGCGACCTAGGTAAGTTTCCACTCAGGTAGCCACTTTCTGTTCAGTCTGGTGCGCAACTATGGAAAGGCGAGTGCAGTTCAGTGAGCTTGCCCCTGATGTTGTTGGCGTCAGGACCTGGCCTCGCGGTGCCCTCAAGCCTTATAGCCAGCCACCGTCCCTCCCGCCAGCGTCAACTCCGAGAAGGCGCAAACAGAAGGCAAAGTCTTTGGTAGTCGACATATATCGCGGATATCGTACCCTCGAGGATGTGGACAATTCTGAGTTGCTTCATGTCCTCGTCAAAGACCAGGGAGACAACGCGCTAATGTCATGGACAGTCCTGAATATGGTGCTTAGGTCGGCTGAGTCGCGTCTTCAGTTCCACTTGAGCTCCGACACAGGGACTCCGGAGCCAGCACCAGCCGTTGCACTCGATGCAAAGGCCTCTGTACAGCTTCTTGGACGCGCCACTGCTCATTTTGATGTCTTCAGCCAGTCTACTGACGTCCTTGACAATCGCGTCCTGAGCCAAATAATGCGCACAGTGGAACTCATTTGGGTACACGCTACACGCGAGTCCTATGCAAGCGAGACTGCAGAAGGCATTGACGCGTTTGTGGAAAGATGTATTGGCCTTATCCGCGCCAAGCCTTCCTCTAAATCCCTGACCACCACTGCGCTGCGCGTCATCAATCTGATAAATTGGTCTTTTATCGATAAAAGCCGCATATCCTCTCTCATCAATGCCCTCTCCAAGACCCAGCTCGCCTTCGCTACGAGCTTCGCAGCCGAGTCTGTCATTGCGTACACCAACGCGTCCCAGCTGTATCCGGATATAATGGATCAAAACCAGGAGGAGTGGGCTCCGGTTGCTCTGAAAGCGCTGTTCTCCAATTCCCCGGTGACCCGCAACCAATCTCTCGTTCTGCTGCAAGGCTGCACTGCTTCCGATGTACTATTCGACGCGCTCAGCCGTCCTGCTGACTCGAGCCCCTCGCCTGACGCTCTTGCTCGGATTGTTGCCCGCAGAATGCTGGCAATGGTTCAAGTGGCAAATTTTGACGACGTCAAACTGATGATGCAGGTATGGTGCTTGATTGTCCAAGCAGCCGGTGAGGTGGACAAGAAATGGCAGCACCTCGATATTTGGCTAGACGTTGCCAGGTCAGCCTTCAAGCTGAATATGGAAGCTGCTCTTACCCAGTGGGATGCATTTCTTGCCATCTCCAACCTGTTCAATAGGCCCGACCTTCTAGCATATCCTCTCAACAGCGGAGTTGAGCTGACAGTGATCCAATTCTCAACTATAATCGACTCTGCTCTGCAGGTTTATCACATCAGCGAAAACTTGTGGGACTCTTTTTTGGAAGACGTTTTCAAAACGCTTGGACAGTCGAAGCAAGAACAGTTCACGCGTCTGGCTCTTGAGAAAATGGAAAGTATTTTGCGACCTGTACGCCTTTGGCTTGGAAGCAATATTAGCAGGGTGCTGAATGCTTGTATGGTAGTATTCCGCAATCCCGTGAGCTCGCCTCAGCTCTCAGCAAAAGTGTGGCAATTGCTGGCCGAAGCAGCGCAGGCCCGATCTCAGGCAATGGAGCTCCTACGCTTTCATTACAAATTTCTCTCTTTGGATCTCCCCCTTGCGCCCTCTTTGACTTCCATCCTCATGGAGGCTTGGTCTCTCAAGACTCTCACCGATAAAGCCAAGGCAAGCAGCCATAGCTTACTGTCTCTGACACTGCTACCCATAACGTCATTTGGAACTACAACACATCGCGTTGCGTACATCGAGAAGAACATTCTTGGGAAATTTCACGTACTCGGCGAGGTTTTGATTGTTCTGCGCACGTTATTGGCAACGGTGACCAACAATGAGAGTCAGCAAAGCTCTCAGCTGGATAGGTGGATCACCGCTGCGACTGTACTGCTAGACTTTGTGGGCAAGAATCGAGATAATGGTTCACAAGGCATAATGAAGGAAGCTGCCTCCATGTTCTTGTCATTGTTTTCCTCGGAAGGATCATCCAGTGGATGGAATGTCTGGGCACAATTGATGTCCGAGATCGAGGCTGCAGATGAGGTGCTCTCCAAACTCCACTCCGTTGAGAGCAGCGACGGGTTGAATGCGATTCTCTCTCTTAGGCTATCGGGCAGCGCAATTTCGCGTATTGTTGTTAACTCAATGAACGAAAGCACAATAGCATTGGTCAAGAAAGCCAGTAAACAGGGAATTGTTACTACCGAGTTCATTGATGAGATCGCTAAAGTGCTGGTGACCCAAAATCACCACCGGAGTGCTGAGCTGGCATTGGATCTCCTCACTTCTGCCAGGGCATTTGTTTTGACCAAGCCATTTTTGCAGGCCATCACTGAGACGCGCTCCACATCTCTCGTGGATTTGTGGAACTCTAGAATAGTTCCCAATGTCACTGACTATCCTCCATTTCTCTCTCGAGAACAGGCTGCCAAATATGGCCGCGAGATTCCCTCGCTGAAGATCTCGAGCAACTTGGTTCAAGGCTCCGGTACAAAGCGGCCACCAATGACGCCGCTTGCGTCGGACGGGAAGCGCCCGAAGCGACGGGTTTTGACCGGATCTGTACCTCCGTCACTCTCTACTCCGCCTCCTAGCGATTCATTAGATGACAATCTGCCCTCTTCTGCTGATGAGCTTTTCTCGTCCCCACCCCGTAGTGTGACCACAGCTCTTCCCTCTTGGAAGAACGCTCAAGAAAGAGCGCGCGTTCTAAAGAGGGTGATGATGGGACTGAACATGCAGGATGCTATGCAAGGCATGAAAAGATCCGAGTGTGAGATGATCTACAATCTCCTGTTCCGGGCTTGTGTTGACTTGCAAACTCACCTCTCAGTAACAGCTATTGCCAAGTCCGAAAGCGAAATCAGCGAGGCCCGTGATCAACTACAGCAAGTTCTTGAGCAGCGCGAGAAGCAAGAGGCACGGGAAGTTGAGGAGGCCAGACTGCGGCGCATCAAGCGTGAGGCTGAGGCGCTAGAAGGTGAGGCCGACGATGACGACGAGATGAGCGACTTCATCGAAGACGAAGAAGACGATCAAGATGATGAAAGCTACTCAATAAAAAGAGAGCCTCGAGGCTCACCGGTGTTCCCGGCTGCTCAGCGGTCGCTTAGAGCAAGAACCTAACAGCTGCCTGTACTTTCTACTGATGATTATGTATTATGTATTTTGTATCAATATTCTGAAATGTATTAGAGCTACTTGATAGTGGGTCGCTCCAATTGAGCTCGGCCAGCGCTTTAGAAATAAGTGCCCGGCCACTACTGGTGCGTATGTGCTCACTGAGGCGAGCCACGTGAGCTCACAATACTCAACCCACACACAACAGCGGTAGCGCCTAAACTTTTTTCATATCAAAGGTAACAAACCAAGTACCCTTGATTCTGTCACTATGGCCAAGAAGTAAGTACAGTCCTAATGATGATCAAAGGTGGCATAGTTCAACTGATTCTTCATGAAGAACTACCAAGCATATAGTCTTTCGCTCCTATCTGAACAAGACTAACCCTGCAGTGGTGGTGCTAGAGCGTAAATTCGAACCGGAAATAGCTCTTTCGGGAATCCTTTTTGTATGCTAGTCAACAGCACACGTAGCCCAGCCTTAGCGAATAAGTATTTAAACTTCTCGTGCGTTCGCGTAACGCTGGAGTCTGTTTCATCGAAGATGTCTTCACCGCCGGTCGCCTGGTTTTCCTTCACGATAATAATCCCTCCCGACTGAAGATTTTCCGAGCAGCGCTCTAGAAAGTGGACGAGCACAGCGTCTGGGACCTGGCCCAGGCACCATTGACACCAGATCACCCAGTACTTATAGCCTGCCGAGAAATTGAATTCCTGAAGGCCCAGTTGGAAGAAGTTAGTCACTGGAATCACCGAGCCGATCTCCCGCGCCTTTTGGATCAGAGGCTCGGCAGGCTCGAGTATGTCTACTGCGGAGCTGAACTTGGCAAGGACGTCTCGTGAGACTCGACCAATTCCCGCGCCCACGTCGAGTGCAACTCGTGGCTCATCTCCAAATGGGCCATTGGGGAAGGTGCTCGGGCTGAGCGTTCCCAAACGCTTTACGAAAGTCAAAGAGCCTACTGCGTCAACTTTTGGAACAACAGTCTGTGCGCCGAATCCGCCAAGAACGCCATCCTCATCTGCGGACACAGAGGACCAGTACTTCACCGCGTCTTCATAAACAATCCCACTATCTGCAGACATTCTTCAACCCCAGTGCTATGTTGACGCTTTTTGGATCAGATTTCTTTCGATGGTGGTGCGCAGATTAGAATAGGGCTTGGGCAGAGCGCACGAGTAAACCACCCGTCGCACCATACATACTAAGACTGTATTTTATCGGATTATATTGCCCGCCCGTGTGGTTTACGTCGAATCGCTATGACTTTTTCTATTTTATTCTAATCCCTCCATTGCACCCACACGTCGTCAGTCCTAAATCGCTGGGTGCACACGGAGTCTTCTATTTTCGTTACCTGGCCAACTCTGTAGCCCAAAAGGCCGGCATGGGCAATCATGATGCCATTATCGATGCAGAAGCGCTCATCCGTGGCAAACACAGATCCGCCACGATCTTTTGCCATTGACCCCATCATTTCTTGTAAACGCACGTTAGAGCCAACTCCACCCACTATTAGAACCTGGTTAGACGCAACATGGGCCATTGCACGCTCGGTGATCTCGACCAGCATTGCGAAGAGCGTTTCTTGGAGCGAGAAGCATAGATCCTCTGGGGAGTATTCCTGATATTTATCGACTCGAATGAGCTGCTCGATATGTGCGAGAATCCCGCTCATGCTAAGATCCATGCCCTTCACGGTATACGGGAGCGGCGCGTATTTCTTGCCGCGCTTCGCCATCTGCTCGATGTTGTATCCTGGGGCGGGGTCATTGCTGATCTTCAGTACGCGCGCAAATCTATCGAGACAGTTGCCAACGGCTATATCAAGCGTCTCGCCGAAGATCCGGTAGCGCTGATGAGAGTATGCAATGACCTGTGTGTTGCCACCACTAACGTAGAGCACCACGGGATTGTTAGCTCCGGTGATATCTCTGCCCATCTCAATGTGCCCGATACAGTGGTTGACTCCCACCAAAGGCAAGCTCCATAGCTCGCTCAGCATTCGGGCGGTGATGACGACGCTTTGGAGAGGCGCGCCCATTCCGGGGCCCTGCGTGAAGCAGATGCAATCCAGGTCCTTTGGATTCAGGCCTGTTTCGCTGAATGCGCGTCTTACAAGCCGCACGACCCAATTGCGGTGGTGCTTTGCCGTATCGCGCGGGAGAAAGCCCTCTCCAGGCGGCGCATGGTAGGTGTCACGAATGTTGCACAGTATCTCTGCCCGGTTTCCATCTTCGAGCTCGCCCTTTAAGTGTTTTACAATTCCCACGCCAAGCTTATTAGCTGAGCCCTCGAGGCCGAGAGCCAGGTAGAACTTTCGCTCAGGAAGATATCGGTCCAGATCAACCATATAAAGTGAGCGCTAGTTTCCAATCAACCACCACGAAATGAAAGCAATTTGCGCTCGCACGCTGAACTACAGGCCCTGCTACAATCGAAAAAGTAATTGCTACAGAGGGTCCTTCACGTTCCCTTTGGGATCCCAGCTGTAGGTTAGTTGCAGCTGAAATTCTCTGTGACTTCAAGCAGTGGGTTAGGACCCCATCACCGCGGGCCGGGCTTGAGTTATCGAGCGCAACGAGCGGGCACGTAGGCTAGAGGTTAACCTTCTGAGATATATAATACACAATAATTAGATTTTGAATTGCCATCGCCTTTTTGAATCAACGGTTCGTCCATATTTACACAAAGTTCACGCCGAACCTACGTTCGGTTGACTCTGCTCGAGTTCGGCCTTTTCTCCCTCCAGCTCGGTTATTCGTCGCTTTGTGAGTTCTACCTGCTCCCTTATTGTATCCAACGCTCCCGTCAATCGGTGCAGCTCATCAGACTCAGTTTGATAGCTAAACGGAAGCATGTTCGCATTGTCGGGCTGCTTGAGTAGTAACCCGCCAGGTTTCGATGTGAGAATTTCCAGCATTCCCTCAGTCGGTTCGCTGAATACCAGCTCGTCATACAGAATTGACTGCACCGGCACCGGTCTTGGCACACCAGAAGGGAGAAGAGGCGGCGGATTTGCTTCGACTTCCGGGCTATATGGATGAAGCTTGAGGTGGTGATACAGAAGCTGCTGCTTCTCGCCTGCAACACTGGCAAAGAATATGCGTATCTGGACTTCAAACTCACCCCAGCCGGTCTCGGTCACCTCGAATGGTGGGGATTCGACCGTGCGCTGGGGCTGCGGGTACGTGTCGTGGAGCTTGAACACTACCTTCTTGATGAAATAGCTGAGATCATCTTTACCTGCCGGGTCCCGCACAAATACCGTCCATTTGTGAGTGTGATCTGCCGGCGTGTCCCTTCTCCGATCTTTGAGCTCGAGGGGCACAGTATAGTTACCATACATGATTGCGCGTGTCACCGCAATGTCCTTGACCCGTGTAGCTGCTACCATATCCACTCAAGTAATCTGTGAGGCGGGCTATTTACCGATCGGCGGCGCGATCTTCACGTTTTGACCAAACGGCCCACGCGATCTGCTTACCGCACCTTTGCCGCCACACTATACATATCGTGTCGCTGCCACAAGTCTCGCGAGACGCCGTTCCGGCATGCTGTTTGAGGGAGATTTCATTGCAGATAAGAGCCGCTCGGTTTCGGATTCTGCTAATATTTCACGCCTCAATTCCTGCCGCTAGTAAGGCTCCACGAGAGTGTTAGCCTATACTAACGACTATTAAAGAGGCAATGCAAGACTTGTAGATGTCTTGATCTCGAAGTCAGCAGTATTACCATTAGGTACTTTCATCCTGATCCTCTCTACCGCGGCGCTCACGTTCTGCAAAAGCTTTTCTGTTCCCATTTTTGTGTGGCCTATCCGCATGCTCGCATAGAGCGACTCTGGTTTCAAAACAAGCTGAGACTGCCGTGTCGTGGATCTCACAATGTGCTTCAATTCCAGCAGAGTTTCTTCAGAATCGAATGGTCCCTCCAAGCTAATGCCGATTGGTATTTGGCGGGGCCGTTTGTAGTACTCGCGGCCCAGCAACTCAATGAGTTCTCTGTGTACAGAGTTCTGAACGAAGATGTGGGTGAAAGTACGGGTGAATTGATCGATTCCTTTTGCCGAGTGTCCGGCTTTGCGAGTCTTGATGCGTCGTCTCAGCTTCTTAATACCGATAACCTCATCAAACAAGCCCTGCGTGACTTTACTCTGGGCAAGAGCCTCCGCCACAACTATAGAGGGGTCTGCCACAACGAAGCAACAGCTGGTCTCGTCTGTGCGTCGAGTTTTATGGGGTAACGAAATGAGCGTTGGAAGGTACTTCGGCTTCGTCAATGCAGGATCTTTGAACTTGACCCCCAAATGGACAGGACCTTCGAGTTTGGGATCATTTATGCTCTCATTCACGAGCATTGATACGGCATCTTTTGCTGTCATGGCGCACCAACTTGGCGTGTACCAGAGCTACGAGCGTCTCGAGAAAATTATACGGGTAAGGGCTCTTTGATCGCACTTTTTAACGGCAGAGCGCAAACCGCAACTTCTGGATGGCGCTTTTAAGCCACTTACTAGGGAAATTACAATCCTAAACAGGCTATTGAAAAAAATGCGCTCAGTTCAACATTTCCCTTGTTTCGATTCCAATTTCTCTCGGGCTCTCCTAGCTGCTTGAGAGAGATACAGTGTTTTAGTAATCAGCGCGGTGAACAGCCACCACTCTCACCCTGGCGATCTCATTGTATTCGAATCGCTAGCTGGAGCCGGGGCTAGCAGACACTAGTGATGACCGAGGTGAGCATGGTTAAAAGTAATCAGGAGTACCTGGCGGTTATCTTCAGGCGATGTGTGCTGGCGCTCATCGGCGCAAGAGTCCCAGATGACTGCGTTCTCGAGCGGGACGCGGTGGAGTACATGGTTATGCTGGCCGAGGAGCACATGGCGCACCTGTTCGAGCAAATTAATAGATTGTGCCGAATGCAGCGGCGGGCAAAACCCTCAATGGCGGACATCGCACTCCTGCTATTCTTCGAAGAGATCAATGTTCTCGATCTTGTTCTCGAGAAAGAGCAGACCGGCGCGCTCGAAAATACAGCATCAGTGAACGTTCTGAACAATCTCACGTTTGATCTTGAGCTTGCGCCAGTCGGTGCCTCGGAGTCTGTATTCTTCGAGACGCCGACGTCGCTAGTTCCGTCGAGCCGCAAGCGGCCATCGTACATGCCGAGCTGGATGCCCGTGCTTCCACCGGAGCACACTTACATGCATACAGAGATGTACTCAAGCGGTGTTAAGGACCTCCGCCAGGTGCGACAACGGCTTGTTGAGGAAGGGCGGCTAGCAGAGGTGGCCTTGCAGCGGCTTATTGGGGACGGTGGATCAGGCTCAATCATCGAGCTGCCGCGGGACGGCAAGCGGGGCCTGCGCGCCGGTGATATGATTGTTGTTGACCAGGAGGCCGAGTCGCCTGCGCAACCTACTAGGACCAAGGGCCTTTCACTCCGCATCTCTTTGAACAAAACCAAGAAGCGCAAGGAGAACATTCTTGGCAAGCGCCCACGCGTAGATGTGCTTGAGCTGGCGCGAAAGCAGGACCCGCGTGCGTTGAAAAGCGATGAAAATGATGATAGCCGCGAAAATGGCTCGGGAACGCCGGCTGCCAAAATGGAGCTCGACAGCTCCGATGTAGAGAGTGCTGGCCACAATACGACCCAAGACCAGACGGATGATTTCCGAGCTGCATTAGCGAGCTTCACGGCGCACTAAACATCTATTTTCACGACATCACCTAATGACCCCAGCAGAAGTTACCAATAAAGGCCATTAAACCCTGCACTGCAATTGAGACTCCTACTGCAATTACATAAAAGAGAATAGCTTAACCTGCTACAGCATAGTGAGATCGTCGCCCACCCGTCTGGACTTGCCTACGCCGCGCGCTCTCAGACTCGCACCTCCATAATACGCAGATCATGTGATCCGCAGTGGTTCTTCCCCAGATGCGCGCGCCGGTGAGCACCTAACACAGTTAGTGCGCATCAAGCAGAAAGGCTATTGTGCGCCTCTCCCCCCGGGAAATGACCACAAAAGTACCATTACCTCCATCGTTACTCTACCCGGTGGAGGTCATCGAGCTGCTCGAGCCCCTCGGGGCTTCTGTGAAGCGGCGTCAGCCGCTCATCAAATTCAAGTACTGGAACCTTGTGCCGGACGGAGTGGCCTCTGAGGAGGATGGTGAGGAGCTGCCACTCGTTCGAAAGGAATTCTACGGGACGTTCGAATCGCCAATTGACGGCACGCTTGTGAGCTGTGAGTTGCGGAAAGGCGACCGCGTTAACGACAGCTCAACCACGGTTCTGGAGATCGCCGAGGCGTGCGACCACAGTGTTCAGTACGGAGGCCTGTGCGCAATATGCGGCCAGGCTGTCGACGAAACGGACTACATGGGCTATAGTGATACGGCAAGAGCGCCAATTGCCATGTCCCACGACTCGCAGGGCCTGACCGTAAGCTTAGAGGAGGCCGAGCGGATAGAAACGCGGAGCACCGAGAGGCTGCTTGCCGACAAGAGGCTTATTTTGGTAGTGGATCTCGACCAGACGGTTATCCATGCGTCTGTCAACCCCGAAATCGGCCGATGGCTCGCGGACGCCGAATCACCGAACCACGAGCTCGTGCGTGACGTCCGCGGCTTCAGCCTGAAAGAACGCAATGCCCCTGGAGACCGTGAACAGACGTGCTGGTACTATGTTAAGCTGCGGCCTGGCCTATCCGAGTTTCTCGAGGAAATGAGTGCCAAATACGAAATGCATATCTATACCATGGCCACGAAAAACTATGCGCTCGAAATCGCCAAAATCATCGACCCCACGGGAAAGTACTTCGCGGACCGCATACTTAGCCGTGACGCAAGCGGGAGCCTGCTGCACAAGGATCTCAGGCGCCTGTTTCCAGTAACAACCAATATGGTGACCGTGATCGACGACCGCGGGGATGTTTGGAACTGGAGTCCGAACCTCATTCGCGTTGCACCTTATCTTTTCTGGAGCGATACGGGCGATATTAACTCGCAATTTTTGCCCCATCGGGCCGGCCTTCTCACCCCAGATCAGTCGGAAAATAAGGATGAGGGGGGCGTTGACAACGACCGAGAACTCGTTAACATTGGCAGCGCTTTGAGCATTTTGCACAAAGACTTCTACGACATTTACGACATCGACTCCGATATCATACCTGATGTCGGGCGGATTCTCCCTGGCCTCAAGTCCAAGGTATTCGACAAGTGCGTGTTTCTGTTTTCTGGGTTCTTCCCTATGGGGACTAATCTGGACAATGCAGAAATTGTGCAGTGGGTCCGATCATTTGGTGCGGTTGTTCTCGCCGACTTTTTGCCTTCAGTGACGCATGTTATTTCAAAAAATGCCGGCACCCTGAAGGCACGGCAGGCTGCGGGGCACGGCAAATTGGTGGTGTCCAAAGAATGGATCTTTGCTTGTCTGGAGAAGTGGGAGCACCTGCCAGAAGAGCCCTTTATTATCGACGTTCGTGCTCCAATACCGATTGAAGAAGAGATCGCAGTAGCTGAGGAAGATGCTGAGGATGAAATGGACAAAAATATCGCGGAAGGGTTCATGAGATCGCTGAGTAGAGGCGACATGAATTGGAGCGAAGTCGACGAAGAGCTCAAAGAGCTTCTCTCGAGTGATGACGACAGTGCGGACGAAGAGGGAGAAGAAGCTGTGGAAGACGAGGAAGACGAGATGGTCAATGATGCGAAAGACGGCAACGACCTTATCGTTGACCAATCCTCTCAGAATGGCACTGTTGGTGGTAAGAAGCCGCCAGGCGAAACGCACGAGCCTCTCGACCCGCGCTCTCAGCATCAAACAGACCTGAAGCGTAAGCGGTCTGAGAGCGACATTGAGACTGACTTTAGCAATAAAAACGCAGGTCATGCCCAGCCCGAAAATACTGAGGCCATCGGAGGTGCTGGAAGCGCCGACTCAGAAAGCGAGAAGAAGAATGAGAATGAAGACGATCTCTACAAAGACTTTGATGACAATTGGGATTAGCGCTCGCTTTTGGAAGCTGCTGCAAGTGCATTTGAGGGTCGTTCTTCAGTTCAAAGCACAATTCGAATCTAATTTATTTAAAGCTGTACATTAGTTCCGGCCGCGTTCTGGCGGCAACGTATAAACAGTCAAGGTGCGCAGATCGGGGGAGATTCGTGCTTCATGCCGGCGCCGCTTAAAGTTACCCTCGACCCTGGCGCTTCCACGGCTTTGCCCCATCCGAAGCGAATGCTCAGGCTATCAGTGCGCCACGTCCTCGTGCCACTGGCTTTGCGACGAGGATTCAAGTCCGGTAGCAGCAGATCAAGCAGTAAGAGGCGATGGTACACCGCGGGAGGGCTTTTATTAGCCGGAGGTGGTGTTTACGCGAGTTCTGAATCGGTGCGTGACAACGTTGATTTTGCGGTCCATGGTGCTCAGAGGAGCACCACGGTTGCAGTTGCACTTGTCAGATGTGTTTTAGCGTACAGAAGTACCCTCAATGCCAGTTACCCGGACGAGGAAAGCCGAGATCAGGCCCTAAGAGAGTGCCATACGAAATGTGCTGTCATCACCCGCCATGCACTCGAGCGCAATGCCGGAGTATTCATCAAGCTGGGACAGCATATCTCAGCGCTAACCTACATTTTCCCCGTGGAATGGACCTCCGCTATGGTGCCCCTTCAGGACCAGTGCCCCGAGTCTTCAATTGAGAGCGTAGAACAGCTGTTTCGCGACGATACAGGCCAAGACATCAGGGATATTTTCGCGGAATTCAGTCCAAGGCCGATGGGTACAGCCTCTCTGGCCCAAGTGCATCGTGCAACGCTGAAGGATAATGGCCAGGAGGTCGCTGTAAAGGTCCAGCACCCATCTTTGCAGCGATATGTGCCCTTGGATATTCGACTCACGGCCACCGTGTTCCGCATGGTCGACTACTTTTTCCCTGAATATCCCTTGCAGTGGCTCTCGGATGAGATGAAGCGATCGATATATGTTGAGCTCAATTTCACGGAAGAGGCCGAAAACGCTAGAAAGACAGCAGCGTACTTTGCAAACTATTACAAGGAGACTGCGCTGCGTATACCGAATGTGTACTGGGCCAAGCCGAGAATTCTGTGCATGGAGTTTGTGCAGGGCATTCGTCCCGACGACGTCAAAGCTCTTGTGCAAGCCGGCGTAGACCGCAAGGATCTTTCTAGCTGTTTTGCGCATCTTTTCAACAACATGATTTTTACGCCGAATGTGGGGCTACACTGCGACCCTCACGCTGGAAACATTGCGATTCGTACGTGCCCCCGCACGAAAGACAACAAGCATGGATTCGAAGTCGTGCTTTACGACCACGGTCTGTACAGATACGTTGAGACATCGACTCGCCGGGCATATGCACACTTTTGGCTAGCATTGATGGACAACGACAAGTCCGGCATGCGCCTCTGGGCCAAGAAGTTTGCCGAAATCGATGACGATGATTTCAAGATATTCGCGGCTGCTATCACTGGCCGTGATTTTGATGCTGCAACTGATGGCTCTGCCGTGACGCAAACGCGGTCGCCGGATGAGATTCGCAAGATGCAAAACGCAATTCAGTCCGACCGCAAGCTCACAGCAAGAATCATGCAAATGTTGCACAAGATGCCACCAGTTGTGCTTCTGATTTTAAAGACGAACGACCTAGTGAGATATCTTGATGAGGCGTTGGGATCCCCGCTCGGCATGACGCGCCAGTTTGTTATCATGGCCCACTATTGCGCAAGGACCGTTTTTGATGAGCAGTTAGAGCAAGCTCGGTCCAGGGGGTTCTTGGGTAAATGGCTGGGCTTCACAAGTGCTTGGATATATCGACTTTGGACGGACATTCGCTTAGCGGCTCTGCCATTAATCATGGGCTAATTCGCTTCGAGGGCTATTAAACTGCTTCGACATGCTGAATCTGTGATAAGTCCCATTCTGAGCGCTTATCCCCGTTTAAAATCTTTAGATACTTGTAAATATGCCATGGAAACTTTAGCTGAAAGTTCCGCTTTATTCATCAGGTTAAGTTACTCTTTCCCAGAGTCTGCGAGAGCTTTCTCTGTGGCCTTCTTTGCAGCCTCCTGGTCAGGCAAGCCCTCAATGGCGGGAGGGGAAGCGCTGGACTCGTTCGACTGTCGCTTGCGCTCTTGCGCAATGCGGTTCATTTCAGCCACGATGCTGTGGCTCCAGTATTCAGTGGTGAACTTCATAACGTACTTGAACAGCAAGTTTGTGGCCTCGGTCTTCTTTTCATCGCTCAGTGTGAGGGCGCGGTTGAAGGCTTCGGACATTTCCTCCATGTTCCACGGATTCACGATTATGGAACCGTTCAAGGACTGCGAGGCGCCCGTGAACTCTGATAGAATGAGCTGGCCCTTTTGGTTCTCTTGGCACGCGATATATTCATAAGCAACGAGGTTCATGCCATCACGAGTAGACGACACGACACACGCATCGCTGACATGGTACAGGGCTATAAGCTCTTCGAAGTCCACACTGCGGTGCATGAAGTGGATTGGCGTGAACTCGGCCGAGCCAAACTTACCATTGACGCGACCAACGAGCTCATTGACCACTGCACGCAGGTTTTGATACTCTTCGACATCCTGGCGGCTCGGCACAGCAACCTGAAGTAGAACGCACTTTCCAATCCACTCCGGGTGCTCATCTAAAAAGATGTCGAATGCCGAGAGCTTATGCGGAAGTCCCTTGATATAATCGAGCCGGTCAACGCCAAGGAAGATCTTGATGCCCTTGAACCGTTTGCGCAGATGCGCAACGCGCTGCTGAACCGAGTCTTTCTTCAGCCCGTTGATAAACCGCTGCGGGTCTGTGCCGATTGGGAACACGCCGACGCTCACAAATCTATCGAAATGAACGCCTACTGGAGTTGTGTCTAACTTCAAGATGTTGGAAACAGAGCTCAGGAAGTGTCGCACATAATCGTAGGTATGGAAGCCGATCAGATCGCTCTGGAGAACGCCAAGCAGGATCTCGCGGCGGACAGGCAGCACGCGATAGATCTCGGACGTAGGAAACGGGGTGTGCAAGAAGTAGGCGATCTCCACCTCCACCTCTCCAAACTTTTCCCTAATCTCCTCGCGGATCATCGCTGGCAGCAGCATAAGATGGTAGTCGTGCACCCAGATCAGGTCGCCGGGTTGCCAGATCTGAGCAAGGGTCCGAGCAAACACGCGGTTCGCCAGAGTATAGGCCTCCCACCACTCATCATCGAAGTTCATCTCCCCTGGGTGGTAATGGAACAACGGCCATAGGATCGAGTTGCTGAAGCCGTTGTAATACATATCGGCGACCTCTTCGGACAGGAAGATCGGGTAGCAGTGATACTGCTCCTGCAGGTGCGTGCGCAATTCGGCTTTATCGCTGTCCGGAACGTGAATTCCACTCCATCCTAGCCACTGGAGCCCATGCAGCGCGCTAAGCGCGCTGACCAGGCCGCCCGAGCTCATCTTGTAGACGTACGACGAGGACCCCGACTTGCCATCTTCAAGCGACAGATCTTCAAGCTTATCTGATTCGTCTCGCTTGGTCACAGTGACCGGCAATCGGTTCGATACAGCCAGAACTCGGCCCATTGTTGTCGTCGCTGGAGTGGGTGCGTGAGACTGGGTTAATAATACGCAACGAACGACACGAGGTAGCAATTAACGGCGGGTCGCTGGTTGCGATGCATGACGGGGTGTCATTATTCACGAAGCTTTTTAGGTTCTTTTGATGAACCAACGGCTCAATACTATGAAATTGTAGGAGGAATTGTGAGTGAACTGAGGGCTACGTTGCTGGGAAGCCGTCCAAGCATCTTAGCGGAGAACAAACGAGGAAGGTCGCTCTCACACTAATATTATTACTGGCCACTACCTAAGTGTATACTGGTCTCACTGCGAGTACTCCAACCTCGAACATCTCGTAACTAAGTGCACGCCTGAGGCATTGACGGCCGGCCCATGGGCGCGCTCGAACTGCTTAACTATCACCTGATGCCCAATCCTGCGAGGTCGGGTGACATATCCCCCGCGTTGGTGGTGCATCCGTGAGCTCTGAGCCGGACCGGATGGGGCAGCGGGAATGAGCGACGACGAACCGGCATCATTCTCGAGCGTGGTTTCAGCAACTAACAAGAACCTCACTAGGCTTTCCCGAAATGTTGCCGTCACCGCGTCAGCCGTTTTGAGCGGCAGCGACCGGCCAAGTCTCACAAACCCCAGCTCATACCACCGGGCCATGAGCGAGGTGACGACGTACCAAAAGCGGATCGTTGCCTCGCGCATCAAAGAGCAGACGCCCACGCAGGTTCTCCAGAATAGCCTGTCGAAATTGAGCGGCGTCCGCGCTCCCCGCATTCCTAATGAGCTGCTTATCGACCTTCCAGAACCGCGCACCAAATACTCTTTATTTCAGAATTTTGAGGCAGTGAACAACGCCCACGAGGTGGGGCCGCATACGCTGGGGATCCGAAAAGAAATGGCGACGTCTGAGTTGCTTGAGATCGACGAGAAGATCGCCGAGCTCAAGGCGATGCGGAAGACCGTGTTTGAGCGGATGGCCGCCGTGGAGGAGCAGCAGGCCACGTCAGAGCCCACGCTCCAGCACTTTTACGAGCCTGGCCACCGCATAAAGTCGTTCAACGCTGGCTCCTTTCCGGTAACGGCGGTCGACTTCAACTCCCCGTTTGGTAAACTGGCCCTTGCAGTGCCGAACGAGCTGCAGGTGTGGGACCTGAAGGGCCACGACGAAGAGATTGGCATCAAGCGAGTACTCCAGGGCGCAAATAACCGCATGGTGCGCTGCCTGCAGGTGAAGGGAATGGATCCCGTCATCGTTGCCGGGGCAGACTGCGATGTGTTCCTTTGGCATGGCGAATCTGTAACTCAGCCGGAGAAGCTGATGGGTCACATCGGCAACATCGTTGGCCTTGACTGGTCTGACCACAGCCTTGTGACTGGCTCAGAGGACTCGACTGTTCGGCAGTGGAATGTGCAGATAGGAAAATGCATTCAGACAATAGATACATACCAATTCGGGGTCACCCGAACGCTCCAGCATTTTGAGAACGCTATGGCGACTGGCTCCGACGACGGGATTGTGCGGCTATGGGATCTCCGCATGGCGAGCAAGGCACCAATCAGAAGCCTCACGGGGGGCCACACCGGCCCGGTGACAGCGCTGCATTTTTCGGGGCTCCAGCTCATGAGCGGGTCCCGGGATGGGAGCGTGCGCGCGTGGGATCTGCGATCCGGTCAGATCCAGTTCGCAACCGCGTACGAAGGCGCCATCCTGTCTCTCGACTACGACGCAACAAAGGTGGTCGCCTCCGTGGAGCATGAAAACGGGGTTCGCGTCCTGACGAAGGCCACCAACGAGACGCACATCAGTGCCACCGCAGAGGCCGCTGTGTCGGCCGCTCGCTTCATCAACGGATACCTTGTTGCGGGCCGTGAGAACGGCGACGTTGGCGTTTGGGCAGTATAGGCATGAGCAATGTAGGCATTAAAACAAATAAATATATCATATGTACACACTTACGAGTTTTTCGGGTGCGGCGAGCCGTGGAGGGAGCGCTGGTTGGCGTTCTCCTGGACCATCTTTGGCGCATCGGCTCCAACCTTGTGGTTCACCGGACATGGGAGCACGGAGGGGGCGATCACTGTGAGCACGCTTATTGCTGCAGTCGCATAGAAGACCGACGTCGTCAGACTTCTTCTTGTCGCCGCGTTGACATACATCTTGCGGCGGCTGACTTCGGATCTGGTGGTGCCGACGAGCTGCTATTTGAAATTTCGCGCTCCCAGCCGTGTGTCAGCAGCATCGGACTCGACCTGACTGGTCCGCGGATGCAGACCAATCAGCAAGGATAGTGGCCTCGGAGGCGACTACTTTAATTGGGCCTTCTTTTATTTTTAGCAAGGCCTTGGTAAACCAAGCTGAACTATAGACTGCGCGCAGTCGCATCCACTTTCCATCGAGGATTTGGGAGTGTGCCGCATCACATGGCTGCTATGCTACTCTCGCCTCCATCGTAACCAATCGCCCTCGATCTAAGTGTTACAACATACTCTTACTTCTTGTGATGATCGCTCTGCCGCTCGACCGTCGATGGGGCCCCCACGTGGGCCATAGTTACGGTAAAGGGTGCAAATCATATCTATGCAGCTGTCGAGCACTGTTCACCAGCAAACGTAATTTGGGGCCGGCCCGAAGCGAAGCGATGCGCTAACTAAGTGCTAATTAGACAGGAAAGATATTCTTCGCTCTTTTTTTGTTTCACACAGTCGATATCGTGCCAACACCGGGCACCAACAGCCCAACGTGCAGGTCCCGAGCGGCGCCTCGGTGGAATGAGGATTTAACCCTTAGGGTTATGGTCGTCCCCGAAGGTTCCCCATCGCCGCACATGCTACCACCCTGAGCCAGGCATTGGTCGGCCCTGGAAGACGCAATATTCGACGGCAGAAATATAAATACTGCCGCTTTTAGATAACCGTATAGATTCTCATAGTAACAATGGTCGCCCTCAGCTCGCTTGCACTCCTAATGGCTACTGCGGAAGCTGCTTATGGCGGCTTCCCGTTTGCCGATGAGCGGAAGCCGTACTCGCAAGAGCTCTATGACCACCGCAACGTGCTGAAATATCACGGCGGAAAAGGTCCTTACGTCGACCGCAGAAGTTACGGTATCAATCGCGATCCCCCCCTCGGCTGCGAGGTCGACCAGGTAATCCTCCTCAGCCGCCATGGTGAGCGCTGGCCCTCCACTGGTGACTTCAAAGACCAGCTAAAGTCGTTGAACAAAATCACCGCTCACAAGGGCGACCTAAAAGGCTCTCTTGAGTTCGTTAATTGGTGGGAGCCCTTTGCTACTAAGGATTCCAGCTGGTTCGGTGAAGAGTCTCTCGTTGGACCGTACTCGGGTCTTGTTGATGCCTACAATCTTGGCGCCGAGACTCGCCGCCGGTACTATCATCTCTACGACGGTGTGTCACAGCTGCCGATCTTTGCGTCTGGCTATGAGCGTGTCGTGGACACCGCCCGTAAGTTTGGTGAAGGCTTCTTGAACTGGAATTACACAGACCTTGCGGCACTGAATATCATTTCTGAGTCTGACAGTCAGGGTGCTGACACTTTGACCCCGGCGTGTGATTTCAAGAACACTAGTCGTCCTGCCACCACTTGCGCTCAGCCCGCTGATGGATCTGCGTTCATTTATCCTGAATTCACCCGTGCCGCTTCGCGTCTGAACGCAGAGAACCCGAAGCTCAATCTGACTGCCTCAGATATCCCTCAGCTCATTTCGCTGGTATCCTGGGAGCTCAACACCCGAGGATCGTCCCCTTGGGTCAACGTCTTCACTTCTGAGGAGTTTATTGCTTTTGAGTACCAGGTTTCCACAAATTGGTACTGTTACACTGGTGCTGGCTCAACCACTGGTGTGGTGGAGGGCTCTGTCTATGCCAATGCCACCCGTACCTTGTTGAAACAGGGCCCTAAGGACTCTCTCCCTCTTGTGTTCTCTTTCGTTCACGATACCAACATCGTGCAGGCAGCTACCGCTCTTGGCCTTGATGAGCTTGAGACAGAGTGGGATGCTGAACATGTCACCTTCGGCCAGCGCTGGGATGTCACGGATGTGGTGCCCCAGGGCGCTCACCTCGTGCTTGAGCGCCTTGTTTGCTCTCAGAAGCCTGGCCTAAAATCTGCCTTGTCCAACCGTTATCCTGCTGCATTCGAGGTTGCCAGTAATTCCACTACTGCTAACTCCACTGACCGCGCTAAACACATCAAGCAGACCAATGCTACCAATTCCACAAGTGGAAACTCTACAGATATCTACGTGCGCGTTGTGTTGAACGAGGCCGTGGTGCCACTCAAGGGCTGCTCTGAGGGCCCTGGGTATTCTTGCTCGCTCGACGACTACGACACATATGTGAGCAATCGTATCAAGAACGTGAGCTACACGGGTGAGTGTCAACTCCCGTCCGGCAGCCCGCAGTATCTCTCTTTCTTCTGGGACTATAATACTACCAACGCTCTGAATGCGCCCCCCGCCGTGCTCCCTTATCGTGCGACAGAACTCACCTGGAACGGAACTGTTGCAAGTTAGATTATAGCTGTATCAAATGTATTTCTTACATATAGGAACTGTGTTTTTCATTTTTATTCGCCTGTTCGCTGTCAAGTTCCATCTCTCTGGTACTTTCCTAGCTTAGTATTTCTTCAATACAGATAAAGCTCATAATCCCAATCACCTGTTAGCCAAAAACGATAAAAACGTGCCACACTGCAGGCGCTCGCATCTTTTGCTGATGCCTATAAGAAGAAGAAGTCGTACGCTTTCCTAAAGACTCTCATTCGCGCTATGAGGCTAGTGACCACTATCGTGCTACTTGCACTTGAAGGGACTTCATTTGGCTTTGGGCCATTCTCGAATGGCAGAACCCCATATCCGCAAGAGCTCGTAGACCACAAGAACGTACTGAAATACCACGGCGGCAATGGGCCATATGTGGACCGGCGAAGCTATGGCATCAACCGGGATCCACCGTTAGGCTGCGAGGTGAAGCAAGTAGTAATGCTCGGACGCCACGGCGAGCGGTGGCCAGAAAACCACAAGTTTAAACATATGCTGAAGTCTGTTGACAAGTTACGTGCGCTAAAGGGCAATCTGAAGGGCTCTCTCGAATTTGCTAACTCTTGGAAGATGATTGCGGAACCTGATTCACCTTGGCTAGGGCAAGAATCCTTAACAGGGGTATATAGTGGATTGCTTCATGGCTACGAGTTGGGGATTGAGGCTCGCCGTAGGTACTTCCATCTTTACAACGCGACAAGCCCGATACCAATTTTCGCAGCTGGCTTTGAGAGAATTGTGGACACCGCAAGGAAATTCGGAGAGGGTTTTCTAGGCTGGAACTACACTGATTTAGCCGCCATAAACATCATTCAAGAAACGTCTGATCAGGGCGCAAACACCTTGACACCCACATGCAAATTGAAGGACGAGAGGCCGTTGACAAATTGTCGAGTTCCTCATAGTTCCTTCGAGTTTCCCGAGTATATGCGTGCGGCAGACCGCCTAAACACTGAAAGTCCTGGTTTGAACCTGGCGCCCTCTGATATCCGCTCGCTGATTTCGCTCGCGTTTTTCGAGCTTAACACACGCGGGTCTTCACCATGGATCGACGTGTTCACTGCGGAGGAGTTTAGTACTTTCGAGTATGACAGCTCGTCGCATTGGTACTGCTACACCGGTCCAGGGTCTATCACCGGCGCTGCAGAAGGCTCGCTATTCGTCAATGCTACCCGCCAGCTACTTTTAGAGGGACCCGAAAGGAGCTTGCCACTTACTTTTGCTTTTGCTCATGACACCAATATTGTGCAGGCAGTCACTGCCTTGGGTATAGACGTATCCGATTTGGAATGGGACCTTTCACAAGTACAATTTGGGCAACGGTGGGACGTGAGTGACATTGTACCCCAAGGGGCCTCTTTAGTGCTTGAGAGCCTTCAATGCTCTGCAAGCGTTGATCGCGATTCGGGTTATCAAAATAGGTTTCCAGCAGCATTTCCTCACGCAAGCGATACTACTAGCAATTCAACGAGCGCTGACGGTGTCGAGGCACGGAGGTTTATTCGAGTTGTGCTAAACGATGCTGTGGTGCCACTTAGCGGATGCACGAACGGCCCCGGCTTTTCCTGTGAGCTCGCTGAATATGATGCTTACGTCGACCGCCATTTACGGAACTACGTGGACGAGTGCGACATTCCAGAAGGGTCTCCGGAGCACCTAACTTTTTTCTGGGATTATAACCTCACGTCGACTTATAATAGCCAGCCAGCTGTTCTCCCGTATCAAGCGGAAGGGCTAAGCTGGGACGACACGCCAATCAATCTCGGCATGTAGCGCGATGATTGCAATGATGGCATGTATTTCTCTTTCGTGACAATAGTGATATTAAGTCTATATTCAAAGCGAACAACGCTCTACATGGGCGGGCCTTGCGTCTCCTTATTTTTGACAGTCTCATCAATGCTTAAAATCAAAGCCGCCGCCTCAGTAGCGGACTCCAAAGCGTTTAGTTTGACCAGCTCAGGCTCCCAAACGTATTCCTTGAAGTTATCAGCAACGTTGCCTGTCTTGAAGTTGACGCCTGTCCATATCTCTCCCTTGAAGTGCTTCATGCGCAGTAAGTTCAACATGTCGACGCTGTCGAATCCTGCATTCTCGCAGAGCTGACGGGGAATTACCTCTAGGGCACGCGCATAAGCACTAATGATGAGCTGCTCACGCCCTGCGACTGCTTTGGACACCTCACGCAGGTATTTAGAAAGAGCCAGCTCGGTAGCACCGCCGCCCGCGACAACGGTGCCGGCCTTCACTGCTCGCTTGACCACCATGATAGCATCATGCAAAGACCGATCAACCTCAGCAATGAACTGCTCGCTTCCGCCTCGAAGGATCAATGTACAAGTCGTGGCGTTTGTGGCCTCAGTAAACAGGTTGAACCGGTCGTTGCCGATCTGGCGCTCCTCGAACAGCCCGCAGGTGCCGGCATCTTCTTTGGACAGTCCGGACGTGGTGCTCTGAATCTGAGCGCCGGTAGCCGCCACTACGCGAGCCATATCGTCGGCGCTTACCCTGCCAGCGCAGAAAATATCGCGGTCAGCAAAATACTGGGTTGCCAGGTCGCCGATCGGCAGCTTCGACAGAACCACTTGAGCTCCGGTGGCGGCAATCTCGTCGAGCTTCGTGAGAATGATCTGCCATTCGGCATCCACAATGGCCTGGTACTCACTCACCTTAGACACCCGGACTTCTGCGTTGTCTTTCTCTGCCTTGAGCTCCAGCTCGACGTCCAAACAGATGATAGTCGGGTTTTCAAACTTCTTCGGCTGCTGTTCGAAGCCTGCGTAGCTAAAAGTCTTCTTAAATGCAGTGCCTTGCACCAGAAACGAGTCTTCAACCGCGCCACCAGGGACTTTCTTGATACCGATCAGCGAATCGTCGATGTTGGACTGGTCCAGAGAAAGCACAGCATCTACTACCATTCGAGCGAAAAACTGGCTGTTCTGTGACACGATCTTCGAGCTCATTGCGGTCTGAGCAACCCGCATCAGCAACTCACCGTTGTTCTCCAACGGATCGATCTTGACACTGATTTCGCGCAAGTACTTCGTGGCAACTTCAAGCGCCTTGCGATATCCTTTGATAATCGTCCGAACGGGAACGTTGTCCTCCACGAACGATTTCGCCTCTTTCAAAAGCTCGCCGGCAAGAATGGTTACCGAAGACGTGCCATCTCCCACCTCGGCGTCCTGCGCTTTGGAGATGTCGACGATCAGTGCGGCCGCAGGGTGCACCACGTCTAGGAGCTTCAAGATCGTTGCTCCGTCGTTGGAGATCGTCGACTCACCCCTACCATCTACAATAAGGACATCAGAACCCATGGGCCCCAGAGTCGGGCGCAAAATATCCTGCACAGCAATACACGCGTTAATATTACTGATTGTCTGGCCCTTGCCTTGCGAGGCATCGGTGCCCTCTTTCAGCACTACGATGGTCGGCGTTTGGCCGTTCATTTCGGTGGTCTGCGTGGAGGTGTGAGGGACTCTCAGTGCTCACATGGCTGACAAAAAGCGCCCGCGCGGTGATGGCTCCCGTGGTCACGGGTCGCGCGCACCACACCTCCAGCTTTACTGCTCCTGCTGGTTACAACCGCTGCGACGCGGTCAGTGTAATAATTCATGCCTTTGAATGATAAGGTGCTGATGAAGTGCGATTCCACGTAGCCGCGAGCGTATCCAGGAGGAGCAAGATCATGGGAGAACCTCTGGCGCCCGGATTTAGCTCTTGACAGGCCTACGGAACGCCGCCTCTTTCACCAAATTATATATCTTGATGTGGCATTTTCTGTTTTTTCAATCCCATTCTTTATTTGCGCGTAGTTGCACGCATTGTGCTCATTCATTCTGTACATCTAATGTGAGTAGGTTACTGGATTACCTTACGTATCGGAGGCCACCAACATATCATTTTGTTGACTTCTGGATGGTTCACCATTCTAATGCTATTTTCATATTAACATTTGCTTGCAATAAAATAAATAGGGATCTATCATCATTCACTCATGACCAGCAGTGAGTCCCACTAGGTCTTTTAATATTTCCCGCAAGTGCGGTCTTCTAAGGGGTTTTGACAGGAACAAGTTCATACCGGCAGCAATGCAATCGTCGGCGTTCTGCTCGTTAGCAAAGGCAGAAACAGCGACAATGGGCCTCTGGAAATTAAATTCTTTCCGAATGACGCGAGTTGCTTCACGCCCATCCATGTTGGGCATCTGGACATCCATAAAGATAACGTCGAACGGCTCCCCCTCTTCGATGGATTTCTTGACCTTTTCGATGGAATCGACTCCATCGTCAGCCACAACGATGTTTTTGAGGCCCTCCAGGTTAAGCATACGCATCATGACTTCCTGGTTCACGGAGTTATCGTCGACCACCAATACCTTCAGGTGCGAGGGTGGGTGATCGACATACGATTTCGAACTCTCCATACGGGGTCTCGGGGTGGCAGGAAGAGCAGAGACATCGTGACGCTGAGCATTCATTGCGTTGAAGCGGCCGTCTTGATCAAGGTTGCCGATGTTCGTAGAGGGGGCGGTCACTGCGGCGGAAGGCGAGGTTCCTACCGAAGATCTGTAGCTCTTCGAACCTGTGGAAGCCGTTGAATCACCCGGGCTGGGTGGAATTGGATCAACCGGCATCTCCGGTGGTGTTGCGGAAAGAGCTAACGGCGAAGAAAGGAGAGATCCTTTGGCAGACCGCACTAGAGACGTGGACGATGACACCACGTCTAGGGAGCGATTAGGCTGCGAATCCGGCGACTCCGGCTCGATTGCGCGACAGGGTAGCGGAACAGAGAACGTAAAAGTAGATCCCTCACCAAGCTTGGACTCCAGCTCAACGGACCCGTGCATGCGCTGAGCAATCTGCCTGCAGATTGACAGCCCGAGTCCGACACCAGATCTTTTAACCTGGGTGCTGATATCGCCTTGAACAAACGCTTCGAATATACGAGTTTGCATCTCTGGAGCAATGCCTGGCCCGTTATCTCGAACCACAAATTGCAAGACCTTTCTGTTATCTTTATCAGCGTCGGTCTGTGACGACGCTTTGAAGAAAACTTGGCCTCCCCCCGGGGTGAACTTAATGCCGTTTGTTATCAGATTGAAGATCACCTGCAGAATTCGGGTGGTATCTCCATGGAAAACGTAGTTCGCGAGTTTCTCATCTGAGTCGACCACTAGCTCAATGCGTTTGGCCGTGCGTTGTTCCATGAAAATTGCCGTCAACTGGGACGTGATTTCTGGTAAGACAAAGTCCCGGGGCTCCAATTTGAGGTTGTCCGACTCGTTTTGGCTGAAGCTAAGCAAATCAGTCATGAGATGCAAAAGCAGCTCACCACATTTGAAGATGGTTCTCAGTGACTGGTGGATTTGGGTGAGGTTTTCTTCTTCCAGACACAATGTTGCAGTTCCAATAATACCGTTCAGCGGGGTACGGAGTTCATGGGTGACTCGGGCGAGGAAGTGTGATTTTGCAGCGTTGGCGAAGTCAGCGGCCTCTCGGGCCTGCTCGATCTCGGCCTTCCGCAACCTCACGCGGTCCTCAAGCCGGTAATATTGCTTAGCAAGCTCGTCGCTCATGGAGTTGAACCGCTCGGTAATATCATCGAGCTCGTCTCGGACGTGTTCCCGGAGCGAAACTCGTTCGGGAACCTGGTACTCGCGCCCGTCTGGCTTTTCCACAGGCTCCACTCGGTTTGTGGGACGTAGCCACCAAGGAATTGGTAAATACCGCCACTTTGTTGGAGCCGGGCGCTCGTACTTCGCCGCCATCTTTAGCCTCACGATTTGTCGCGACCCAAAACTGACAAAAAGGAACGTAAAAATGATCATAGCTCCAGCAATGCTGCCGCCGGCAATGAAGATGCTGTTTCGGAGCGCATGCGGCATCGCGTAGACTCCCGAGTGCCCCTGTAGCACTACTACATAGTAGCCATTCGAGAGCATTCTGAATTGCGAAATGGAGATCATGGATTTGCAAGGGCCCTGATCAGGCTCCGCATGAGGGTTATTCTTCTCGACCCGCAGCACTGCTCCCATTTTCTCTGGGATAGGTATATTAGCGGCTGAGTTTAAGCAGCCAGAGTCCGCCTGCTTCCGTGTGGGGCTATTACTGAACGGGATCAGCTGGTGCAGCTCTGTTAGATTGGCGTTTGCGGAGCAAAGCGCAGCCGAACCAATACCCGAGTCGATCGAGTTGCTGGAAACAGCTGCCAGAACAAGCTCAAGCTTGCGGGCAGAGAACAGAAACGTTGCAAAGCCCATAATCACTTCTCCTGCACCAGACGCTGTCGCTAGGGTGCTGTTTCGTACTGGAAGCGTGAGCGACATGAGATAGGAGCCGTTTGCAATCGGCTGGCTCGTCTTTACCGGGCCGACCAGCAGGCCTATTTGGTTCGAGATTTGCTGGAGGGTGCGATTCAGCGTCAAATTAGCCGTGGTATTCGGATATTCAATAGGGAGAAGGTTCAGGGGCAGCTGAGCGTCGGAGCGAAGGCTCGGGGTGTTTACAACCAAGATCGACGTGCCGTTCGCCGCGTAAAACTTCAGCTGTAATATTCGGTCGGGACCGAACGAGTCGTGGAGCATGCTCTCTGTCTCGCTCAGTGATGAGCTGGTGGTGTCGTTGGAAAACACGCTCGACACCGACGACGAGTAAGTCAGCCGGTAGAACGTGTCGTAGACGTCGCTGATCTCCTGGATGCACTCCTCGCTGCGCATTTGGCAGTTCAGGTCGAGATTCCCTTTTTGCAGGTTTACCAGCGTGCTTCGCGAAAGCACATATATGGCGGATGCCAAGGAGACCAGGCATATCAGGGTGAACAGGCACACTGACACCGTCAGCTGAAGCCGAATGCGCAAGTCCGGCCTCCGCATCTGATGGATTACCCCTATTCCCCGGCCAGCGGTAGCTCCGCTTTAAAGACGCCTAGAAAGTTAAAGTTTCTACTGTGTGGTGGCTCTAGCGAGTCGCGCCGCCGAAATGGTAAGGCGCCAGAGGTAAGGGTACGTGCGTGTGTGTGATGGCGGCGAGGAACGCCGGGCAGGTAGTTTACTAGAGATCCTCGAAGCGTAGCATATTATGGGGGTTTCAGTAGACAGATCTAAGCGCTAATATGATACCGATGTTGAATCAAACAGCTAGAGTGTGCCAAAGTTGCTGAAAGTTTACAGTCATCGCTTGGCAGGATAAGCACGCCATGGCGGAAACCATCGCCGAGCTTGTAGCCGGCGATCTGAAATCTCTGTGAGAAACGGCAGTCCGCGTTAACTGCCGGCAGACCCAACGATCTTGATCGCTCTTGAGGCTCATGTGTTGTTTGGATTTGTTACATGAGGTTACGGTGGCCACGTTGGGAACTCGTAGTTAGGTTCGTGAATCATGTAATTGACATCCCCAGAAAGCTGCAGCAAATCCGATTCGTGTGAATATCTGGTTGCGAGTGAATTGAAGCTCCCCGATGGATAGTACCGCTGCGCCATCTCTCAATGGCCAGCATCTGTTCCGACGGAACAGATGCTGTTGTGAAGCGAAAACCATCGCTACTCATACACATAATATCGAACATAATATTGGGGCTCTTCCACTTCGGGGGAAACAGTGGCGATGGTTTCAAAGTCGCTGAAGACTTCCTCCGCTTGCTCAACGGGCTCATACTCTTCGATCACCACGCCGCCATCCAGCGGTTCGTCCACCTCGGAAACGACACAATCGACTGAGGCGCTTTCAACAACCACATCATCCTCGGTTATTTCGATGATTTCGAACTCCGCATTCATATTTACACCGCGAGCAGCAACCGAGACACGAGAAATTATTGGTTTGCTATCGTCACGTTCAGCTGGACGCTGTGTGTGGAGTGCATCCCGTAGATCCCAAGCCCTAGTCCAGTCGGATCTGACCCGCCTCGTCCGCCTCGTACGAGACGAGTGGTCGCGGTGGCTAGTCTCAGGAATCCACACTTATCATACATAGCTTGCTTTTACTAACGAGATATTCCAATCTGGCCAGTATTTTAATTGTAATAGTAACACTACAGGTGAAGAGCCCCAGTTTCTTACCTCTGAGATCCATTCTCGTTCTGCCCCGCGAAATGAGCCTCAGCGTTCTGCAGAGTCCTCACATTGGCGTTCATTTTGTTGACCGTCTCGAAGTACTCCTCTGTTGGGTCGGAGTCATAGACAATGCCGCCTCCAGCTTGAAGGTACACGATGCCATCTTTATACATCATAGTGCGAAGCGCAATGCACGCGTTCATGCTGTCCTTGGAGTATCCCCACTGGCCAACAGCGCCCGCATATGCGCCGCGCACCTCTTGCTCCAACTCACCAATAAGCTGCATTGCACGCACCTTGGGCGCGCCGGACACCGTGCCCGCTGGGAAGATCGACCGGAAAGCATCGAAGCGTGTCTTGTCCGATCTGAGCACTCCGGAGCACTGACTCACCAGATGCGTCACATGCGAAAAGCGCTCGAGCTTCATAAGATGGTCGACCTGGCTCGAAAGCGGTTCGGAGACACGGTTGACGTCGTTGCGCGCAAGATCCACCAGCATCACATGCTCAGCTCGGTCTTTAGCAGAGTTGAGAAGCTCATTTGCAAGCCGATCGTCCTCTTCAGCCGTGCGTCCGCGCTTCACGGTGCCGGCAATGGGGTGTGTAATGATACGGCCGTGCTCGATCTTGACCAGCGCCTCTGGCGACGCACCAATCAAGCTAAACGCCTTGAAGTCGATATAGAACATGTAAGGACTGGGGTTCACCGTTCGCAGCTGACGGTAAATGTTGAAAGGATGCAAGTCAGTGGGGTGCGTTACCCGTTGCGAAGGAACACACTGGATCACATCACCAAGCTTGATGTGGTCGCGAATCTTGTGCACAAACGCTTCGTAGCCGTCCTGGCCAACATTGGACTTGAACGTGTTGTTCGGCGTAACCGGTCCTTGGGGGACCTTATACTCGGGACCCTGGAGCAGCGCAATAACACTGTCGATGACAGCCTCCGCTTCTGCATAGAGCTGATCCAGGCTCTTGCTATTGTCCAAGTGGATGTTGTGTATAACCTGAACCTTCTGGTAGACATTGTCGAATGCAACAACTGTGTCGCAGAGCATCAGAAGCGATTCCGGTATGCCTAAGGGGTCTTTGAGCGGCATAGCGGTTTTGGGCTCGAAGTACTTGATGCAGTCGTACGCAACATACCCCACTGCCCCCCCGCTGAAGTCGGGAAGGCTGTCGTTCCGCAGCGGTTTGTACTGGTCAAGCTCTTCCTCGAGCAGCTTTAACGGGTCCACCTCGCCGGCGGGCGTATTTTTTCCAGTACAGATCAGTTTCCTCGGATTGGTGCCCAAAAACGAGAAGCGGTCCAGTTTCTCGCCGCCAATGGCACTCTCGAGCAAGAATGACTCACTCGCGTTGGGGGAACCAGGTCGCGCAACCTTCAGGTAGGCATTGTGAGGCGTCAGGTTCTCAGCAAGAATGCTTTTGAAGGCAGCAAAGACATTCTCGCCGGTCTCAAGTCTCTGGGTCTCCTTTACTTGCGCCTTAAAGTCGTCCAGAGACGGCTGCAACATTGTCGATATAAGAGCGGTGTGACTGGAAGATCGCTTTGTCAGTTCAAGGTCAGGGCCACCAAATGGGCCAAAAGGAGCTCTCACTCTGGTTCAACACACTAACTGACCAAACCAGAGGAAAATATCTACGTTTATTTCGTTACCACTGGTGAATGTATTCTTTACACACCCCTCGGTTGGCCGGCACCCTGAGCTAGCTGTTTTAGGGCTTCCAGTGCACAATGAGTCATCAAACACAGCCACGTGAGCACTCAGTGAAAAGTTTACGCGACAATTTCACACACCCAACTGCCATCCTCAAAGCTCCTTTGAATAACACTACACCGAAAGGTAAGAGTATTTCATCTCAGTACTAATGGCTCCAGTGGTATGTTAGCACGCTTTGCTGTGCTCACTGCTAAGTGCTGAACACTCGTGTTCAGTTACTTTTTGCGGTGGGTAACATCAAATCGTCATTTTTTTCATTTTTTGAAAGCGCAGTAGGCTGATGCTAACATTTATTTACAGAAGACGAAGAAGAGTGGCAAGCAGGCCAAGAAGGTCACCCTCGACGTTGGCCCGACCAACGCCGAGACCGAGATCATCAAGGTTGATGCGTTCGCCAAGTACCTTAAGGAGCACATCAAGGTCGAGGGCCGCACCGGTGCGCTGGAGGACAAGATCACCGTTACCACCTCTGGTAACAAGATTGTTATCACTAGTCTGATCCCCTTCAGCGGCAAGTACGCCAAGTACCTCACCAAGCGCTTCCTCAAGAAGAACGATCTCCGCGACTTTGTCCGCGTTGTTGCTGTTGCCCGCAGCTACTACGAGATCCGCTTCTTCAACCTCTCGGCTGATGACGATGAGGAGGAGGAAGAGGAGGAAGAGGAGGAGGAGGAGGAGTAAATCTCCCCCCTTTCTTTCCCCACCACTTAAAAGTATTTAATTCACCTTACTTGATCCATTCAGTGATTGCGAAGTGCCTTCCATGTTATGTTTTAGCGCCTACAGAAGAGAATGCCGAAGAAATGCGTTATATGGAGTTTACTTAGGGGAGCTGGTCATCTCCATCAGTCGACGTGATTGCGTTTATACACGCGCAAGAAATAGCGCATGTTCTGCAGTTCAAGGGGATAGCTCAAGCCTTCTGGTAGTCTGTACCACTCAGAGTCGACCGAATCTATCAGCTCCCACTTCGCCGGCTGTTTGTGGGTGAGTGTATAATGCAGAAGAAAGTAAACAGGGAACTTTTTTGAACCGATTAGAACCTCAGAGTAAGACCCTGCGCTTTCAATTACTACCAAAATTGACCCTGGTCTACATCGATCCAGGCTCTTGAGCAGCTTCATGAAACCAGTCTTGGATTGTTGCACCAGCTCGTTCGTTGTGAACAAGCAAGTGATAAGCGAGAAGTCCTCCAGTGGCAACTGTGGAACCACTTCGAGTGCGTCGCCGTTGATCATCCTTGTATTGAGAAAATTGAAGGCGATCGACAGCGGCGCCATTACGGGTTGCCAGTCGCCCATGTCCACTGTTACAATCTCTCTCACGCACGATCTGAGTTTACGGCCACTCAAAGCTGCAATCTCGGCTCCAGCTCCTCCGCCGATGCACAGCACTTTGACTGGCTTTGACGAGTTGAGTGTTGCTTGTATAGATCTTTTTGTTGAGAAGATATGTTCGTATGCTAGTGCTCTCGAAGGAGACCAGCGCACTACATAGGCTTGTAGATTATCTTGGCTGGCAAAAGCTTCAGCATAGCTCCTTCTATAGAGCGCATCTTTAACATGCTGGATGCGACTCTCCAGGTTCGGATCGGACAAAGTAGATGCAAATGCCTCTTTGAAGGCATTGATGATCTCCATGTTGAGAGGGACTAACACACACACACACATTATAGGCATAGGGGGTGTAACTTATGGCATGTTGTACAGAATCGTACTGCGACCGGTAATAACGAAAAAAAGGGACCGGAACTCGGGCGTCTGATCATTAAAAGACCTCATTAATTAAGTGTGGTATAGTACAAGTTTTGCGACATTATCTTTCGCTGCGGCAGTATTTGTCGCTTAGCTGGATGATTTCATAGACTCCTTTATCCTCCACCGTGATGCTGTAGGTGTGTTCCACCACGTTCTCAATCTTATGTCGTTCCATTTCTTTGCCATTGAAGCTGCGAATGTATTCAAAGCTGAACGGGGGTGTGCCGGTGAAAGAGAATCCGAGTCCAACCGACTCGCCTCGATGAATATTGAGGTGTGGCTGCTCTACAATGGTAGACCTAGGGAAGGGATGAACTTCCACGGAGATGTTGGAGTCTGCTTTGCATCCAAACTCATCGCTGATTTCAAGAAGGCTCATAGTGCCCGCCTTGTCCCCATAGCGCTCGAAAGCCAAATTTGATGTCGAGGTATGATTCCGGTTTCGCCAAGAGTACTTTGTCTTGAAGGAGTCGCCCTCACCTCTAATAGGAATGGTGATCTTCTCTCCAATGCAATAGTGGAGCTTGCCAGGCTCTACGGGCACCGGTCTCGGCTTTATTTCAATCCTTGCTTCCGCTCGACTGCCTCGGGGGTTCCACCGACAGCCATGAGCATCCGAGACTTCTAATATACGAATTTTCGGGGTGTTCCTACCGTCAATGGCACCCAATGCGTGGCGAAGGTCCAGCCTCGGCCTAGGAGATGACAATACGTGGTGCTTGTTCCCAACTTCAACCGTTAGCTGGAACGGGGCCTCGCCTTTGAACACAACAGGAAGGCTTTGGCTCAGCAAATCGCCCTCGCATACACGAAGCTTGGCGCTTGACTGGACGAATACAGCATCTGAAGGCTCCCACACTTGGTGCGTGAAAAATAGGCTAGGCTGTTTGTTGTTAAACTCGTCATAGCGTGAGTCCACGACATAGAGATAATGACGGTACTCACCGACTTCATGGTTGCTAAGGCTAAGCAATAGGAGCGACTCATCGGTGGACAGTCTCTCTGTATAGCTCTTACCTTGGGGATCTTCGGTCTCATGCAGAACGATGAAAGGTGACTCGCCAAACAAGCGCACTTTAGCCTCAAGCAAACCCGCTTCGACGCTAGAAGCATGACATGTTGCAAGCTCGGAGTCGGTAACAAGCTCCATGCGAGGACGCTCGTAAAGACCGACCTCAAGGGCGGAATCATCTACAACTCCCGGACATTCGGAGTCCTTGACGGAAACTAGTTTGTAAGTGCCAGGTTGGCTAATCGGCAATGAATCAGTTGGCGATCTAAGTATGACCGTGACTGTATCCGACTTTCCTCTCAGCAGATGCTCATATTTCACAGTGGCAGGGTATTCAAGATAATCCGCCTTCAAGTGTAACTGCATGTTCACCGGCTCAGCTGATTTACGCTCGCCACGCTCAATGAAAGACAGCCTTGGAGTCTCTCTCCGCACAACAATATCAGGGGTCCTCTTTTTGTTGAGGTCTATGATACACCCATTTCCGTCAGTCATGTCGAGAAGTCTCACATAATGAACTCCTGATTTGAAGTCCAAGCTGAGCGGGAGCTCAGTAGCCTCTGAGCCGTTTTCGGCAGTCAATGTTCCGGGTTCGATGTCGTCAACAGTATACCGCACGGTGAGAGGCGACTTGCCGCTGACAAGCACACCCAATGTGACCTTGGATTCACCACACAGCAGTTTGGACTTTAAAGGCGCAAAGCTAGCCCCCGGAAGCTCTGTGATGCGTTGATGAGCGCGGAACTCGCTCCCTGAAACAGTTTTTTCTCCATATCTATCAGAAACGGATATGATCTCATATGTGTACTCCCCAGCCCCAGCCGGCCTGAACTGGACAACTCCTTCGTTACGCTGGAACGACTCTTCGAAGATCCTACTAGGGTCACCAGAGCTGCGATACCGCACCTTGAACGGCGCCGTCCCCTCGAAGCTGAGGTGGGCGTTCATGCCAGTAGGACCAACGCAGTTGGCCTCCTCGACCTCAAAGCGAACGGACGCATCCAACGAAGGTGGCGTGAACACAGTAAAAGACCCAGTAGCGCTGCCTTGACAGTACTTGCCTGCAACCGTCTTCAACTTGTACAGGCCTGGCTTCGTAATGCGCAAACTCTGCGCTCCAGCGCTTTTGAATGTCGTTTTGAAGGGGCCATCAGGGCCATCGACCGAGATTTCGAATGGTCCACCACCCCCACTTATCAGCAAGTTGGCCTGGGACTCTCCGTGCACCAGAGGATAGTCAGTTGGAGTTGTGCTAGCATAGGGAGGAGACAACACTCTGCCCTTTGCGGATCGGGAAGATTTTTGCAGGTCAACTTCGGAGCCAAACTTATCGGTGATGCTTCTAAGAGCAACAGACATATCACCCGCTGGGGTTGCCGGTATGGCCAGCCTATGCGTCAATGTTTCGATAACATCGTGGCCGTTTGTTTCGGGCCCTAACGTGATCAATCGGTCGTCCACTTGCACTTTGAAAGGGCCAATACCGTATGTAGTGATCTCAGTAATGAACTCAGAGCCCGTACAAATATTAGGATCGCCTACTGATCGGATGGTAGCGTCTGGGCAAGGCGCAATCACGATGCGGTCGCTTTGGACAGGTACCCGCGAACCCGTGGCCTCGTCCTGGATACGATCTAAGTAGTAGGCCCCAGGCGTGGAGATAGGCAAATACAGCTCCGAGAGATCAGGCTTCCTGCTGTGAGGAAAGCGCCTCAGCGCATTCTTGCTAAACCTGACTTCTTCGAAGCTCTCGCTAGCATCTAGGTCCTCACGCCGTAGATAAACAAGAGAGGGCCACGTCGAGTTGAGTCTTAATCTCAGGTAGACCTGCTCGCTGGACGCAGAGATGCAAAGGGTCTCAATAGCATCCATGCTGGCTGAGGCCTCAGGTAAGATGTCCACGACATACTGGCCGCTAATGAGGCCGGTGGGATGCTTCGGGGTGCTTCGCAGGCCAAAAAGAGGTTTGAAAATTAGTCCTAACAGAACGATCAGCCAGCGACCGCTGATGAACACAGTGTAGTTGAAGAAGCAGAGCAAGAGGGCCGAGGTGAGAATCACATTCTTCTTGTAATTAAGGCCTGGAACAGCCAGTAAAGGAAGCAACGACAAGAACAGGATGTCCAAAATTGAAAATGGCAGGAACGCAACTGGCGTCTTCTCGCTCGAAAGCTTCAGCGCTTGCAGCAATGCGAACAGTGCCGTGACTGCCTTGCGCTGCGCCGGCGCGCTGACCAAACTCAGCGACACAAGAGGGCCGGCCCGTCTAGATTGCTGCGCGCGTGTGGCATTCTGCGCCGATGGGATTGAGCGCTTTGCCTGGTCTCGCCACGGCTTCGACGACATAAAAGCCGATAGCTGGCTGTAAGGAAAAGTTGAGCGTGGGTGTAAACAAACGAGGCGCACGTGAGTGCGTGGAGCTGCTCGCCCCAGTCTTGAGACAACAACCTCCACTGCTCATTTACCACAGCGCTAAAATCAGCCGGCCCATCAGTCGGCCATCGCGTGCATGCGAGTGTCAATTTCTTTTTAATTTGGAAGCGGCCTAGCTTGCGCCGAACGCTTTCCTTGCGGGGGCCCAAAGTCAACGATAAACGTTATTGCTCATCAAATAAGTTTCAACAGACTCTCTGTTCATCTGATTTCCATTTTTTGCGTTATAGTTCAAACTAGAGTTTAACTGTATCCGTGTCGCGACTCCATCGCCGAGTGAGTACCTTACTGTTCTGGTGGTTGGCGATTCGACCAGGTTCGGCCGGAATGCGGAGGAGAGTATAACGTAACCCGCTCATCTGATGATTAATCTCGCTCAGTGTACGCGCCAACAACCATTGACCTCCTTGAGAAGAGACCAAGCCAAACGAGACACACACCAGGCGCCGCTCAATGGGAATTGACTGGATGAGAAGGGTCCCGCCGTGGGCCCGCTCGTCAGTGGCCGTCTTCAAGAAGTACATGAAGTTCTTCGGGCCCGGGATCATGGTCTCCGTGGCCTACATGGATCCGGGCAACTACTCCACCGCTGTGAGCGGTGGCGCATCGTACGAATACAAGCTTCTTTTCACGATCCTTCTTTCTAATCTGTTTGCAGTTGTTCTGCAGATTTTAAGCGCGAAGCTCGGCGCAGTGACTGGACTAAATCTTGCCGAGAACTGCCGCAAGCATTTGCCGCGCTGGCTCTGCATAGTGCTTTATGTGCTGACCGAGATTGCTATCATTGCCACTGACCTTGCAGAGGTAGTTGGCACAGCGATAGCGCTTAACATCCTGCTGAAGATCCCGCTCACCATCGGCGTCATTCTGACGGTGGTGGATGTCATGGTGGTGCTCGCGGCTTATGACCCCAACGGCCCGATCTGGGTTGTGCGCTACTTCGAGTACTTCGTGTCGGCGCTAGTGGCCGCCGTGGTTGCTTGCTTTGTCGTGGAATTGGCGAAGCTCGAGCCGGAGCACCCCGGTAACATTGCCCTCGGCTTCCTTCCCAGCAAGGAGCTGTTCGAGCACAAAGCGGTTTATCTGTCGTGCGCAATTCTAGGCGCAACAGTCATGCCGCATTCGCTGTATCTCGGTTCAGGCATCGTTCAGCCCCGGCTGAAGGAGTACGATGTAAAGCACGGCAAAGTCACGGCAAAGGAGGAGGACTACCAGCCCTCACTACGCGCCATCAACTACTGCATGCGATACACCATTGCCGAGCTTGTCATTTCGCTATGCACCGTGGCCATCTTTGTCAATGCCGCGATTCTAATTGTAGCGGGTACGACCATGTACCAGACGGAAGAGGCGTACGACGCGGATCTTTTCAGCATTTATAGCATGCTTAGCAAAATCCTGGGCCAGGCCGCCGGCACCGTGTTTGCGCTGGCCCTGCTCTTCAGCGGCCAGAGCGCGGGCGTAGTGTGCACATTGGCGGGCCAAATGGTTTCCGAGGGATTTATTTCATGGACGGTGCGGCCCTGGCTACGCCGCATTGTCACGCGCTTGCTGGCAATTGCGCCGTGTCTCGTCATGTCGATTACCGTCGGACGCCAGGGCATTGCCACGGTTCTAAACGCATCTCAAGTTGTCCTGTCGCTGCTACTTCCGTTTGTGACTGCGCCGTTGATCTACTTCACGGCCTCGAAACATATTATGCGCGTCCCCATCTCTCCTGAGGAGATTGAGGCGAGCGACGGGAGCCAAGACAGCGGTCTTGACGAAGAGACTGACGATGTCACACTGGAGGACTCACCAACGCATACCCGCCACGCATCGTCCTCATACTTCCAGATAGCCAATGAGTCTGGTATTTTGTACAAAGACCTCAGCACCTCCTGGGCAATGAAGATCACTGGCGGCTCCATTTTCGTCTTCGTTTCTGCACTCAACCTGTTCCTTCTTATCTCCATGGCCCTTGGTGTCAGAGATGCGAGTGTGTAATACACTGCGCGCCATTTTTCTTCCACCATTGCGATCGCTCTTACGCTACTATTACTGAGCCCTTGTCCATCTCCCGGGCCGCCTGACCCCACCTCTATCGCTGCCCTTCAGGCCACCTTGTGCTGACGATGATGATGATGTGATGATAATGCGTCGATGCGGGCGGCACACTATATTTATGTAGGAGACCGCTTTGGTTTTTCTTTTATGATCCATAAAATGCTCCCCCTCAATGATTAAGGTAATTTCGGAACTAAAGTACATATCGAGACGATGGTGACTTTTCGAGACCAGGTCATCTTCGGAGGGCGCGCGACGGGCGACTCGGGCGTGACTGTCTGAAGCCGTTCGAGCCCTGGCCGAGGTTCTGGAGCCGCTGCGGACCGGGCTGCGGCGGCGGAAACGGCGCGTGGAGAGACGGGTCCATGGCTGCCGGCAGAGACCCGGCGTAATTGCGCATAAGCACCGGCAGCCGCGTGTCAAGCTGCAGAGCAATGCTCTCCGATTTGCTTCCTTCGACCAGCCGCGACAGTATGTTCTGTGTTTTAAGCGCGATGTGGCGCTCGCCGTCCCCGACCTCGAGCTCGGTGCCTGGAGTTGCCAGCCGCTCACGCTGCAGGTACTGCAGCTCCAGCAGCAGTCGTGACAACAACTCGCGTTCGGTGCCGTTGGCTGCTGCCTCGATCTCGTCGTTGTCTATGAAGTTGTATGGCGTCCAGCGCAGCAGCGACTGCAGATCGACATCGTTGATGTCGACCGTCTCCAGGTCTTCATTCTCAGCAGAATGAGCGGGGTCTGAGAAATCGGGGGGACTCGTGTCCTGCTCCTGGTCAGAAACCAGCGGATCAGCATGCGGCTGTGGGCTTTGAAAGTGAGACGGAGGCAAGCTGGACGGCTTCGCCCCGGCGCGGAGGTCCTCCGCATCCAAATGCGTAAAGCTGCGCTTCGGCCTCTCGCTGGCACGCTCGACCCACACACCTGCGACATCCGCGTCGCCGACCACCGCACCAGCAGAGTCGACAGTAGGCGCAAACGACGAGTACGCGTCCTGTCCAGTGATCCATATTGGGGCAATCGTGCTCTGGCTATTAGGATGGCCAAATCGGCCAAGTAGATCGGTGGGAGGGAAGTTGGGCTGCGGGTACCGGGGGTTCAACGGCGACACGAATCCCAGTGTGGATTCGGGGGCGCGCGCAATGTGCGGCAGCAGTCGCGCCGTGTGGACACTGCCAGCAGCTTGGGTCTGACGCGGATCCACGGGGGCCTTGTTGGAAGAGCTAACGAACAGTGGGCCATTTGCCGCGGTGACCCAGAACGTCTCTCCATTCCAGTCTTGGATCTCTGTTCGGATTGTTTGGAATCCCTGGCTCACTCTGAACAGGTAGTCATCGCCCTCGGCCAAGTCGCCCTCTGGGGGCTCCCTATTGAGCAGCAGATCGAGTCTGTGTGCCTCACGCATGAAGAGATCGACGGCAAACTTGAACAAGTCGGACGCCGTATTGTACTCCGGCGAGTCCAGCGATAACTCTGCAAATACCCTAGCGAACGCGAGCTTGAGATCGTGGAAAAGTAATGTTGGGCCCTCTAGGATGTTCTGCGCAGAGCTGTCCTCGTGGCGCGACACGGTGTACGCGCCGCTCCTGAATTTTGAGGTGATGCTCTCCTCGGCCGGTGTGTCAAGTAAGGAGTCGACCTGCACATCTATGCTGCTCGATGGAAGCAGCGGGGAGTCCAGAACATGTGCACCTTCTGGCACGCTGCGTATAACCTCTGCAAACGAGTTGTAAAAGTCGTTCCAGCGCGACATCTCTCCGTCGCACGCAAGCGGATCAAACGAGTACGCTTATGTGATCACCCCCTTCGGATCATAAAGTGGTGGTGGTGGGTGGTTGATGATGAGCCTTGCACGGGTGGATAACGAAACATGCAATTCTATCTTAAACTTATAATTCTAATGGCTCTAGATGCAGAGAAACCACACGTGAAGCTGTGCGGCCTTTTGAGTGTGTTAAAGGACCAGCCACTCATCACTTAGGCCACGTCTGGCAGATTCTATGCAGCACAGCTCACAAGTTGGAGGTGTCGGTGCTCAAAGAAGATAAATCGGTGTACCCCTCCGGACCGTGGGAGTACCACTGCTTGATGATGACCTTAGCGTTGGGGTGCACCACCGGGCGGCTCTCAGCGAACTTCTGAACCAGATCCGGGTTGGTAATGAACGTGCGGCCAAATGCGATGGCGTCGGCCGCACCGGAGCGGACCATCTCCTCCGCGGTTTCTTGGTCGTAGTCCTGGTTCAGCACCAGAGTGCCCTTAAACACGCGGCGGATTGGGCCGTGCAGTTGAGCCTGGTCGGTTTTACCGCCAAACGTCGCTGTCTTGCTCGACTCGCGTAGCTCGAGCCACGCGACCTTATGCTTGTTCAAGATCTCTGCAGCAGCTACAAATA
This sequence comes from Entelexis gropengiesseri, assembly GCA_030579755.1. Taxonomy (NCBI): domain Eukaryota; kingdom Fungi; phylum Ascomycota; class Dipodascomycetes; order Dipodascales; family Trichomonascaceae; genus Entelexis; species Entelexis gropengiesseri. Next base: position 227,948 of record JAKTRO010000001.1, on the reverse strand, counting down.
CCGACTCCGGGTCGCTGTCCACGACGCCTTGGATTTCGCCGTTCGGAGACAGCCGGATGCCGGTGTGCTCAGGCCCAATCGCGCGGACGACCGCGCCCACCACGTCGTCGAGGAAGCGCACGCGGTTCTCAACACTCCCGCCGTACTCATCCGTCCGCAAGTTGGAGTTATCCCTCAAGAACTGATCGATCAGGTAGCCATTCGCGCCGTGGATTTGCACGCCGTCGAACCCAGCCTTCAACGCATTGCGGGCCGCCCGGCCATAGTCTTCAAGGATCCGGGCTATGTCGCTTTTCGTGAGCGCGCAAGCCACCTCGGGGTCTTGTCGGGTGCCGTCCTTCCCGCGCACCTTGAGGGGATAGATCGTCTCTGACGACGACACCGGCTGCAAATCAGTGATGGAGCTGTGCACGGCGCGGCCCATGTGCCACAGCTGCGCAACAATCTTGCCGCCCTTCGCATGGACTGCCTCAGTCACCGGCTTCCACGCGGCTACCTGCTCTTCAGACCAGATGCCGGGGGCCCAAGGCCACCCCAGGCCCTCGCGGCTGATTCCAACGGCCTCGCTGATGATCAGTCCGGCACCACTGCGCTGAGCATAGTACTCTGCCATCATAGGCTTGGGTACATGGTCGTCAGTGCTGCGGCCCCGGGTGAGAGGGGCCATGAAAACTCGGTTCTTGGCTTGGATAGCGCCTAGCTGAACGGGGTCGAGAAGTCCGGGCATATTGGAGACTATGAAGCTGTGCTGACCCTCGTCAATCTACTATAAAGTGCTACCTCGGCGCACGACTATTTACGTGCTTAACCTGGGAGAGGGGTTTTGCCTTACTGTGCGGGACATAATCATCGGTATGCTTATTAGTTAACGTGGGGTTATGCGAGAATTATATTTGACCGATGGTTGGGTATGTGCAGGCAACAAACAAAGCTACATGAACAAAGAAAAAAGGCTCTCCTAGTTGCATTGGTATCGGATTCAACTTAAAGTACCTGCTGAGCAAGGAGCTGGCTTTTGTTTCTGGCTCCACCGAGCGATGTATCTAGTTATGTTCGAGGCTATCCGCGAAAGACCTCCCCCAACAAGTCTAACCAGGCATTTTACCATATACATTAAATAAACCTCTGAAATCTAAACGATATAGAGGGCAGCGCGGAACAGGAGAGTACTTTTCTGTGGCATACTCATTGTTTAATGTTCAATGCACTCCGCGCTGCTAAGAAAAAATGGGCCCACGACACGGAATGTAAAAGACGCTGAGGTCCGACAAGCGGAAGCTCCTGACGTCTTTACAATCTCGTGGAGTCGGATGAGGACAGCGAGCTGATGCTATGCGATTTTTTTCGTGCTTTTGCACGTTGGTGCACATGAGCTTGAGGATTCGTCCTTGATGTACTCTATTGAACGCACGCCATGCAAGCCTTCAGCCGAGGTATCAAACGGAGCTAGCCACTCGGTCATTTCGCGATCAATGAAGCAAGACCCTGGATTCGCAAATCCCCGTAGCATGCAGTCGTGGGTCCCGTCCTTTTCCTCGAATGCCGCGGAGATTCCTGCAATGTCGGCGAACTCCGACATCTCGCGCTTTGTCTCCTCTCGCGACCCCCACACAATTGCTGTGTTTTTCGGCAGCACTCGTGTCCACACTCTTGGGTTGGCGCGGATCGGGCTGACCAGCGGGTCAGCCGGGTCGGTTTTGCTGTCGAGATATACTGCGCGCATGCTTGCGCCATCCTTCGTGTCCCTGGCCATGTCCGTGCTGGGCGAGATCAGCATCACGCCGATGGCCGGTTTGCCTAGAAGCAGGAGCGCGAGGGCCATGTGCCCTCCCGCCGAGTCGCCGAAGTAAATGATGTTGTTGCACGTCTTGGCCAGATCGTCGTAGCAAGCCATTGCCTCATTCAGCTGCGTCGGGTGTTTGGCATACGGGCCAATTGTGTAGTCGATGATAAGAATGCTCAACCGTGCGTTGCGATGCTTCTCGCCCAGCTTGGCCATGAACGTCACCTGGGGCTTCTGTACTTTGAGCGCGTACGATCCGCCATGCATGTAGAGGATGACGGGGTCCTCTGGCCGGCGGTCCTCTACCTCGACCAGCCACCGCGCGCTGTACTTCTCGCCTCCGAAGTAGTGGTTGAAGCCGGGCAGCCGCTGCCGCCACCGGTTGTACACACTGGCGGACAATTCCACCCGTAGCGGCCGCACGGGGGTAAGCATGTGCAGCTGCGAGAGCGTGGCCTTGCTTGCCACATGCTCCATGGTCGTTTCCCACGCGCTCTCGCATATTGTCTGCTGGCGCTTGCCGCGCGCCCAGTTGAAGCGGCTCATCACGACCGAGAGCGTTACGGCGATCGGCAGCGATGTCAAAACCGCTGCTATTTGTGCGTAGTCCATCATACTGTAGCGTTCCCTGTATCCTTCCTCGCGGAAATCATGCGGGCCTATTTGCTTCACAGGGTGCAGCGTTCCCGTCGGGGGCTGCGTGAGCTCGTTGGCCATGATATGGGCCACGGCCTCTTTCTCGTTCATGTACTGAACGTGCTGTCAATGGTGGTAAACGCCAACGTTAAAATCTATTGCCGGTTGGTGGGTTACTCCTGGAATTCAATCAGATTAATTAAGCAATGCATGGACAGCTTCCCCTCGTGATACAAATAAGAGCTACCCTAATACACAAATGTTCTCCGTCCGCCCGCCTAGAGCCAGCGCATTGCCTCTCAGGGTTTCACCTAGGAGTCTTGCGCGCAAATCTCATAAGTTGCTGTCTCGTGTTTATGTATATACACATTATATTAATCTCTGCAGGGATCGTAAAACGCGAATGGCCATTCCATCATATTAGAACTGTGACGCGTCTCGCTTCGAGGCACTGGAATGGCCGGCCTAGCATTTCCTTGCCCAAAGAGCAAATCAGGGACTAATGAGATTATCACGTATAGCATCGGCGCCTTCCACCGATATGCTTAGTAAACGCGCCCCTGGTGCTCGAAGCATTCGTGCCGTTCGAGCCACTGAGGCTTTTAAGGTTCGGCGCGATACCGCTGCCGCCGTTCTATAATTAGGCTGCTACACGCGATTTATGTAACTAGCATGTCCGCTGTTTAGCTGCTTAAACCGTGTAATTTGTCACTCGCTCCGCGTATAACGCGAAATGCTCTGCGTCTCGCTCTCTCTCCCAAAACTCCTTACCTCGATTTTGCTGCTTGCCTTGCCGAAAGATTGCGAGCCAGCTGACGAGTGCCCACCGTCCATTGCATCTGGACGGCGACACGTGATCAAGGACCTGCATTCGCCACATGAGATGCGCGGACCATGCTCCGTGCTCGATACCAGGGGCAAATGTGATGCCCAACAATGTTTGAGGAAGGCCACGCATTGCACGCATTGCAAGCATTGTATCGGATTATATTCGGACTAAATTTCCGTGTTGTTGTACGTAGTATGTATAATTGTCAGAACGATCAGGCCTGCTGTTGCTGCTTAGGGACCTTTAGCTTCACAATCCACCGCGGCTTGTGCTCGGTGATCATGCCGCTTTCAAATTGCGACGCCCCTGAGATATTCCGCTCGCGCTTATGCTTGTGGAAGTAGTAAAGAATGTCTTGCCGGTCCCCACCGTAGGCCTCATCTAAATGGTAGGCGGTCATGTGCAAGATGTCCAGATTGCGATCGAGGCCACCCGGAAGCACACTAGAGTACACTGGCGTGCAGAATTCGGGACCCAAGACTTCGTGCGTATCAAACGTGACGTCGTGGCTCTTCGCAGAGCTGCCGCCAGCACGGCCCTCGTGGTGGTGATGGCCGCGGCGGGACGACCGGCCCTGCCTGCGGCGGCTCCGCAACTCCCGGCGCTCCTGGTCCTGCTCATGATGATCGGAGTTCAGGCCAGCAATGCTGGCGTCGTTCAACGCGGGACTAAATAATGCTAACATCTCGGGCCTTCGTAAGAACGCATGTTCATCTACCGGCAGACTAAGGCTGCTCTGCAGTTGCTGGTCAGCCGGAAGAGTCCCGTCAAACTGGTAGCCGCTGGTGAACAGCGAGCGCGTGAAGTACTGGGACTGCTCGCGGATTGCGTGCGCGACGGCCGGGCCAAACTCTTGGGGGAGCGACAGCTCGTTGGCCAGAACTATGCCAAACATTTCCGGATCATTATCTTGGTTGTTGATGTCCCACTCAAACTGATCTATCAGCTGGTGATGTCCAATCGTTATATCCAGCTTGATCGTAATACGCATATCTTCATCATACGCGGGCGGTTCCGGTTCCGGCTCCGGCTCCGGCTCAGCCTTTGCTTGCTCTGATGCCTCTTGCGCGGGCTCGGATGACTTGGCTAGTTCAGCTTGCGCTGATGGTTCCGCTGATGGTTCTGCCTGCTGTGCCGAGGCACCTGGCTGTGATAGTGATGGTTGCTCTGGTTGCTCTAACTGCTCTGGCTGCTCTCGCTGTTCTGGCTGTTCTGAGGTTTGTTCTTGGCCCAAGGGTTGCTCGGCCGGATAAGGCTGTTCACTTACTTGGAGTCCCTCCGTCTGGAGTTCTGAGGACCCAGGCTCCGCTGTTGACGCCGTTTGTGAGTCGCCTGATACAGTGTCGGACTTCGGCGTCGGAAATATGTGCGGCAGGTGGTTGCTGATCTGTTTCTGGAGCATTTGCGAGACTTGGGATGCAAGCGTCAGGGGGAGCCCATAGTCCTCGAGCGTGTTTTCCACAAAAAGCTCCAGTGGAATTGTTGTGTCGTCGGCATTCCACAGAAGTCTGTCTTGGAGTCGGAACTTCTCTGTGGTGAGATTTATACGCAGGGGAACCAGCTGTTCACTCAAATCTGCCGTTTCTATGATCTTATTCATAGGCAGAAACGCCTCGCGGCTCATCCGCCCGGCCCGCTTACGGTCCTGGAGGTACAGCAGGCGAATTCGTGACCCGGTCCAGCCGTTTCCATAGCCTGCATAGCCCTCACCAAAGATTGCCGACGGCACGACCTGTCTAACGCCGCGGACCTGGTAGAGATACTCTAGGTCTACCAATTTCATGCGATCAAACTCTTTGAACATCGTTGCGTCCTGCTGGTGCAACACTGCATGCATTGCGTCCTTGCGTGCGGCATCCAGCGCCCTCTGCTCAGATTCGGTGAGTGGCTCTTTCTGGTTGCGACGCTCCTCCACAAAATCATTAATTTCGCGCAACGCTGCGGCTCCGTCAAACGACATTGTGCAGCTCGCGATAGGCAGGTCGATGCGCGCGGATCAGTCTGTGTATCGGTTAGTCAGTAAATTGGGATTACTAATATTAGAGCTTAACATCCCTCTGTTGAAGCAGCGACGAAGAAGCTAAGCTAAGGTGAGGCGCCGCGACGCCATTCTAAGGCGAACGGGGGTCGACGCGGGATGCCGACGCGTGATGCAGACGCGTGATGCACTGATTCCGAATCCCAAGTGTAACGTAGCTCATTGCAATCAGATATTTTGTAGCCTTAATATAAGAGCTCCAATCACCGACCGAGATTTCGCCTAACGCTACATACTTCCGCAACTTTAAACTATAATAAATAGGCTAAAAATGTATACAGCATGGTTTTACCCAAGCACTAATTGGCCGAAGGCCTGTGCAGCGTTCAGGAATATGCTGTCTGCTGTCGATCTCAGTACCGAAATACGAGATCAAGACAACATTGATTTTAGATTCGTCGACAGGGCCGTCAATAATAGCTTCAGGCATTTCTGCATTCCACCTCCACACGAGTGCCGAGACGCCTGAGGCTCACCGGAGCAGCAACCTGCCCAGCTCGCCTCAGACGCGAATCATGTTTGAGAAAAACATTTTTGGATAGCGAAGTGTCTATATACCTCTGCTATTTTGTGATGACTAATCTTTTTCATCCTCACCGGCTGAGAGGAGCTTAGCCGCATGTGATTTTTTCAAATATTAAGTACGAGTCCAAAAAGTTAACACACCCATAGAGCTAAGTTCGAAAGCTGATTTCCAGGCTTCGCATGCCAAAATCTACAAAGGTCAGCACAGCTTCCAAGGACAAGCGCAATGCAAAAGTAAGCAAATCTGCTGCCACTGGCTCCAAGACAGCGAAAGCCTCATCACAGAAGTCCAGCGCTGCTGTTGCACCAGTGGAGATCGCGCCAACGGAGATTCTGAAGCGCCTTGCGAGCAATGATGAAGAGACCCGAGTAGAGGCATTAAAGACTGTGAGCCAGAAGTTGAAGACCCCACGCGCAATTGAACAGTTCGAGCTCTATAAATTGTGGAAGGGGCTCTGGTTCACAATGTGGCATAGTGACAAACCAATTGTGCAGCAGGCATTGGCGCAGGACCTCTCGCAGCTTCTTTCTGGGGTCAGTCAAAGGAATTTCTGGCCGTTCATCGACGCATTTTGGTATATTGCCATGCGCGAATGGGAAACACTTGACCAGCACCGTATCAACAAGTTTCTGCTCTTGGCACGGCTTATGTTGAACAGTACACTCTCTGCTGTGCTTTCCGGCTCAAATGACTGGCCGTCCCGCTACGCCTCATCGATGGTAGAAGCGGGACCGCTCAACTACAAGGATGCGCGCTATCCAGTTGGTCTGCGGCTTCACATCGTCGATATTTACTTGGACGAGCTCGAGAAAGTGACAGAATCAAAGGGAATTCCAAAGTTGGACGTTCTCAAGACAATTTTAGAGCCTGTCCTCTCACAAAAAGAAAAATCAGGGTTCAAGTCGGTGCGAGCGCGCGTAGAAGCTGAGGTTCTGACCGATGAAAGGCTTATTGAGTGGAGTATTGTCGAGGCAAAGGAAGAACCCGCAGAGCAGGACTCCTCCGATGACGACTGGGAGGGCTTCGATTAAGACCAGCTCTGTCTCCTGTTCTCGTTCTCCTGTTCTTCTAGTTCTGATAATAAGTTTATTGCATAATGATAGCTACAGAAGCTCCACCATGTATCAGCTTGTGATTATAAGGACAAACGGCATCAGACTCTCTAATAACCGGTCCACTGCTTGATTTTTGAACGCAGTGAGCTCATACTGCTTTTGACTTGCTTCTCGCTCTCTCCGTAAAGATCAGCAGTCTGCTTCGTGAGGTCGGAGATGGTCTCGTGCGTCTCTGCGTGCTTCTTCGCAAACGCGGGTGCCTTATCCTGTTCATACTTCCATGTGAGCGCCCGCACATTGGCCCACGACTCGGGAAGGAAGTACGCAAACGCACCAGCACCAAAGATCCACGGTACCGTAGCTCTGAGTAGAATGTTGGAGCGGCGCGTGACTATGCTTCCGCTCAATCCAGCCACAAGAACATAGATCGAGCTAGGGAGAAGATCCTCATGATCCGACTTCAGAGAAGCAACCGTCTCTGCAGCAGAGCGCTCACTTTCGCGGTACTTCTGACCATAAACAGCACTCTTCTCTTCTGCCTTGGTCAATGTGCGGTCAACAAACTTGCGCGCGTTGCGGACATAGCCCTCAAGCAGCTCACTGACCTGCAGCACGCGGCCACTAGCTTGAACGGTGTGAAGGTCAAGTTCCTGTCCGATCTTGGATTCAGCCTTGGAGAGAGCGGTTTTGTCTGAAGCGCTCTCAACAGTTGAGCCCGCCAAGGGATCAGCGAGGAACTGCACTTCCTCATCGTAGACGGGGGGGAATTCGGGCTTCTCAGCCGCGAATGCCACAGGAATGAACAGTGCTGTGCAGGATGCAGATGATAGCGCACCTAGGCCAAGAGCAACACGGCGATACATCTTGGTCTCGAGCACTGTTGCGGTACGCGAGTTCAATTGGGCCAGGGATGATTTTGATTAGTCACATCGGCCACCAGTCATTTTCGTCCTCGGAGCTGCTCAGAGGAGGGCCCATTCTATATAAGCTGTTTATTGAATCACTCATGTGGGATATCTAGTTGCTGATTGGAAAATTACATCTCAGCGGGAGTATTTCGCGCCTATGACAGTAGAATTGATCGACGAGTGATACTCGAAGGTCGAGAGCATCACCGTTTGTGTTTCGCTTTGCCTTAGCATCGGTTAGCTAAGCCATTGTGTTTGCGGTGTCACCAATATGGCCCATCGAGCTCAAACACTTGCTTCGGGATCAATGACTAGAGAAACAACAGACTATAGATGTATTATAGCAACATTAGTAAAACATAAGGTATTGGGGCCACGTCAGTCTAAACCTTCTCGAGCTCGTCATCGTTGGTATGCAAAAATAGCCCCATATCAACATACTGCCGAACGGTGTTGTTGAGCTCATCGAGCGTATAGCCCTTGTGCGCCACACGCTTGCGCACCTCACTCATCGGAATTGAGTTCGTGCCAAACACGCTAAACGTGTCGACTATGATCTGATATACCTTTGAGTACACAGACTCACGGTTCGCCGGTGCGTTGTCTGATTGCAGGGACTGCTTTGAAGCTTCGTTGAGCCTTAAGGCCTCATCGACATCCTCCTGACTCACGACGTTAGAGAAGCGCAGTCTGGCGAGGGCTTGAGCCATGCGCATGATTCCTAGAAGCGCGCGAGGCGACGTATAGCCAAACTGGTTGCCTTCCTCGATTCCACGCTTGTGGCGCTGCCGCATCTGAACATACGACGTGGCCACGAAATCCGCAACTTCCTTCGGGAACACGGGTCTGTACTCCTGGGCCTCGGCAACATACTGTCGCAAAAGCTCTGGGGACACAACGTCTTCAACACTGGGAGCCTGACTGTAGCGATGCACATACGCAACATGTTCCGCCAGCATACGATCTCCGTCGCTGGTCGGCGTATCAAGAAGGAGAAACATAAGATCAAACCTAGACAGCAGGGCCGCTGGCAAATTGATGTTCTCGACGGGTGAAAGTCGCGGATTATAGCGACCGTAGACTGGGTTGGCTGCAGCAAGGATAGAGGTACGTGCATTCAGAGATGTCGACATCCCTGCTTTAGCAATTGAGATCGTTTGCTGCTCCATCACTTCGTGGATGGCAGTCCTATCAGAATCGTCCATTTTATCGAACTCATCGATGCAACAAACACCGTTATCAGCCAGTACAAGAGCACCACCCTCTAGCATCATCTCATCCGTAACGGGGTCGCGGATAACCGCCGCCGTCAATCCGACCCCTGAAGAGCCGCGGCCGGTGGTATAGACGCCGCGGGAGGCAACTTTCGTGATAAATTTCAGCAGTTGAGATTTCGCGACACCAGGGTCACCCATTAAGCACATGTTGAGATTTCCTCTGATTTTCATGCCGTCACCCATCTCTTTTGTAACTCCCCCAATCAGCATCAGCAGAAGAGCTTTCTTCACGTCAAGGTGGCCATAGATTTCAGGGGCGATGGATCTCGCCAGCCTTTCATACACATTCCCTTCAGAACGGAATTGTGTGACAGGGTTCAAAGCCGGCGGCAACGAGTCCAGCTCGCGTCGCTCGGCGACATATGACTGTTTCAGGGAGTGGACGAACTGGACATCAAGGAAGGTATCAGTGAGCAGGCCCGCGCGTAGAGCTCTGAAGCCGGAGTATGGGCGGGGCATGAAGATTCCGGTGATATCAACCGAATCACCAGGCTTCACGGCGCGCACCAGTGGACCCTTGAGATGCATGGTGAGCGAACGCGGGATGTGCCCCACAGGCACTTGGTCCGCAACCTCTTGCAAGCGAACGTCCTGGAAGGGAAGAAACTTCGAGGCACGTGTAGAGGGGAACAGCTTGCCCTTGGAATTGTTTTCAACGCACTCCTGGCTTGGGCACTCGGTAAGCGGCGTGTACTGCTTCGACTTGACCTCTTGAAACACCTCATTACCGCACTTGTCGCAGGTGTACGCCGTGACAACAACCGCAGGTTTAACCTCAGAAACGCGGGTGACCACACCACGCACGGTAATTAGCTTGCCAAGGTGGTCGCTCTTAACTTCTCGAACAGCCAGCGACTTCTTCACATCTGGCGATGCCGGATGACGTACGCCGGGGGTAAGCGGCTTAAAGTAGAGCGTGTAACGTCTGGTGAGTTCGGGCGGGAACATCTCATTGGCAATCGCGTCGGGCGCGGGTTGGGAAGAGTTTAAGAGCTGCGAGTCCTGCTGCATCTCCTCCATAATTCGCTGGTTACGTTGCACGCGGTGGTGAAGGATGACCTCGAGTACCTCATCATTATACGACACGTCTGTTGTTGGAGTCGGAATCAGCGAGTCTACAACGGACGAGATGAGCTCTATGTAGTGGAACGTGTTCTCGGCGATGCAGTCTGCCACAGGCTTAGCGCCGCTAGTCTTTGCCGCCTTCTCATAGCGGAATAAGTCGTCTAGCTCGAAGACGAGGACATCGGTCTCGCGGTTGGCGATCTGTTGGAGCTTCTCTCGGTATTTCGGACGCGAGTCGTCGAGCATTAGGTCGTCGCTGCTTTCCTCTTGAAAGTTCTCGAGGAAGGAGCGCACGACTTCTTTCTGCCGCTCATAGTTCACATTTACCGCAACCGTTGGCAGCGACATCGTGTTGGAGCGCCGGTGTCGAGGAGTGGTGTGGTGGTGTGTGGAAGATCGAGATGACCACCGAAACAGGTAATCAGCTAATTAACGCCTCGACGCGTTTTCGCGTATATCATGTGACCTAAATGGCTGGAGCGCTGGGTGGGGTGTGCAGCTCGAGCTACTACAACTATCAAACTGCATCAGCGCAATATGTGCCAGCCAGTACAAGGACAGGACGAAGTTGGCTAGGCAAACGACCTGAACAATTGGCTTGCAATCACCCGAATCGCCTAGGTTTACCTATATTCAGTTCATATGGCCATGGGAATAGCACGATAGCGACCGGAATAGAAAAGCAGTGCGTCAATAGCTAAAAACAGAACGCTTTTCAAAGTGAGCTTGAGTTTTCGTTAACATCATATTTGATCATTACATCGTTAAAGCCGGGGAGGACGGATTTGCCTCGGGGGGCTCCTTAGTGGTGCCTGCCTTTAGCGACACGCTTCGTTCTCGCAGGAGCAGCCAGGGCCGCTGACTGCCATGCTGAGAGGCATCCTTCCCAAGCCGAGAGTCGAGCGGGCGGGAAGGATGAACGGAATTGTGGCCCCGCCAACAATGTAAATAAGCGCAAGAGAGCGGGAGGACGAACGCGTTATGGAGGACATCAGTAGAAGAGTATGCGGAGTGTGTGGGGCGGTACGAAGCACGAACGGCATTTGGATCAGACGTGGCACATATATATAGACCTTCCACATGCACGCCCATCGCCAAGGTTAGGGGGAGGTCGCTGTCGATACGATTATGTAATAAAATACAGTGAAATGCGAGCTGTCATCATCACACACACACTACGGAATTCCGGGCGCGTCAGATCCAAGAACGATGGATTCAGAGGAACTCGAGGCTAGACTGATGGGTAAGCTGGCGCTCGACGCCGGAAGCACTGTTCAAAGCGTTTTAGTTGCGGCTGTTGCGACACGGCAGGTCGTATTCCACCGGAATATCGATGAGCCCGCGTCAGCGGCGCTTGCGTCATTTGATGCGTGGGCCGCGTCAGCCAACCTTTACCGCGGAGAGCGCCAACCGGGCGGTGCTGAAACCCTAATGATGAAAGTCTATCATCAACCACCTGATATGACCAAGAACGCCTACAAGGTTATTTATTCCGGTAAGTTAAACGAAAAAGGAATCCCGAAACACCTAATTGTGGACTGCAATGCTAACAATTTTCAAGACGGCACGTATCTGTTGAGCGCTGACGTATCAGTAACCTCTGGGGCCGAAACGCTGTTGGGGCCACAATACTAATCGCATCATGTAAATAGACACGTATGACGCTCAAGGATATTGTTGTTTGTTGTTGTTGATAGCCAGCCTATAAGACCAACGAATTGGTCTTTAGAGACCATAAATCTGGTTGCGGTATCGAATGGCGAACTGGCTGATGCAGACGAACCGAAGAGTGAGCGATGGCTCATCTTCGAGCTCCCTTGAGCCAACCTTCAGAATAAACAATCCGCGGAACCGTGGTCGACGTGTCACGTCAGGGGGCAGCGTTCTCCGCGCTGAGCGGCGCACCACTAACATTGGCGATCTCTCGTTAAGTACTGAGGAGATTGGCTTCGAATATCCAGTTCTTGATGATTGGAACTCTGCTAAGGGCAACCAAGGGGCTAGAGACGAATGCGTGATCTTCGTAGATCCTGCGGACCGGCGCCTCACAGAGCCGGTTCCCGAGTTTGCCAAGGAATACACTTACGAATCCTCGTTGCGAACTGACTTGAGGACCGATGCGAACTTCGTTGCAGCAATAAACCTGGAAACGGTGAACAGCATAAAAGATGAAGACTGGATAGTGCGATAGCGCCTCTATCTGGCGACATTGCATAGCGTTATACTTCTTGGGTGCATGGGGAGTGGCTTTACTTATCCTGAATTCCTCGGTTCTGGCGCATTTTGTTCATTGCGCAACGTCTGCATAGCATAACTAGCATCACGACACTTCCGAACATTGCGCCGGAGTTTTATCTGATTTATTAGTTCTAAAACTTGCTTTGGTGTTTAGTTCAACGCTCCCGCTACAAGCACAGTTATAATATGTAAGCCCTTACCACAATTTCGTTCGTGCGACATCTTCACGCGCGACGCGTCGGAGAGAGGACGGTCACTAAATGCACGTTAAACTCGAGGAGTTCCGCGAATTATGGGCTCAAATCGAGAAAGAGTCGCTTTCGCATTCGACTTGTCGTGTTGTGGTCTTTGTTGCATGTCTTGACGTCGACGCGCTGTGCGCCGCAAAGATGCTCAGCGCGCTGCTGAAAAAACGGCTTATAACACACAAAACCGTACCAGTGGTTGGCTTCAGCAGCCTACGGGAAGCATACTTCCGTCTTGACGACGCAGTGCGGAATGTCTTTTGCGTTGGATGCGGCGCGACCGTGGATCTGGATGAGTTTCTTGGTCTAGACGACGAAGAGTCTGAACACCAAAAGCCGCGCTTGCACATATTTGACAGCCACCGACCATGGAACTTGAACAACTTGTACGGTAGCGAGCATGTGCTCTGCTATGATGATGGTTACTTTGATCAACTAGAGCCGTACCGGCAGGCCTACGAGTTTCTCGCTTTGGGGGATGGTGACGACGAGAGCAACGATGCCAACGATGGCGATTCGCCGGCGGCTGTAGCCAGCGACGGAAGCGAGCCTGAAGATGAGCAAGAGGAGCCCAGCCAGAACGGGCGGCGCAAACGCAGGCGTGGGGCAGCGGCGGTGGCTTCGGACTCCGATTCCGACTCCGATGCTGGAGACACGCAGCCTGACGAAGGTAAAGTTGCGCCTGGAGCCTCTGATGATCCCAGCCCTCACGAGCGTACACGCAAGAGAAGGACAACTCAATCTGTACAGTACACGCGTCTGCTTGAAGAATATTACATGCGGGGATCGCACCTGCTCTCTACGAATGCTGTACAGATGTACACACTAATGACCATGATTGGGGACACGTCGCTATACAACCTATGGCTCACACTCGTGGGCGTGACCTCGTTAGAGCCGCAATATCCCCAACTCTACAACATGCTACTCCCGACCTTGCGAGACGAAATGCGCCGCTTGAATGAGACCGACAACCGGGATGGCCGCAGCAAATCGGCAACCAGCCGCCGCATCACTATCCATGGGGAAACAGACTACTCTTTATTTTTGCTCCGGCAATGGTCGCTCTACGACAGCATGATCCACTCATCGTACGTCTCGGCGAAGCTCTACCTTTGGCGAGAAGACGGACGCAAGAAGCTGCACAAGCTATTGGCACGCATTGGCATAACCCTCCATGATGCGCAGCAATCATGGATCCACATGAAGCCGCAGCTGAAACGAGAACTCAAGCCTAAGCTCAACAGCGTTAGCCAAATCTACGGAATTGAGGGTATCATCAGACCAGGGATCGTGCGCAGATATGGCCTTGATGGCACCATGAGCGCAGGGGACTGTGCCGAGAGTGTTGCGGCGCTCCTTGAGGCAGGCGACCCGGACAGGTACTCTGTAGAGGCCCTCAAGCGCGACAGGTCGTCTGAGGGAGGAGCAAACAGTAATCGCACTACCAAAGACGCGAATTCAGAGTCCGTCGCTCCGCAGGACGTTGAAAGCACGAGCTCGTTGTGGGCACAGCACTTCTGGACAGCATGGGATGCCATTGACTCATACAGCCAGCTTTGTGCGGGAACCAACCAGGCCAAGCAGCTTCAGCGAGCGGTAGTTGCAACCGGCGGGTCCATCTTTGAAAACAACCTCCCAAAGGATTTACATACGTTCCGAATGGTGATTGTTCAAGAGGCGCCCGAGTTGGAGGTTTTTCTTAACCCTCTGTCGCTCCAGCGCTTGGGCACCTGGATTTCGGAAGGATGCGCTGAGATTCATACCTCAAGTATCCCCCTCATTCTTGCCCTTCTTGACGAAAAGCTGGATGTCTACCTGGTGCTTGGGTTGGGTCGATACAAATCGCGGGACGATCTCAATTCCTCGGATTCTGTAGTATACAATCAGTTCGGGAGGCAGTTTCAATCAACAGCAGCAAATGTCAACGCGCGGATCCGCGTCGACTCGTTCGATTCGGCAATAATTGAGGTATCGCGAGAAGATTTGCCTCGGTTTCTCGAGTCTTTGGACTCGGAAATGCGAAGCACGGGGGCGCAGGCATGAGCAAAATCTTTTATTTATTCTAGGCATAATACATCATGACCTCCCTCCCGGTTTCTCAAACAACAATCAGTAATGTACAGTCTCAAGACCCAGCCAGTTTGTTCGTATATAATAACCAGTCACGCCTAGCGCTTTCTGAGGATTTCTGTACCTTTGAGTCTCATTGCTAGATTTTCCCTGCCAGGGCATCTAGAACAAAGCTACAATCAGGCCCGTCCTCAGTCGTGGGCTTGGATATGCAGACATAGCCACTCTGGTCCGGGTAAAGGCATTTTATTTGGGATTCTGGGTAAACGCAGGGGCAATCATATGGGTTTTCCACGCATGCCAGCGTGTCCTCGCAGAGGTATGCGCTGCACTCAAGCTGGTTGTATGTGTTCTCGACCAAGTTGTTCACTACCTGAGACTCAGTCTGCGCTTGTCGCTCCTGCTGCTGGCCTTGCTGAAAAAACTGATCAAAGAAGCCGCCAAACTGGGCGGTACAAGTCCCCGCAAGCCAAAAAAATACCACAGATTTCATGGTTATTTAACACGTCGCTGTTCGTATTGATGTGTTCGTGTCAAGTAGAACCATATCAACCCTAACCGCTTGATGCTCCAACACTGCCCGGCTGCTGTCTTCGCTCACCAGTCCCACAGCCAGTCAGTGGATAAGAGCAGGTTGCTGGAGGTGATTCGTTTGTCCTCTTGATTTAAAATGCGTAGTTATGTTTGCAGATCAGAGTCCAGTTTGTTCGAAGAAGTACAAATGATTATGTCTAGGTTGGCCGCGCTACTGGTCAGCACAAGATCTCGAGAATATTATTAGAACTTAATGCGTCGGTTCTATTCGACTCCTGATTCGTTTATTCATGGCCTCATTCCACATTCATCCCTGCGATCTAGTCTCCCTTCTCGCTCATTACTGTCTTGACTGGCTCGCTCTCGCGATAGAGCCGATGCTCATAAATGTACCTGATCACTGAGCTGGGGGTCAGATACTGGACGCTCATATTGCGGCGAATAAAGAGCCGCACCTTTGTTGAAGAAATGTCGTTGTAGATTAGTTGTTTGATGACAAGCACGTTGAGTCTGTGCTCGTACATAATGTCATGCGAAAGCAGGAAACTGCGGACATCCGAGCCGGTCCGCTCCACGATCATGCAGCCGTAGCGACCGAGGATATGACGAAGATCATCATCCAGCCAAACATTGGGCTCGCCCATGCTCTCTATAAGATCGCCCCCAGCAAGCAGCATGATTTTAACCCCACGGCGGCCCCCCTTGGCTTCTTTGCACGCAATGCCGCGACGTCGCACGTTAATCTCATAGTTGAAATGATCAAGCACTACGGCAGTGCGCTGGTATGTGGGCTGTAAACTCTCCCAGGCGTCAACCATGAGCCATGAGCTTGTGCGCTCACATGCTAGTTCACACATGCGAACGCGGTGGTGAGAAGGCGCAAGACCTGGCTTATTGTAGTGGTCGCTTACAGGGGAGTAATAGCCACCAATGACCTCGAACCGTGTCTGATCCCCGACGGCGTCCAGCGCCATCTCAAACATACGCAAGTGTAGGTACGTCACAGGGCTAAACGACCCACATGCAATGAGAACCAACGGAGACTTGGAAGGGTCTCGCATCTGCGTAGCCAGGCGATAGTCAGGAAACTGGTAATCTTCCAGCTTCGTCGCTTGACGCCTCACGTCACCGGGGACCTCCTCCAAGTTCGCGGCGTTTAGATACTGCGGCTCGTGAATTTCGGGCACGACAAACGTACGCCCGTCAGCGATGCTCCGCGGAATACCCTGGGGAATATCGCTAAACATGTCCCCGTTGGTCTCTGGTTCGTTGCTTAGCCCAGAGGCCGCATCAGAAGGGGTATCGAATCCAGACGCCATAAACTGGTGAATAGGTCCGTTGTCAGGGATGTGCGATACGCTCATATTGCGCTCGCGATCCAGAAGCTCACTCGGTGGCACAAAACCGGGAGCGTTTCGAGGGTCCATCTGCTAGTATTCAGCGCAGTAGAGAGGGCAGGCGCAACTACAAAATGTAAGGATGACGCCCTTGCACGCCTATGCGCAGCCCGTATATATGCGTGAGTAACAGAAGCGATATGACATAAATATGCCAGCGGTATTGAGTAAGCACATTTAGTAATTGCGGGTTTGCATGAACAACGGTTGTTCCCATTTCTGCATGGAGACCCAAACCCATCGTTCCGAGGCGGCCTTAAGCTGCCGCGGGGACCCGCCTCGAATTGGATTTCGGCTAGGTAACGCTGCGAGCGGCCTAACGTGACCAGAATTGAATTCGTTAGAGGTAACAGTTATTAGTTTTGCATAATTCGCCGGCCACTCAATAGCCTTGCAGTATGACGAGGATGCGCATTGTTTACAATACCGCGCTATGTACATGATTGAGGGATGCATCTAAACCAAGACTGTTCGATCAGTCTTCGCTTGTTAGCACCACATATAAAAACCCAGCCAGATTGCGGTGGTGGACTCGAACTCTGTGAGTTTTATCAACAACCAGCGGTCGGCTACCAACATAATCTGCTTCGACGCCCAGCGCTGGCAGATACATTCTCGGGTTTCTGTGTGGTTGGTCTCCAGGTAACACGCCGGAAGGTGCATCGGAGACGATGGCCTCGTACTCAGAGTCTACATCCATCTTCATTATAGCATCATGGTGCTCCAATGACCTTTGAAATTCTTTGATCAAATCTTGGCTCACTTGCAGCCAAGACTGATTACTCGACAATGAGTCTGCGTCAAACGGAAAGGGCGCACCTTGCAAGTGAGCTTCGATTTGGCAATGATTGATGTAGTCCTCCAAGCGGCGAAGGGGTGACGTGAATCGGGTCGTCATATCATAGCCAATACCTGCATGAGGCGATGGTTTTGTCGATATTAGTGACCGCTGGATAAATGGTCTCCACTTGAAGCCGAGAATACCATTTGACTCGTTCCACGAAGCAGCATATTGCTCTTTCAGCTGCTCTGTTTGCAGAAGCAAGCGCTGGCCTCGGTAATAAATTGGTATGTCATGCTCCCTGCAATATTTGGCAGCTAAGTGATTGGCCAAGATCATGAATTCGGCAACAATGAACGAAGCGAAACCATCGTCCTCACTCCCCGACACATTAAATGCACCATTTCTAGACCGTATGGCCCTTAGCGAACGAGCAACATCATAAAAATCTGCGTACTCCTTCTGGGACTGGTCCACCTTTTCGGTTGTTATCTGTCGAATGTTGGTCAAAGTTAGGAGCTTGAAGTGGACATTAGAGAATTCCATCGAGTCAAGATTGATGTCAACAAAAAGGGAAAGCGCTGGTCTTGGCTTGTCTCCGATAAGGTCCCAGTCCTTGGTGTTATCTCGAGGCATCATTGTAGTGCTATCTCCTTCCAAAGCGTAGATTGAAGTCGGAACTGGGAGTATTTGCTGGACTAAATCGGACTGGTTGGTAAATGAGCTTGGATTCGCAATGTGAATTCCAGCGCGAACTGTTCTGCTATTCGTGCGCTTCAGGGAAATGCCGTCATCAATCTCAATTGCACTTGCGCTGTCGATGGCGTGGACGGTCTCCGGGAACGCTTCACGCAGTGCAACGCTACCATCAGGCCCGGTGCGGAGCTCGAGAGGTTTAGGCCCACGCGGCTTCATGAAAAACTCGTACTGTCGTCTTGAAGCGACGCCGCCATGGGGCAGTGCTAGTAGACCAGCAGCCTCGGCGGGCGTAAGAGTATCATAAAAAGAGTACTGCTTTCTTAGGAGCTCAATCGCCCGCGACTCGGCTTCATCAGTGGGCAAACTCCCGCGTGCCCAGTCTTGAACAAACTGCATGCTATCCTCACTGAGGGCTGGAGCCGGCTTGCTATTAATGACACTCAGATTGCGACCCACTACCGAGCTTGGCAAAATAGTGATGGCATACTTCCCTGTGTAGCTGAAATCAAGGAGATACTTGTGCAGAAGTGAATAGTGCGTGAGGCAGAGCCGCACTGCGTAGAGATTGACCGCTGTGTAGCGAGCTTTCTCATTGGGGAACACCTTCAATACGAAGTCGACGAACGACATGGTAATAGCCGCTTCCGGCTTTTGATGGCTATCGATCATCGCAAACACCGTTTGTATGATTTTTTGCGCTTGATTGTGTGCGTCAATGTAGAGAGTTCGCAGTGGCATAGAGATCAGCTTGTGCACAGGGATGCTCACCACTTTTGAGGTTGTTACGGGCCCTGCCGGGTCTCCCGTGAGCACAGAAGCATCGGTTCCGTCGATTGAAAAGAGAGGGGTGTTTGCTTCGGTTAAGGTTGCCGGGTCAACAAGCGATGCCAGCCTTGCATCAACAGCACTGAGCGATATGGGCTTAGCTCTCCCAGCCATATCTGAAACGATATACTGGTCACTGAAGGATTCTGGAGCGCGGATTATTACCGCTGGCAGAAGATTGAGGAGAACGACGTCACCCGCATCGAGAGGCTTCACGAGCTCTTCGCCAGATATGGGGGCCGTTAAGCTCCTTCGTTTGAATTTGGGCTGCTTGGTTCTTGAAGCCAGGCCCCGCCCTAGCGCTTCTTGCAGGATTGTGTTGTAAGACTTGACCGCTTGCTCCGACTCGAGCGGGGGGTTGACCCGCAACCCCGGGTTCGATGCGGATAAAGCACGCTTTGTGCCGAATGGCCTGCGTGCTCGAAACCTAAAAGTGCTCCGAACACAATTCGTGTAGGCAGGCAACTTGCAAAAAGTGGCAGGCATCAAAGCTCGAGATCGCACCAGATCGAACCCGGGCGCGGCTCCACAACGCGTCCACAGCCAAAAAAAAGCCGACCCGCCTTGGAAATTTATTTTCGATGACTAACGGCATAACAGCTGTTAAGCGGTGGCCCGAAGTTCCTGACTGTGGTCCCCCAACCCACCGGAGGGCACGGGGACCATCGACTCGCAAGGTTTTGGTTATGCTTAGGTCAGATTTAGCTGGGGAGGAGGTGAAAGGCCGATCAGGTAATCAACGGCACCTAGTTTTAGTGTTGCCACCGTCCTAATACCCGTCTGAACTCTCCCTTAGGCGGAGATAGCTGTACATTCCGGGGACCAAGACCTGTCGCAAGCCCTCCAAAGTCGATTTCTGGCCAAGTAGCTTTACTGACAGGCTACATGGCTTCGGTACAGAGTGTTCACATGAACTATGACCCTCTCTCGTCCTCCGCGTCCGGAACCAAGCGTAAGCTCGGCGATGTGGGGTCTCCCGCGCCCCTGGGCATGCCGAGCGACCCCTCGCCCGGCCTAGAATTGGGCGACGCCCCGCCCGACGCAGATTTGCAGCAGAGTGAAGCGCGGGGAGAAATGTCGGAGAGCAAGCGGCGTGCCCAGAACCGGGCGGCCCAGCGCGCCTTCCGCGAGCGCAAGGAGCGCCATTTGAAGGAACTCGAAGCACGGCTTGCCCAGCTCGAGTCAGAGTCCCGCAGTTGGAAGTCTACAAACATGGCTCTGCGCAGCCAGCTAAGCCTCCTTGAGGAAGAGCTCCAGCACTACCGCCGGCCCCCAGGAGAGTCTGGGCCTTCTAATGCCGCCAACAATGCCCCCAATGGAGGGCTCCCTGCACATATGCTCCCGCAACAATCGCGAGCCCCTCAATACCACCAGCAGCAAGGGTCGATAGACCACGGCAGCAGCACGTCGCACACCGGCACGGGTAACAGCCCCGACTCGATGTCGCTGCCTGGCCTATCGTTCGACTCTCCAAGCTCCGCATCGACGACGCCAAACCGCGCCGACGAATTCTGCGACAAGCTTTCGCTGGCGTGCGGGACACGGGATCGCCCAGTTCCGATCGGAGCACCACAGATCGCTGCCGAAAGTCCACGATGGCAGGAAGATTCGGTGGTCGGGCTCGTGGATGGCGCCGACTGGACCCGCAAGAATGGGGGCGTCTGGGGAAATATGAACTTTGTGCCTGAGTCTGGAAGCAGCCGGTACGGGTCGCAGCAGCTCGGAGCGCAGCAGGACTTCGCGGGCGGCAACGGCGGCTCGATGCCGTATTCTACGGATCAAAACGGAGGCTCTGCCAACGTTGCCGACGACCCACTGAACCTGGACTTCGGGTTTCTGTCGTCCGGGTTCGGCGGGTTCGGCCAGCTGGGTGGTGACTCGAAGCCAGTAGACAACAAGTCGATCAATTCGTCGGCATTGTCGGGCAACGGCGCTAGCAGCTTCCTCAACAACGACTTTGCCGTGTTCGACCCGCTCGAGGACATGCTTGAGTGGAACCCCACCAAGGATGTCACGTCACAGCCCCAATCCCAGCAGCCAGACACGCCGCAGCAAAGCCAGCATACACCACCGCAATCCATACTACAGACCCGGCCGCAGGCATCAGCAATACCACAGCAGCGACCAATGGTCCCGCGCAGCGGAGCCGTGGCAAACACCCTGCGGCCCGACGCAGCATTCAAAGTAGAGGAGTCTGAGGTCGGCCTGGCAATGTACGGAAACCTGCCCGACGTCGGACCGCTTGCCGGGCTAGAGGAGCAAGTGCCCGCGGCGTCGCAGCGGTTCATCCCATGCTCCGATGTGTGGGACCGGATATGCAACCACCCGCGGTTCGGCGAGATCGACATCAACAGTATGTGCCAGGAGCTGCGGAGCCGGGCGCGGTGCTCAAACACCGGGGTTGTGCTTGATGAGGAAGATGTCAACAAGGTCCTTGGCACCATCAAATGAGGATTCTTTTTTATTTTTTTATTGTCCATAAAGTTATTGGAGACACGTTATTTACGAATGCAACCGCTGTAAACTTCACGGGCGCAGGCAGACCCCTAGGCTTGACCATTATGCCCGCATGCGCAACACAAAGTTCACGATCACTGCTGCCAGCAGGAAGAAGCACAGCATCGTGGGCCCGAACCGGTCGTCGTAGGGGCCTGCTCCGCGCTTGCGGATCGCGGCAGCTCGCCAGTGGTAAGTCACCAGCGCGTACGCCATAGTTGCCATAGCAACAAACGTGAAAAGAGCCGCTGAGTAGCGGCCGACCTGGTCTCCGAAATTGAGCAGGCCCACTGCAAGGCCGCCGAGAATGACGGTGAAGTTGAGCCACGACAGAAAGGTGCGCTCGTTCGCGAAAAATACCTTCGGCTCGACCCGCACAGGCAGCGCAATGCGCTTGCCGTTACCGCCCCGCAAAACCGGCCCACTCATGAGTCTTTGCGCGTGGGTTCAATCGAAAATGTCGACGGCCCTTTGGGTAGAGATGGGGCTAACTGCTCGCCCTGTGATTGTGACTGTGGGACAGCCTCTCTCTCGAGCACGTGTGGGTTATCTCGCCGCTGGGACGGCGTCCGGGTGCAGCTCTGAAATCGGCTGACACACCACCACGGGAGTCCTGTTAGCTCACAACCCTCGACCCAGGTGACCTATCGAAAGCTACTACAAACGGCGATCGTGGGCGGTTCTGGCGGTGGTTCTTGTCGCTCGATCTAAGAAAGACCGAATTTATTGCGTAAGCATCGTGGTCTTTGCAATTGAGCGGTGAGCGGTTGTGAGCGGTTGTGGTATGGGGCCTGTGAAGCGCGTGCTAGCTCGCTCTGAGATTGCTGCAGTCTTGGCAACCCCATCATGGACGGTCCACGATCTCGTAGACCACACGGCGCCTCTCCTTGTGTCTCCCTCACGCGAGCACCTGCAGCGGCTCAGCCAGCTGGCCGGGCTCGAAATGCCCTCAGATGCCATGATGGATTCGCTTAAAAACCAGCTCAAGTTTGTGGAAACGCTGCGCGATGTGAATACAGAGGGCTACGCTCCAGTTGAGCGGCTGGTAGCCACCGTCGAGGTTCCGCCGCTTGACCATGCGCTCGAGAACACCAGCACAGAGCCTGAAATTGGCCACTGGCGCCCGGTGGATCTTGCAACAGAGAAAGAAGGTGACTTCTATGTTGTTCATGATACTCTTCATGGAGACCACTAGCATTAAGCCCATCTGGACCGGAGCCATCAGATAAACCCACGATACTTGCCATTATATTCTGGTTCGTGATGTATTATATTCAGCCATATAGCAGCCGCATAGATTCTTTCCTTTTTCATCTCTTTTGTGCCTATGTACTCTACCTACTTCTCGGAAATGGCTCCCTGGGCCTTAAAGACCCAAGTCAAGAAATTTTTAGAAGAATCCAACCCGCTGCATGCGCTGGCGCCGGCGGTTTATCTTTTGCTGTACAAGCCAGCCATAGAAAATACCTGCACATGAGCCGGCAACATGCCCTGCATAATCCACACCTGCACCAATGAAGGCGCCGCGGCGCGACACCATCGCAAACGCATTGTAGCCCAGCGTCAGCAAAAAGACCGACCACGCCCCAATCGGCAAGGGTATGAACCACAGAGCAAGCTTGGCGTTAGGCACGAGATATGAAAACACTCCGAGGCACGAGAACACCGCACCTGAGGCGCCAAGCGAAGGTATAAATAGCGGACGGCCCATGAGAGCGGGAAGCAGCATGCTTCCCAGCGAACTCAGTACACAGCTGTCTAGATAACATTCCAGAAAAAGCGGCGCGCCCATCCACCGCGCGATAGGAACAGCGAACTGCCACAGCACGAACATGTTGATGGCCAAATGCCAAAACCGCTGGTGGCTGAATGCCGATCCCAGCAGCTGCCACCCGTTGAAGTAGCCCGGAGACTTCTGGAGCAGACCGTAGCGCACCATGAATTGGCTTAGGGCTCCTGGTGAGCGCCATGCCAAGAAGCCAGCGACGTTGACGCCAATAATCGCAGATACCAGCAGCTCTGGCTGACGTTTTAGAGGCTGGAGCACGGAGAGATCCATAATGCGCGGCACAACAAAGTAGTCGAACGCCAAAAACCCAGCCGTGAATAGCAACTTATTTCTCCAGTATGACCACCAGCCCGACCCAGAACCACCACCCATTCCGCGGAACCGGTTAAGGCGTTGGCTCAACTCCCGGTGGGTAGCCAGCTTATGGATATTGCTTGAGAACGGTCTGATTTGCGGGCCGGTAAATAGTCGGCGAAGCATAATGTAAAGTCCAAAAAGGCTACGAGCGAGACGGCCTGTGAAGAAGCAGCGATTCTTGGATAAACACCCTAACCACGTGCGAGAGTACTACCGCCCCCATATAGGTTTGTGAAGAGCGCCCAAGCAGCTCACAGTAGTGGTGCGCAGCGATAATTCTGTCATGGCTAACTACAAGCGTCTTAGATTTGGTTATGGTGGCCTCCCCTGATGCATGTCGCTGCTTGGGGCTTGAGCTAATTGACTCGTGCTGAAAGGAGAATTTCCCACGCTTGGCTATCAAGATCAACAACCCATAACATATTGAACTGTCATCGTCACTTCTACAAAATAGGGAGAATCGCTAAGTTATGTTTAATTCATAGCAGTGGACTCACTTAAGCCGAATACTCACGTATTTAGTACCATAGCCTCCCGGCATGTATATAGGAAGCTAGCTCAGTACCTAATCTGATGCGATACATAACTACTAATCACAATTCGCGGCGTGAGAATGTACCGAGTCGCGTTGCGGTACTCGTATTAACTGCTCCTGCACTGAGAAGTCAAGATGCTTGAGTCTTAATCGGGGTTGACACCTTTTTCAAAGAAAATTCTAATGCTATCGACGTTCATCAGTATCATCCCTGCTCCGCTACCCGACGCGGACGGAAGCCGTTGATAGTGGTGAGAAGCAGCAGGCGCAACGTCCACCATGTAGAATTGCGGGCAAGGGTAGAACTGTCTGGGGTTTGGATCTCTCACGTGAGAGATACGCGCGAGGCTCGGTGGCGAGTGAAGGCCACGGTTGCTTGTGAGCCCGAGCCCGGAGCGCATGATAATTGAGTAGGCTTATCGCAAATAGGGGCACAAGTCAAGCTTAGTACCAAAAAACCCTTAGCGCCACTCATGATTCGAGAGCGGTTGGCCTGCGAACTAGAGGCGGGAGAGCGCAGTTTCAGAACCACTGAGTCACGCGACTCTCTCTACATGGCTGTCGTCGGGGGGCCTACTCGACTGAAAACGATTTACTGGCAGTTATGAACGCATGTATGTATATGTAAGGCAGTTAGGGCGGCCCGACCGCCTTACCTGGCTCCATGCCAGTCAATATGTAGTCCGCAGACAGACACTGCATACACTCTCTATACAATGCGCCAAGATTGTCAAAGCATTCTGTGGCGCCTGAGCATCAACGGCGCGAGCGACTAGGCTTACTACATGCACTGTAACAAAATTATAGAGTGTAATGGAGGATCAGCCCTTGCTGATAACGTTGAGGCCTGGCTTGGGGGTCGACACCTGACTTCAGGCTCCGCCGCCCCACCAAGGTAAAGAGGTTGCTGCGGTGACGCCCATAAGGGCGACCCTAACCTACCGCTGCTCACCGGAGTACAGCCAATCACACTACTAATCGTGGGTAGGGGCAGTGAGGCACATATGCATCAGTCCACAGCTGCGACGGTTGGGAGCGTTTTATAAGAAGCGCGAAGATCGCCATTCTTTCCCACCCTTCAGTGCGTTATTTTGGACAGAGCCAGTATATCCACCATGTCCAAGGCAGTTGCGTTTGACGAGAGCGTTACCATTACCGTGCTCGGTGCAAGCGGAGACCTTGCTTCGAAGAAGACCTTCCCCGCGCTGTTCACCCTGTTTGCTGAGGGGCTGCTTCCTCCGCAAACCAAGATTTTCGGCTATGCTCGTAGCGACTTGACCCCCGAGAAGTTCCACGAGAAGCTCAGCTCGCACTTCGACCTTATCGGGCCTCGCACCAAGGCGAAGGTCGAGGAGTTTAAGGGCATCTGCAAGTACATCCGCGGTCATTACGACGAGGATGCGAGCTTCGCCGCGCTGAACAAGGAGCTCGATGCTGCTGAGAAGAGCATGAAGGAGCGCAACCGTCTGTTTTACCTGGCGCTGCCGCCCTCGCAATTCGCTGAGGTCTGCAAGCACCTCAAGAACGAGTGCTACTTGAATGCCGACGAGGGCCACGTCCGTGTTATCATTGAGAAGCCGTTCGGCCGCGACCTCGCCACCAGCCGCGAGCTGCAGAGCAAGCTGGCTCCTCTGTTCACCGAGGAAGAGATCTACCGTATTGACCACTACCTTGGCAAGGAGATGGTAAAGAACCTCACCATTGTGCGCTTCATGAACATGTTCATGATGAGCTGCTGGAGCAACAAGAGCATCGACAACATCCAAATCACATTCAAGGAACCGTTCGGCACCGAGGGTCGTGGCGGCTACTTCGACTCCATCGGCATCATCCGCGACGTCATGCAGAACCACTTGATGCAAGTTCTGTCGCTGGTTGCGATGGAGCGCCCCGTTTCCGACGGCCCCGAAGACACGCGCGACGAGAAGGTCAAGGTTCTCCGCACGGTGCGCGCCGTGAAGCTCGAGGATATTGTGCTTGGCCAGTACGTCGGCGCCGACGTGAACGGCAAGCACAAGCCCGGCTACAAAGAGGACGACTCTATCAAGAACCAGGACACGAAGACGCCCACCTACGCTGCTATCACCATGTACATCGACAACGAGCGGTGGGATGGTGTTCCGTTCATCCTGAAGGCCGGCAAGGCGCTCGACGAATCGAAGGTCGAGATCCGCCTGCAGTTCAAGGCTGTCCCTGGCGCCGCGCACCAGGGCGTCGCCCACAACGAGCTTGTGTTCCGCGTCCAGCCCAGCGAGGCTATCTACCTCAAGATGAACACGAAGTTCCCCGGCCTGAAGTCCGAGGCGGTTGTCACCGACCTCGATCTGTCTTACCGCCGCCGCTTCAGCAACATCCAGATCCCCCAGGCTTATGAGTCGCTTATTCTCGACTGCTTGAAGGGCGACCACTCGAACTTCGTCCGTGATGACGAGCTCGATGAGGCGTGGCAGATCTTCACGCCCCTTCTCGAGGCCATCGACGAGGGCAAGGTGCCGCTGGAGGACTACGCCTACGGCTCGCGTGGCCCCAAGAGGGCTGAGGAGCTGGTCAAGGCCAAGGGCTACGTCCGATCCAAGGCTGATGAGAAGTACACCTGGCCTACAACCACCGATCACTCTCACCTCTAAGCGTTCAATTAAATCCGCACTGTAGCTCTTTCTAGGATTTATGTTTATCGTTTAAGGTAATGCGGTGGCGGGAAAGTGGATTTGAGATCCGCCTAGAGCTGCCTATACACTGCCCCTCCTCCGCTCGCCAAGTGGTCGGAAATTGCAGGACTAAGTGAAATTAAATCATCGATACGAATTTCTAAAATATCATGCGTGTTTATCTCCGAAATCTTGGTGCTACTGCCATTGTAATGGGCACGGGTAGACTAAACCTGAGTACCCTGTGGTCACTCACTAACTCCGCAGTACTCAACAAAGGTGCATATATAAAGTCAATTCAAGGAGTGTAATTTCTGGAGAATTAAAAAAAGGCGATGAATAGCCAAGACCTTGAGCTCACCGTTAATAGGTCGCTAAAACTTATATCAGGCTCGCTTCTTCCTGAGTCAAGGCCCTCGGGTAGCCCAGAGTCTTGCGAACGCCGTGCGCTCTTCGATTACCAGAAGATGGGAGCGAACAAGCAAATTCGTCACCCCCTGTCTTGCTTGTTTGAACCACCCACACCGCGGAGCTTGTCGGGCCGTAGTGAGAGTACTAGGAACCAAGGTGCTGACACTTCGCGCATCTCGGCACTAGAAAGTGAGTGGGAAGAGCCAATAGTGGCAGGCAGTCTTAACACACACATGGATTGCCAAGACAATCAAAAGACAGGCTCTTCAATCGTAATCCCACGGGCTACTGAGCAGCGTCTCGCTAGACACAATGCTCTGTGTGTTCGTCGGCTCGCGGGACTTGCCTCGAACAAAAAGAGGCTAGCCTCGATCGTCATCGCTGTGACAGCTCTTCTTGTCATTGCTCGGGTTCTGGTGCCTGGCTTGTATTTGTCTGAGACTGAGGTGCATGTTCACATTGTTGACGCCCTCGAGCTACTTTACCGCTTCAAAGGAATTGCATTCCTTGCCATCGGTATGTTGGCATGCGGTGCAGGCATGATCTGCAAGGCACGACGCACCAACCGAACCATAGCCGATGAGAAGTATTCAGAAAACCGTCTAGTGTAAAGACTGAGGTTCGGCAAAACCCCTGAAAAGGGCCTCATCGAGTGCGGCATCTCCCGGTCCGTCTTCTCGCTTCTGCGCATGCTGCTTTATATCATCAACTACGGGTACTTACTTAGTTTCAATTACGAGAGTAGTACAAATAAGGAGCGCTGATGGCTCAAGTGAGGGTAAATTCAAAACTTTGTGGAGCTAAAGGGGCGCTCACAATTCGACTCTCTCGGCCGTGTTCACACGTGTCACGGTCTCATCTTTCTTCTCGCGGCCATAGAATCCAGATGAGCTCACCGAGGCATTGCTCGCCTCTCCTGACGGAGATTCCTCGCCGATGGAGCCAGTCCATCCGTGGCTTCGCAAGTAAGCAATAAATCTCTCGTCTTCTTTGGCCAAATCGTCTATCTTGAGGTCCTCAATGAAGAAGAACGTGATGACCATACCCACAAGACCAATAATAGCAGAGATGATGAACGTCCAGCGTTCTCCCAGGTTGTTCTGGATAGGACGGAACACCTGAGTACCAATTGCTCCCCCGGCCTTTCCAAATGCCGCCGACAAGCCGTAAAGAGTTCCTCGAACACCGGTGGCATAGGACTCAGTGGACACGAGGCCCATCATATCGCCAGGGCCGAGGTTGCCGAAACTATTAAAGAGGCCGTACAAAACAACAAAGAGGGGCACAATCTTCTTGATGGGCTCAAACGCACAGCCGATGACAAGGCCGATGACTAGGTAGCCACCAAACCCAATCAGGGCCGTCCAACGACGGCCAATATAGTCACAAAGGAAGGCGCCCACAAATACACCAGGGATGGCAATAACTCCAAGCAGGAGCTGCCACTCGGCCGAGCGTTTGGTGTCATGGTCCTTGATAATAGATTTGAGAATCAGGCCCGAGAAGATACCGTTGGGGAAGGTGATGAAATCGTACATGAACCAGGCTCCGCAGGTTCCAATGAGGCGTTTCCAGTAGAAGCGGATGACCAGTACCCAGGGAATGTTCCAGTTCATGAACCGGCCCTTCTTGAACATCGTCGACGACGATGTCAGCCAGCGGAAAATGAAAATCAGCGCTGGCCAGATGCATCCAATGCCAAAGCATACACGCCAGACGGTGCTCAGGTGCTTAGCGCCTCCAGCAGCCTCCCATACAATCAGGAAGACGACAAGACAGAAAGGGCCCCCCATTGCCAATGGGAAGTTCGTCACCATCACAAACGCCCTTCCTCTCTTTTTTATACTCTCGTTGGCAGCTTCTGCTGCCGTGGTGCTCGATGTAGGATACTCTCCGCCGGATCCGAAGCCAATCACACCGCGCATCACTATAATCATCCAGAACATACCGGTGGTGGACTCACCATGGGCTGCTGTGGCGAGAATACCACCAATCACCATGCAGCAGGTCGTGAAGACCATCGCAGTCTTTCTTCCGATCAGATCACACGTCAATCCGACGACAAGCATACCAATGATTTCGCCGACGAGAAGAGCGTTCGAAACACGCGTCGACATCGTGGAGTTGTAGACTTTGGGATATTCTTGAGTGAATACCAGGTTCGCAGAAGTCATGAGAGAATTGAAATAGCCGTCGCACATCAGAGCCACACCGGCACAGACCACGCCAATGCGGGCCTTCCATGAGCGGTCGAGCACGCGCTCCTGCTCGTAGGCCTCTTCTTCGAGCCAAATATCGTTAGGCGGGTTGGCGCTCATCTTGCTTTTGAGGAAGTAAGACAAAGAAGTTGACCTTGTTGCAAAAAAGCTCTTGGCCTTAATTCTTGCCGTTTTATTTCATCCACGACGCTCCAACCCTATAACCGAGCCGTCAAGCACCTCCTGCAGAGGGAGGGTAAGATCACGCGTCGATCTCCCAATCAAGTATAGCGTCCTTCACATGTGGGACACCACCGATCACCACGTGGTGGGGTAAACGGCAACTCTGGCGGGGGTCGGCGATCTGCGTGTCGGCCTGAAAAATTCGCGCCGTCCGGACCTGCAGGATGCTTACAAGTAAGGTAAGGTACCTGCATTCATATATATTAGCAATTATTCCTCGTGCCGCTACTCTCGCCGGGCCGCCAAGTTCCACCGAGCGACGCCGGAGGTGCAGGCTGCATGCGTCAGCGGCACCCGGCGTCTCGGCACTCAGATGAACCAACTTTAGTATGATTGGGAACCCAACCCTCCTATAATGTCTCAATCTTGGTTATCACCACGTGTATCATCTCATTAATACGACCCCTGGTCATGCATCTCCCGCTCAGTGCCCATGTTTCGCGATCGCTGTCCATGCTACCCCGCCCTCGCATACACGGTACCTAAACATATAGGAGACGCATGACTTACTCACAACCAGACACTATCGCCTCGAGAGCCATTAAGTCATGTGAGCGCCACAGACCCTTATCGTTGGAAATGCCGTGTGAATCATCCAACAACAACCTACTGAAGATGTTTGGCTGGCAGCTTCGTGAAGCCCACTTCGATTTCGATGCGGGGGTGATCAATTTGAATCATGGCTCCTACGGCTGCGCGCCGAGAGAGGTTTTGGAGGCCCGGTTCGAGCACATGAAGCAAGAAACTAGCTTTCCAGACAAGTTCTACCGCCTTGACCACGCCCATATCACGGACAGTGCGCGTGAGGTGTTCGCAGAAGAGCTCGACGCAGATATTGAGGACATTGTTTGTGTTGTCAATGCAACCTCCGGGGTGAATGCCGTGCTCCGCAGCATCTTCCCGACGAGCGGGAGGGCGCCTAATATTCTAGTGTTCAGCACCATTTACAATGCGTGTGAGAATACGCTCAAGATGATGAGGGAGAAATTCGGGTGGCACATTACCTCTGTTCACCTCAATCTTCCTGCTAAATCCCCCTCAGAGATCAGCGCTGCACTGCGCCATGCCCTGGCGACGTCTCCGCGGAAAATCGACCTCGCCATGTTCGACACGGTCACGAGCATGCCGTCCGTGAGGTTTCCGTGGGAAGAAATGGTCCAAATCTGTCGAGAAAACGAAGTGTTGTCTTTGGTGGACGGTGCCCACGGCATTGGCCTTATACCGATCAGTCTGCGCACCGCTAAGCCAGACTTTTTCGTCACAAATGCCCATAAATGGTTCTTTGTGCCTCACTCTGTGGCTGCGCTCTATGTCGACCGCAAGCACCACCGTGAAGTGAACAGTCTCCCTGTATCAGCGGTCTACATTCCAGAGAACGCCAAGCTGGATGAGTCTCAGAATCGTACTGCACTGGCGCGTTCGTTTGATTATGTCGGTACGTCTGATAGGTCAGCTGTGGCGTCTGTTCCGGACGCGGCGAGGTTCCGCCGGGAAATCATGGGTTCTGAAGAAGATATCCGCAAGTATCAAGCAATGATGAGCTCTATGGGAAGTGCTTACCTCTGCGCGCGTTTCCGGACTAGCGAAGTAGCAGACTTCGGGCCCGAGCTCCGTACTGCCATGTTCACCCTGAGGTATCCCATCCAGCCAGCTCGCCAGCAGTTGCAAGAATTCGTGACTTTCACCAACAACTACATGATGACTGAGTGCAGTACAATCATGCCGCTGTCTGTGTACGACAACGTGGTTTATGTCCGATTTAGTGCCGCTCCATATGTAGAAATGGGGGACTTCGTTTATGGGGGAGAGGTTATAACTGCAGCAATTGCCGCATGGCTGACTCGTGACACATCTACCGGCTCTAATTAATCCAGCTGAGTGATTCTATCCAGTGCGGTTCATCATGAAGTCATCTCTTTGACTAACCAACTGACATATGCGGGAGTAGGCTGCCTGTCTGAGGCCAAGACCGAGCTTTGAATAGCTAGTCTATATCAATACACACAGGGCGAGAGTAATAGGTAAAAGTAAATTAATATTCATTTTTCAAAGTGAAGAATGGCTTTTGAAATAGCTGCTCGAAACGCTGCATAGTGCCCTCAAGCTCATGTTGGCCGCCAGCAGCGCTACCCTACGCCCTTGCGCCCTTTTCGGCGCAGGTAGTGGATTATTCGAAACGCTGTGTGGGCGGTTCACCGCTTACGAGACTTCATGAAGCTCCGGCACGGAGTGAGAAAAACAGCCAAGATTGTTGTCGCGTCTGCCCTCGGCTATGGCCTGTACACAGTAGGCACGCAGCTCGAGGCCGCGCGCCAGATCCGCCGCCGCGAGGCGTTGGATGATGTGACCCAGCGGTATGCGCCGATAAAGGTGCTAGGGCGCTTCGTGAACCCATTTCCTGAGTACCGTCACCAGACGCTGTTTGAGTTCGGCTTCCGGCGGATATCAGAGCTATTTGCTTTGCACCCACCGGGAAGTGTGCCGGTTGACCCTGTTCTGCTTGCTGCAGCGCTCCCTCTTTATAAACCAGACTTCACCGCAGCTCCAAAATCCAAGATAGCACTTACGTGGATCGGGCAGAGCTGTGCGGTTGCCCAGCTTCCTGGTGGTGTTACCGTGCTCACCGATCCTATGTTCTCCAACTATGTTGTGTCGCCTCGTGTAGGCCCCCAGCGGTTGGTCCCGCCGCCATGCAAAGCTGAGGATGTTCCGAGGCCGCAAGTAGTACTTGTCTCGCACGACCACCAGGATCATTTGGACCTCACAGTGACCGAGAACTTTAGCGGGGATGGAACGACATGGGTAGTTCCTGAAGGAGTGGCGAAGCACCTGCCGTCCGCTGCAAAATTCATTGAGATGACATGGTGGGATCGCATTCCAATGCCGAACGTCGATCCCAAGCTCGGCTATGAGATTGCGTGTACGCCGGCAATGCACTGGTCAGGCCGCAAACTCTATGATTCCAACACAACGCTGTGGTGCTCGTTCATGGTTCTCCAACACGGAAAGCCCATATTTTTCCATGGAGGGGATACTGGCTATAGCCATGGCATGTTTTCGGCAATTGCCAAAGTGTACGGGACCGGCTGCAGCGTGGCGATGGTCCCCTGCGGAGCATACCATCCACAGTGGCACCTCAAGGCCCAGCACATGGCGCCATACGAGTCTGTGGCTACGTCTACCGACTTGGGAGCGAAGAACCTGGTAGGTGTGCATTGGGGGACATTTATCATGAGCGAGGAGCCGTTTAATGAGCCACCGCGCAAGCTTTTGGAAGGCGCGCCAGACTTCAGCGGCAAGATCGTAGCGCCGCAGTTTGGAAAAACGCTGTTCTTTGATCTGTGACGGTGGCTCGGCACTCTGCATATCATGACCCTGTACATATAGTCTACCACCCCCCTCGACCGCCGCGGCGCACTTATCTAGATACGAGGGAAAAAGAGACATTTATTACACTACATACATTAACGTTGACAACTACACAGCGTGGGTAGGTGACACTAAAGAAAGCCGAATAACGTAGTGGGGGGAAATACTGCACCAGTCGATAGCACTTTGCGGATCGTACTCATCACACTAGACTACTCATATAACATTACCACGGCGAACGAGCGCACCTCAAACTAGGCAAGGACCATCTACTCCGTTTGTACAATCTGGTCGCGCGCGAATGGGGGCACGAGCTTCTCGACCAGATCTGGACGTATCTCGAGCTCGCGGGTGGTGAAGTTGAATAGCGCCGGCAGGGGACGGTCCGGCTCGTCCGGGTGGCGCCAGTTCGGCAAGGTCGTGTCCTGGTTGCGCAGCTCGTCGAAGTACGGATGCGTGAGGACCTCAATGGCCGATGGTCTGTTCTCTGGAGAGTACTCGAGTATGGACCGCATGAGCTCGATTGCGTCGGGCGTGGCACGGCGCACAACACGGTTGAGCGGGTGCGGGCGGATCTGCGGGAACCGGTGGTCAGAATTGTGCTGCGGGTTCATCGCACGGATCTGCTCGCGGGTCGGTGTCCCGAGCACCTTGATGATCTCGACGAGCTGGTCGATGCCATTTCCACCAGGGAACAGCGGCGATCCAAGTATCAGCTCGGCCATGACGCAAACGCCGCTCCACACGTCAATTTTAGTGGTGTAGTTCACGGCTCCAAAAATTAGCTCCGGCGCGCGGTAGTACCGCGAGCATATGTAGGCAACGTTCGGCTCGCCGGGAACCAGCTCTTTGGCGCTGCCGAAGTCGCATAGCTTGAGCACCCCGTTGCGGGGGTCGCACAGCAGGTTGCTGGGCTTGATGTCGCGGTGGCAGATGCCTAGCGAGTGAATGTACGCGAGCGACCGGAACATCTGGTACGAGAGCAGCTTCACAACCAGATTGGGCATCGGCGTGCGAGCGCGCGTGAACCAGCGGGACTCCGAGTCGACGGTGCCGGGCATGTACTCCAGCACAAGGTTCAGATAAACGTCCTCTTTTTCGGTGGACATGAAGTACGCATGCAGATTCACAATATTTACGTGGCGGACCTTTCGCATGATTTCGAGCTCGCGGTTCTTGAAGCGACGGTCTTGGAGCACCCGCTTGATGGCAAACTCTTCTCCAGACGGCACGAGCCGGGCCTGGAAGACAAGTCCAAACGAGCCGTGCCCAACGACTTGCTGCTGCGTGTACCGCAGCTCCATGTACTCGCCGTTATCGCCTCTGTGCACACGCTGCCGCACTTCTGACATGGTTACAGCGTGTTCGTGGTCAAATCCGCTGGCAATGATTTCTTGGCGACTCACTTGTCCTCGACGTTGCAGGGAGGCTAAGTGGAAAGCTTAGCTTAGCGCAATGGTCTGCTTAGCTTAGCTCCGCTGGGAATCCAGGAGGGGCGGGCAACTTGGCGACTGACGATATCAGGGTAAGGTCTGTGGGCATGTCAACCGCCGGCCCAGCAGCCTTGGTGCGGGTTCTTTACCGGCCCGTAGAACTGGGCTTGGGCTCACTCCACACAGATTTTGATCTAGGTAGCCTTTGCCGATGCCGATGCGCCAAACAACATTAAGCTCAACGCTCCGAAATTACCGCCGCATGCTGCAGCGTCTAATCTGTGGATAAACCGCCTTCGAGTACGGCACCTGCCGCAAGCAACGCACTCAGGTGGTCCCCGCACATACAGGATACTTTTAGCTTAGAGTGCAACTGCGTCATCTGTGGGGTGGGGGGGGACCCGAGTCCGACGGCCTGGTTCCGACAGCCCAGGGGTAGGCGGCTGACAGCGTGGGGCACAATAATCCCGCACCAATGCACCAATCCCGCATAACCGTACCTCAATAAGGTACCTGCGTGTAATAGATAGTCATACGAACGTGACTAGAAGATTCTAGCTGCCGTGCACACATGACCCTCCATCTTAGATCGCGATATTCATTAGAGACCCTACCACGCTGCGTACGTCTCTCAGTAATCGCCTTCTGCTTGTTTTATTAAGCTGTGCGTCCAACCGATCGCCGCGCTATTTCAATCTTGTGCTATCTTGCTCGCATGCATCTCAGAAATATTTACATAGTGAGACGTCAATTAAATGCATTTATCTGTTTCACCAAAGCTACTGCCCACTGCGGATGTCGTCGCCGCACTGGTGCGAGGGACGTGTGACCACCGCCTCGCTGCACTCCCTTGGCCCTCCACTGGCTTCTTCTGTCATGAACACACAACAAGTCCCAGCAGCAGCAGCACACCAGCGGTGCTGCCTAAGCCTCCGCAGGCAGGATACGTTTTACCTTTAAAACTGCCTAGTGCGGGCTGTAGCCACCGTGCGCCGCTATCACTGCTAAGGACTGGGCCCAAGGCTGTGGCCACAGACTTCGTGCTAGTAATCCTCCAGCCCATTGCCCTACAAGGCACGCCGAGCCGCAATGCAATACTTCGAATGGGCATTTGGCAAACGCATGACGCCGCAGGAGCGGCTGCGGAAGCACCAGCGGGCGCTCGAGCGCACGCAACGCGAGCTCGACCGTGAGCGGGCCCGCTTGGAAGCCCAAGAGCGCACATTGATCGCAGACATCCGTAAGGCTGCCCGTGAAGGACATGTCTCCTCAGCCAAGGTGATGGCCAAAGACCTGGTGCGCACGCGCAATTATATCACCAAGTTTTACGCAATGAAGACCCAGCTGCAGGGCATCTCGCTGCGGATCCAGACAGTGCGAGGCAACCAGCAGATGATGCAGAGCATGCAGGGTGCCTCGCGGCTGCTCTCCGGAATGAACCGGCAAATGAATCTCCCAGCTTTGTCGAAAATCGCCATGGAGTTCGAGCGGGAGACGGATATCATGGACCAGCGGCAAGAAATGATGGATGACGCTATCGATGACAGCATGATTGGGGAAGAAGGCGATGCTGAAGAAGAGTCGGACGAAATCGTTACGAAGGTCCTCGACGAAATCGGCATTGACCTTAACCAGCAGCTAGGAACAGCACCATCAGGTATAAACAACACCGGCGAGGCTGTAGATGTGGGTGATGATCTCGAGGCGCGATTGGATAGCTTGAAGCGATAGTCGACGCCGCCTTAGTTATGGAGCCGCATTTGCGAGCTTCTTTATGTATTACTAGCTTGCCGAATGTGTTTTTTTTACTGCATCGTGTCCATCTAGCCAGCGCGGTTCCGTACATATGGGATATGCTTCTCTCTATTGTTCACAGTCCTGGTGGTCTCTCTATATGTACTTGTTCGCCTTGAGGAACTCAAGAACCTTTTGAACGCTCTCCTCAACACTCAAAGTGTGGTCCACAGTAACTTCCGCACTGGTGGGCGCTTCGTATGGCGCGCTGATGCCAGTGAACTCTTTGATCTCGCCAGCACGAGCCTTCTTATAGAGCCCCTTCGGGTCTCGCTGCTCAGCAACCTCCACAGGTACATCCACAAACACCTCCACAAACGGGAGCCCATCCCGGTCGTGCAGCTCGCGGGCTTGCTGTCGGTCAGCCTTATATGGTGAAATGAATGAAGTGATCGCGACAGTTGTGGAGTCGGCAAACAACTTAGCTACCTCGCCAATACGGCGGATGTTCTCCACGCGATCAGCCTCGCTGAACCCCAGGTTTTTGTTCAGCCCAAACCGAACATTATCGCCATCCAAGCGGTAGGCATTGATTCCCTGTTGTAGCAGAACCTGCTCTAAGGCAGTGGCGATGGTGCTTTTACCACTGGCACTCAACCCAGTGAACCAGATGGTCAAGCCGCGCTGTTTAGTGAAAGCTTCGCGCTCTTTGTGAGTCAAACCCGGGTGCCAGGTGATATTAGTTGCCATTTTTTTCAATCTTCAGAGGTTATTGGGCTTTGTGTTAAGATCCACCGCTTCATAAAGCGATATTCGTCATAACACGTGCGCAGTTCGTCTGTGAGTGACCAAGTAGAGTCTTTGAGAGGCTGCTAGCTCGAGCTCTAATGATAAAATTTGTGCATTGGTCGTTGCAAAGCTCCCTTAATCGCCATCTGTCGCACTGCTTGAGAAATTTATATACCTGCGAATCACCTCAGGCCAGTCCATCTAAAGCTTTCAAATTAAGCATGCGCGATGTGATCAATAAACACAGCTTGGACTAAAGCAGAAATGTCGGGGCTTATATTAGTCGCGATTTGTATTTACAGCTATTAAGCGTAATTGCATAGGACTTGAAAGCCTTTTATTCTCATGGTCAATATTTACATTTGGGCTTCTCAATTAGTTGCCTCAGCCTCACTTTCGATGCCGTCCAGCTCGCTGCTCCCGTCGTCTTCCGGGTCTGACATTTTCACGACAATACTCTCAATCTCAGGACGATGACGACAGCGGCTCAAGAGAACGTTGTACACTCTGGTCGAGGCTAGAGTGTCTGGCTGTTCACCGGCGAGACGCAAGCCGATACTTCCAAGCGTCAGATCTTCCATCGAAAGGCCTTTGAGCAATCGCTTATGGTCTTGAATCTTTGCTACCTTGGCAATGTACTTGTCAAGATCGGCCCTCACAAGGTCGAAGCCGAACTTCTCTCCGTAAGCGGCCAGGGAATAAACCATCAAGAGGTCACGGCCCACGTTAGGCGTGCTCTGCTTGTGTAGCTTTTTGAAAACATCTTTGCTTCGCCGGGAGATGAAGGGTATGCGCAGCGCGTAGATCCGGAGCGCCTCATGATAAAAACCTTGGTCCATAAAGCGATCGAACCGCGCGCGACTACTAGTGATCTGAGAATAGATGCTTTGAAATGTACCAGCAGCTGCGGCCCGCCTAAGGAGAAAGCGGAGAATCTCATTCTTCATGTTTTTGCCAGTGTCTTTCGACTCCAGGGACTGGTCTATGAGGTTAAATGCAACCTGGGTATCCTCTGCGGTACGGCAGGTCAACGCCAAAGTTCGGAAGTTTTGCAGGGATGGGGGGCCGTCATATTTACGGGGTGAGAGCACGATCTCTCGTTCGCTTCGGCCTAGTTTGAATATGTGTTTCTTGGGCGCCTCAGGGTCAAGAAACTGGGCTTGCGTTGGCCGAAACACAAGGCGCTTGTTGCTCCTACTGAGCTGCTCCCAAAGAAGTGCCGTCTCTATCTTCTCGATAACCTCAGCACGCTCATTCTGCTTTAAGCGACCGAGCACGTCAAAGTTCGTGAGTGCGACAGGCGCATGCAAAGCTACGAGATCGCCGTTCTTGACTATCTGGCCAAAGCGGGCAGTTGCCTGCGGGGTTACCACAGAGGAGTACGCCCGCAAAAACACTCGCGCGAACATGAAGCGTATGCGGTTACTGCTGTTTGTTGAGCAGGAGCGACTATGGAAAATTTACTCCCGTGATGCGGCTATCTTGAACCACCCTATACAGTCATCGCTGTGCAGAGTAAGCACCGAACAATAAAGTGAATACCGCGCGCTGCTGAACCCAGCGAAGCCGATGCAAGACTTCTCACGTCTCGGTAGTTATTGTAGAATAATCTAGCAAAGAAGCGGTTTACTAGGTAGCCAAGACTGCTCATCAAGTGTCTTGTGCAGTGAAATTTTATGCTAGCGAGTAAGTTAGGCGGGCATTCTATCTGTTTGACGAGTCCGTGATGAGCTACCGAAGGTAACACAGGCACTGATCAAAGGAGCCAGCGACTGCCACGGATAGAACCTCTAAATTGGGAGTGCTCGTGGTGCCAGAGGCTGCAGAGACTCGCTTGCCTTATTTGGCGCACACAGTGCAAGCAGCATCTTAAAGACTAATCTATAGAGGACAAGGGTACTCTTTGAGAGACAACAATGTACACGTACTTTTATAAACGGGAGAGCGTCCATGAGAAGCCAGCCGACACCTCCAATTCGTTCGAGGAAGCCTCTGAGAGGGAGGTCATCGAACAAACTCGATCCCTCGAGGGGGTAACAATAGTCCTGGAAAGCTTCATGTGTCTAGTAGCTCTACTTATGCTAGGCCTCTGTCGCTTGATCTCGGCTTTCACGGATTTTGAATCAGTGTACTTCAGCATTGACGATCGTCAACTCAAAGACACTGCCGAGGAGGAAGAACCCAAAATGCTGCCGAAAACGCTAGCCTACAAAGCTCTCTATGAAAATGAGCTTGAAATTAATCGTCGCTTGTTCGACGAGACGCTTTCTTTGGAAAAGAAGCTGAAATATAGCGAATCGAAATCACGCCAAATGCTCGACCCCGTCATGAGTGAAAGTGACACCGTCAACGAGAGAGATGACCAAGTACCTCTATCTGAAAGCTACAGCCCCGCGGGGACCTCATCCGAAACGGCAGTTGGCAGCCCTGCAGACCCAGATTTTAAGCAGGGTACACCTTGGCTCAGCCCTATTCTGGCACCGACTAATGAGTGGGTGGCTCCAGGTGGACCCAGATTGGAGCAGCTGCCAAGCAGACTGTGGTCTCCCAGCTTCGAGGCCAACGAGTTGCGCACTGCAAGCTTCGAAGCTGAGTACACCGAGCATTTGTTCAGCTCAGAGTCCCAAGGCAAAATGAAGGACTTCAGACCGCTGACGGACTCAATGGGATCCGAGGAAGTAGCAAATGCAACGAGTTCCATGCCATTGACTTCCAAAGCGTCATGGGAGCCGGGACTAGTATCAGAGACACCGTTCGGGTTATCTTCATTTGGACCTCCATCACCGCCGCTGTCTCCATCGTCAACGCTCCACAGCCCAAATTTACCGTCAGTGCCCCCAATGTCACAAGCACAATCGCCTGATCTTCTAGAGACGCCACCTTTAAGAATCAAGGCTGCAGCGTCCGTAGCGTCCGAGCCTGTTGATTCACCCAAACGAACTAAACAGAGCTTTTTCACCTCTCTGTTCAAAGCCAGGCCACCAAAAATCCAGGCGGCATCCGGGTTCACACAGAAAGACCGGCACGAGCAGGTTCCAAGACTCGAGAGTGATTCAGGGGTGGTTGAGAGCAGCGACCGCAGCATCCCCGCTGAAGGCACAACCACGATACCAACCGCACAAGACGAAAGCGAGGTAGCAAGCAGGCCAACTCAGAGGTCAAAGCGACACTTCGACTCTGCAGATATGCTCATGGCAGATCTGGTCCGCGGAAGGGCGCATTTGAAACCGCGCAGTAAAGTACGATAAATATACTAGGCTATGAATAAAGCACGTTTAAACCTTATCTGATAAGTGGCAATCATGGTTTCATTCAGCTGAAATCCTTATACCGACGCTGGCATTGGTGGCTACCGCGTCATTGTTGGCTGCCGCGTCATTGTTGATGGATCCCGCGCAACAGAATGGAGACGCGAGATTCCCCGTGGACGGTTAGGGTACTCGTAAGCGCTGCGCAGGGCAGCAGACGCTCGGCGCGCCCCAGACAGTATGTAGTAGCAAGCCCGTGATTGGCTGGAGAGCCCGCTTACATTATCACAATTCCGGCGTCGTTCCCCTGCTCCACCACAAAGGTTTCTTCGAACGAGCCTAGTCCAGAATCTCTCCGAAGGTTGTTGTCGAGATGTTGAGAACCTCGCAGATGCAGTCCCGGACGCTTGGCCGTCTTCTCACGCAGAAGCTGCCGATTCAGAGCGCGCCTCTGGCTCTTGCGATGCGCGGCTACGCGTCGTCGTCGGACCCGCAGACCCGGGCCAAGGCCCTCATTGATGCGCTGCCGGGCCACTCTGCGCTTTCGAAGAGCGGCATTCTTGCCACGGGCTTCGCGGCCGCCACCTACGCTATCGCGAACTCGCTGTACGTCGTCAATGCTGAGACCTGTCTGTTTGGCGTATTCGCGACGCTCATGGTTATTGCCTCGAAGACGGTTGCTCCCGCGTACAAGGAGTGGGCAGAGGGCCACGTTTCGCACATCACGAAGACCCTGAACAGTGCGCGTGAGCAGCACGTTGTTGCTGTCCAGGACCGCATCGATGGCGTGAACCAGCTTGCGGAGGTGGTGCCGACGACGAAGTCGCTGTTTGCGGTGTCGAAGGAGACGGTCGAGCTCGAGGCCAAGGCTTTCGAGCTGAAGCAGAAGGTCGACCTTGCCGCGAAGGCCAAGGACGTCCTTGACTCGTGGGTCCGCTACGAGGCCAGCGTCCGCCAGCGTGAGCAGTCTGATCTCGTCAAGGCTGTGATTTCCAAGGTGGAGAAGACGCTGCAGGACAGCAAGACCCAGGATGCTATCCTGAAGCAGGCTGTTAGCGATGTTGAGCGTCTCTTCAAGAGCGCTTAGACTCGGCACTCAACGCTGATTTTAAACAAAAAATCTAGATATGATAAAGCTCCATGATTAACTCACTGCTTGACTGCTTTCTTCGCGTGCAAGCCCTTCTGCTTGTTTGGTGCTTACCGTGCTGTGTGTGAAATGGAGCAACTGTGCGGCGAGGTGTAGCTTAAATGACGCGGCCTCAGGGCGCTGATCTGCGCGCACGGTCAATGACTTCCTCAAGCGCAGTATTCACGTCACTGAGGGCAGCGACTTGAGCAGCGCTGGCTTCTTTATAGCGGGCGTGGAGCGTTTTCACATGCTGGCCCACCATTCCCAGCTGCTCCTGTCGGTGCACAGATTTATCGTACGCCTTTTTAATTGCCTGGGTGTCGGCAGGCCGAGGCTGGGCGCTTGGGATAACCATTAGCGCTGGCTCGCGCTCGATGAGAGGGAACTCTAAGGCGACCGAGACAACCGCCGCTTAGCTCCACCCGTCTGTGTCAGCAGCGGTTCGCGATGCGTTCCACGGTGCTATACCGGTAAATAGACTTAAAGACCACACCAAACTATATGACGGCGCTCAGTTATAAGCTGCGAATGAATCTATCAATGGAGAGAATAGGACGAGCCAATTAGTTCAAGCGGGCGCGAACGATACGGCGATACTCGGGCTTCCACATCTGAGAAGTGACCCACTCCAAACACTCGTCGAAAGTATCGGGAATGCGAATCTTTTCTTCGCTGGCGTACGACTCGTGCTCCTCAATGGTCGCAGAGCCCTCCCGCTTGGCCTGAAGAACAACGGCGGTCGCGACGCGGGTCGAGATCTCGCGGATGTCTGAGATATCGGGAAGAAGCGGCGCGTTAGGGTTCTTCAACACCGGGGACTGCGCGGCAAGCTCGTCGACGGCGGCAGCAATTTGCGCCTTCGAAATGCGCTTGGCTCGGGACAGCACCGCTCCAAGTCCAATGCCGGGGAAGATGAAGCAGTTGTTGTTTTCGGAGATCTCGCGGCCGTTCACCGGCTCGAACGGCGATCCCGTGGCAACAAGAACCTTTCCGTCCGTCCACTCGATCAGGTCCTTGGGAACGGCCTCGTGCAGGCGCGTGGGGTTCGAAAGCGGGAGAATAATGGGCCGCTCAACGTGAGAGCTCATTTCCTGGACAACCTCTTTGGTGAACGCTCCAGCCTGGGTCGAGCATCCAATCAGCACATCAGGCTGGATCGCCTTCACCACCGAAAACAGGTCTGTTGTGTCCACGCCCTCGTAGCTCTTGCTGTCCTTGGCGAACAAGCGCTGGCTGGGGGTCGACTGAGTCTCTCCCAAGGCGTCAGTGATCAGGCCGTTACGGTCCATGAGGTAGATGTGCTGGCGGGCCTGCTGCTGCTCCATGCCTTCAGTCTTTACAAGGTTGTCGACAATCTGGGAGGCAATGCCCATACCGGCACTGCCCGCGCCAAAAATAAGGATCTTGATCTCTTGAAGGT
The DNA here is from genome assembly GCA_030579755.1 of Entelexis gropengiesseri. Classification (NCBI taxonomy): domain Eukaryota; kingdom Fungi; phylum Ascomycota; class Dipodascomycetes; order Dipodascales; family Trichomonascaceae; genus Entelexis; species Entelexis gropengiesseri. Next base: position 185,237 of record JAKTRO010000001.1, on the reverse strand, counting down.
TGGCCTTCAAAGAGTACAGTGCGCTCTTGATCGTGGCCATCGTGACGGCGCCGGTGCCCTGGATGTCGTCGTTGAAGCATGCGAGCTTTGTCTGGTACCGCTCAAGAAGATCGAATGCATTTTTGGTGCCGAAATCCTCGAAGTGCAGCACAGCGTCGGGACACAGCTTCTGCACGGCCTGCACGAACCGGTCCACAAAGTTGTCGTACTCCTCACCGCGCACGCGCTCGTGGCGGTTGCCCATGTACAGCGGGTCATTAAGCAGCTTCTCGTTATTCGTGCCCACATCGAGCACCACAGGGAGTACACGGCTGGGGTGGACGCCGGCGCACGCCGTCATCAGCGCAAGCTTGGCGGTGGTGATGCCAACACCCCCGACGCCTTGGTCGCCGATCCCCAAAATGCCCTCCGAGTCTGTTACTACAATGTAATCGATATCATCGGCGCGCCCCCACTCATGAATGGCAGGCTCGATGAGGTCGGGGCGGTTGATGTTCAGGAAGCATCCTGCCGGGCGGCGGAACAGCTGCGAGTAGTTGGCGATTGCATCACCCTGGGTAGGCGTGTAGATGATCTGCATCATTTCCTTGAGGTGGCTCTCGATTAACGCGAAGTAAAGCACCTGATTCTGGTCCTTCATGCTCGTACAAAACAGGTTCTTCTGCAGGTCCGTGGGCAGCACTGAATACTGGCCGTATGCACGGTCCACCTGCTCCTCGAGCGTGTTGACGACGCTCGGCAGCAGCGAGTCGAGCTTGAGCTGGCGGCGCTCAGCGGGCGAGAACGCAGAGCCCTTGTTGAGCGCAGCATTGTTGAGCAGCGCCGCACCCTCGAGGCTGGTTTGGATAATCGGCGCCCGGGTGAGGCTGGTCGACGAGCCCGACTTATTTCGGGACAGATTGCTTCTGGAGAACAAGCGTCTTGCGACCCGCGATCCGGCAGACATTTTTCACGAGAGCGGAGAGATGGGATGCCGCGCTGGCGATAGCAGTGCAGTTAATCCGAATTGTATCCAGTACTGGGCTAGGGTGACCCATCACGAGGAGCCGATCCACCTGTACCGTCGTGCATTAAGCGCGCGCAATCGGGCGGGAGGCAACGTCCGGTTGTATCCCTGGCGACAGAGATCAGCTGGCAGGTCCAGAGTACGCGGAGAGCCGAGGCCCTTCTCGCACTGCAGCTTGTCCCTAAGCTGAAATGATGGTGAGATGTGTGTAGGCGGCCATGAAATGTGCTTGCAAGGAGATTTAAGGGTACGATAATCCTTGTGCAGCTGCACGATTCCACGTGAGCGCTTCGTGTTCATAACCGCAACCGTACGGCGAGCGCCGCCTGACCCCCTCTAGCCAGCGAGGCTAGGGTTGTGCCATAGGATCCTGGGTAGCCATAAAAAGGTCCCGAGCGCATTACTACCAGGCCACTCCGACATGGAACCCTATGGATACCCTAGGTCTCGCGAATGCATATGTCGCGCAGCGCAGTGCGATGGGACCGCAGTGCAATGGGATCTGCGCGAGCGCGTCTCCCAACGCTAACATAACTGGCGGAAAATTTGCAGCATGTTTATAGCATGTATTACATAGAACGCAAGACGGAAGTGAGTTTCGCTTAGGGCCGCACTCAAGGTACGTAGTGCCCCCAACCCTTTGAATCCTTATACCTCAGGCGAATTCGTCTGCCTAGGCAAGCCATAAATTTAATTGATGATCATTTATCATTAAAGCTCGTCTGTGCCTCAAAGGCGCATTTGACGTTAATGCAATATTCATCCTCAATTCGTGAACTCGTGAACTCGGAGAGCTGCCAACCCGCTTTTGAGTTTCATTTGCTATTTAGGCCTAAATTGGCGTAGGCTTCCCGCTGACCGGCTTTGCCGTCGCTGGCTACGACTGCCACACGTCTCATCACCATCTCTCAATTAAAGTGGGAGAATGGGCTGACTGACATATGTTGCCCGTGCTTACAGTCCCTTAGCAGGCCCGCCACTGCTGGACTAGACGGCCGCCCGCGTCGAGGAAATGAGAACACGCTACTTCCCGTATCACCTGGGCATCATCATTCCGTGCGCCCTGATTCTTTTGAACGGGGGCACCGGGTACTATGCTTTGCTGCAATACGATCCAACAACCCCGCGCATCGCATTTCTCCTCTCGTATGCCTACGTCTGGGTGACCTACGTGGTGGCCATATACACGGGACCCGGATACACCGGGCCGGAGCCGCGCGTCCAAGGAGCAAATTACGTCGAGTGCCAGAAGTGCCATTTCGACAAGCCCGAGCGTGCGCACCATTGCAAGGTGTGCGACCGCTGCGTGCTGCGCATGGATCACCACTGTCCGTGGACAGAAAACTGCGTCGGCTTCGCCAATCTCCCCCACTTCCTCCGATTCGTCGGCACGGCCGCTCTTGTGACCGGGTACGTTGCGTACCGCACTGGCGGGCTGCTTCTCAAAGTCATGCAGCACCGCCGCCACATAGCTCGCATTGCGCCGCACCGGTTCCAGGTCGTGGCGGCTGTGGTGGCGTTCATCGGCGACGTGCTCGTGTGCGTCACCCTGAGCATCCTTTGGCTGCGCGTGGTCATCGATACCTTTAACGGGCACACGCAGATCGAGGCCTGGGAGCAGGACCGCGTTGCTGTGCTTGTGCGCCGCAAGCTGATCCCGCGCATGCCGTTCCCATTCTACATTGATCCCCTGAATAATTTATGCGACGCGCTCGGCCCGTACCCCTGGGACTGGTTTTTGCCGTGGGGCGGGCCCAGCGGCGACGGCCACGCGTTCCAAAAGTCGTCGCGCGCGAACCAGCGGTGGCCCCCGCCCGATACAAAAGCCGTATCTGAGCACGACTATTACCGGATCGACCGCTGGGTCAGCTTCGAGGGCGACAGCATAGCCGACTACGGCGTAGACGTCGACGTCGATAGCAGAGCTCCGCCAACTGGCGCGTTGCCCAGCGATGAGGACATCCCTCTTGAAACGCTGCGACGACGCAAGCTCCAAGAAAACGCATAGCTATAGTACACGGACAAAGCAAAACAAATACATAAGAATAAGGACACACAAGTGCGCATGTACATACGACCAATTACCATATAATAAAAACACAATACCTTTCCCGGTTCTTCTCGATAACGAGTTGATGCTTTTAGGCAGCGGGAACCTTCGGCTGGACCAGCTCGACCGGCTGGACAGGGTGCACAGGCTGTGCAAGCCGCATGCCATCAGACGCCGGATCTTGCTTCTTCTCATTAACAGCCGCCTTTATGGCTTCCCCTGCAGCTTCACTCTTGACAGGGTACCCCGAGTCTTCAGCCCCTTCCTCGGCAGATTCCTTAAGAAGCTTATCGGCAGGCTCCTTGACAGGCTCCTTGGTGGGCTCAGTGGCGGGCTCGACCGGGAGAGGCTTCACAGGCTCCTTCACAGGCTCCACCGCAGAAGCCGCAGCACCATGTGCTGCCTCAGTGGTAGCAGGGGCCGCCGACGCAACCTCACCATTGATCTGTGTATCGGTGTCCACTTCCATCTCTGCAGAGGCTTCATCGGCCTTCGACTCGTTTTCCGCGTCGGCTTCGGCTTGACGCAGAGCCTCTTCGGCCTGGGCCATCGACACCTTCCAGCGCTCGGCCCGCACAGTACGCGCCTTTTCTGCGTCCCCACGCTTGCCAACATTGACCAGGTAGTCGGCGGTCCCAGGCTCAAAGAACATCCTATAGCTCTCAAAGCTAATCCTAGCCTGCAGATCTTCGGCCAGGACTTCGAAACGGTAGTCGCCGTCGCTGATGTCCTCAGGAAGGACCCGCTGCAGCACGGGGGCTCGGATCATGTCGAGCGGCACTCCCTCAGTAGGAAGACTCATCATGTAGCTCGTCACATAGTACTCCCAGCGCTGCTGTTCGTCCATAGCGCCCTTTAGAGTCACATCGTACGGGCCAAGGCTTTGGAAGCTAATCCGGTGTTGTTGGGGCGACCACGCAATTCGAAAGAGAGGCTCTGCCGACCCACTGGAGCCATAGCTGTCGGCAGCCTGGCCTCCGGATAGGCCCGCTGCTGCCTGCTTCACGCGCATGCGCAGCTCAATTTGGCCACGAACATCCATTGTAGGCTTTTGGCGATCCTCTTCCCACAGCGAGACTGCCTCAATGGATCCGTTGTCCGTGACCACAGCATGAAGCTGCTTCACGAGAGACTGCAGAGCCTTGTCTATAGTGTACAGCTTGTAGGCACGGTTGCGGTAGGCCTGCCGAAGAGCTTCCTCGAACCACTGCGACTCAACCTCATCCTCCAAGAGCTGATGGCACAGCCTCAGCGTCTGACCATAAGCGTCTTTTGGGTCAAACCGCAAGCCCATCTGGTCCAACCTAGGGTCATACAAGCCGAGCTCTGTGGCAAACGTGGTCTGACGCGACTTTGAAAGCGTATCAGAGATCATATCTTCAAATCCTTTGACCTCAGCGAGACGCGAGTAAAGAATCTGGAGAATACGAAGGAATAAATACAGGGGCGTGGTGCCAAACAGGTTGAACTGTGAACGCGGCTTGGGTGGATCACTCAGAGGAGAGCTCATCTTCTCGAACTTAAGCCAAGAAGCCTCCTTTGCGGGAGGAGTGATCTCAGACCCCGCCGACGCATCTGGCATGGCCACGTCACCGTCCTCAGGCTGGGAAGCGTTCTTGCCTTCCTCGCCTTCAGCGGCGGAAGCCTGGTTACCCTCTGCGTGCGATGCCGCAGCGTCTCTTCCATAAATAGGCGCGATCGCAGCAGAGTCCAAAACCTTCTCGCTGAAAAACTCATCCACAAAAGCGTCCATGAACCTCTTGCAGAGGTCTTTATCGTGAGCGCTGAAGTTGGGCTTGAAGTCGATGTACTTTACAACCAGCGCCTTCAGATCCTTCAGCACGTCGTAGTCATCGACCACAAAGTCGAGCTGAGATTTGGGGGTAGGCAGGGGTGGCAAGTTCGTAGCAGCAAGCCGCCGCTTGGCGGTCTGCTCTGCCTTTACAGCCATGATCTCCGACAGCAATGACCGCGACGTGAGTTGCTTCCTGTCGGCCTGCTTGAACGTCAGTCCCAGGTGGTCCAAGCTCTTGTAATAAGCTTTCTGCTCAGCCTCGCGCCAAACCTTATTCCACTCACGCTGCGCGCGCCGCCACTCCTCGTCCTTCTGCTTGAGGCGCCGGAGGACAACGGGGACGGCAGCGCCTGGGTTCTCGTGCAAGGCTTCAATGACCTCAAGACCGTTTTTCTTGTCGTAGATCTTTCGAATAACCTTTTGGTAGATCTTGCTTCCGAACCCGAGCCCTTCCGGCAACTTGAAAGCAGCAAGCTCGGCGCTCGACATGGTTGCCATGCGATTAGCAATTGTCTCAAGGACTTGAATCGTGCGCTGGTTCGAGCCAATGTAGTGGTCGTACTCGTGGCGCTCCTCCTCAACACGGAAGAGAATTTCCTCGTATTGGTTTTTGCGGTGGGCAACAAAGCCCGAGTCTTCTGAAGCCCAGGTAGGATGCCCGATCCATTCATCGTTGAAGACCTCCCATCCAAGCTCATCGCGGCCGCTGCATGGCATAAAGTGCTCCGTCTTTGGGAGAAGACGGTAGCTCCGTCCGTACGAGCGGCACTGCGAGAGATCGATCAAGTGCTTTCGCAACGTGATGTTCTCGATGTGGAGCGGGGTACCCTCATAACCAACAAATTTCTTGAACCATGTTATTAGTTCCTGGTGCTGGCCAATGAACTGCTCGACCTCGGTCACCAGCGTCTCCACATCAATAATACGCTGAGTGAACAGGTTGAGGGCCTTGAGGAACTCATGATACGCTTGCTTCGGAAGAGCCTTTTTCACCCTGTCGAAGAAGGCAATCTCATCGTTCAGCGACGACCGGTTACCGCCCCTGCCATTCACAGGCTTAGCGCTAGGAACAAACTGAGCGGTCGAGGCGCTGGTTGCAGTGAGCCCATTGCGGGGCCCCCGTCCTCGTGTGGCCGAGGTCGGGGGTTGGCCCTGTAAGACACGGCCCTGCTGAGGGTGGTGTTGCGTGGGCAGCGGCTGCTGCGGCACCTGCAGTTGCTGCGTTGTCGGACCAAAGCTTCCCAGCGGCGGCAGCCTCATATCCTGATCCATTTCGCGACCATCAGGATCACCCTGGCCAGGGGAGGCTTCGGGAAGGAAGTTCTTGAATCCCTCCAAAAGATCGGGCGCATCGCTGAACAGATTCTGAACTTGGGCGTAGACCTCGGAGATTCTGAGCTGCTCACGCTGGTAGGTTTGCAAGATCTCCAAGAACTGCTTGTAGATCTCCGGCTGGTTACTGAAGTGGTTCTTGATTTTGTTCACGTACGAGATGGCGTGGCTGAACTCTACAGGCGCGTTCTGACGATTCTGATCCTGCGCTTCCAAGGGCAGCAGACCGCCTTGTAGCTGTGCCTGCTGCGCACTCGGAGACGATTGCTGGGCGAGCTGGGCCAGAGGCTGGGCCTGGGCATAGTGCGCATACTGGGCTTGGGCCTGAGCGGCTGCATGTGCTCTTGCATTAGCATGAGTCTGCTGGCGCTGCTGCTGTAGCTGCTGAGCATGCTGCACCTGCTGCTGCACCTGCTGCTGATGTGCAGGCATAGATTGCGGGGCCTGCGGCCCAGCAGATAGCGGTTGCTGCTGCTGTTGCTGCTGTTGCTGCTGTTGCTGCTGCACTTGGGCCTGCGTCTGAGCGGATAGGATATGTGGCAGAGTCTGCGAGCCCATCGGAGTGGTAACACGCACGGGGTTTGGATCATTCGGGTCCAGTGAGCACTCGATCGAGTAGCCTTGCGGCAAGAACGTGTTGAAGCCCTGGATCAGATTCGCGTGCCCGCGGAAGAGGCTCGAGACGCGGTCGATGACGCCCGGCGTGTCGATACTGTGGCTCTTAAAGTCTTTCATAATGTCCAAAAAGTGGTTGTACACATCAGGCTGGTTGGCAAAGTGGATCTTGACCTGCTCGAGATAAGAAAGCGCGTCGCGGACGTTCAGCGGGCGGAACTCGTTCGATGCAGACTGTTGTTGCTGTTGCTGCTGGGACTGCTGTTGTTGAGGCCGCTGCTGCAGAATTTGTGCCTGCTGTTGAGTGGGCGGCTGCTGCGACGGCGGGGGCTGCTGCTGCTGGGGCTGCGGCGGCTGGGCCTGTGGCGGCTGAGCTTGTTGCTGCTGCTGTTGCTGCTGGAGCTGTTGCGCGGGCAGCGGCTGGGCCTGCTGCTGCGGTGGAGATGGCTGTGCAATGGGCTGCGCAATAGGCTGCGGCTGCTGGGGCTGCGGCGGTTGCTGCTGCGGTTGCGGCGGCTGCGACTGTGCCGGGGCCGAGTGGGGGGCCGTGGCCCGCTGTAGCGTGCTCTGCTGCTGCACAGGTTGGCCCTGACTCTGAGGCTGTGTCGGGATGTAGCCCAGCTGGGGCTGCTGCTGGCCATATTGCTGGCCGTATTGCGGAGGATACATTGGAATGTATCCCATCATGACCTGTTGGTGCTGCTGCTGTTGTTGCTGCTGCTGTTGCTGTGTCTGGTGCTGCGGCTGGGCCTGGTGCTGCTGGGCCTGGACCGGAGCCATCTGGTGCTGCTGAGGGATGTGGATTTGACCCTGCTGCGGGGTCTGCGGCAGCGGCGACATCTGCTGGTACTGCGGCGGCATCTGGTGGATGATCGAGTGCAGCGAGGGCGGCGCCGAGCCAGGCGTCTCTGTCTTCACCTCGCCGTTCGTTTCGGGCTGCGAAACCCGGTTCTGAGACAAATGGGACTGGGAGCTCGGGCTAGCTCGAGCATATTCATCATTCAGACTAGGCAGCTGGTAGCCGCGGAGACTCGGCAGCGTGAAGCCCTGCGAGGGCACCGCGTGCGCCTGCTCGCCCTGCTGGAGCATGGGTACCGGCAGCGTATGGGCTGCCGGGAGCTGCTGCGGGCCAGGCAACGTCGTGGATGCCAAAGGAGCCGGCTGGGGCGGGTTCTGCGGTTGCTGAGCCTGTTGCGGCGGCTGGGCCTGCTGAGGCGGCTGCGACTGTTGCGGCTGCGGCAAAACAGCCGCTGGCTGAGCGACGCGCTGGGGCTGCTGGGGCTGCTGGGGCTGCTGTGCCTGTGGCTGGGGCACCTGCTGCGCTGCAGTCACCGCCGGAGACGTTGCGGGCTGTGCGGCGGGCTGCGGAACCGACGCCTGCGGCGTTTTGTCGCCGGGTACCTGTGTCGGCGTAAGCGGCTGCGGCGCCGAGGCTTGGTGCGCGACTGGCGCCGGCGTCGGAGGAGTCGGGGCCTGGGGCTGGTCCTCGACCTTCAGCGGCCGAGGCTCGCCTGATGACTCCGGCGGCTGCGGCGTCGGTTGTGGCTGTTGCGGGGGCTGCACCGCACTAGCTATCTGCGGGTTGGGATCCATCTAAACACGATAGCCCGCAAGCACAGTGATCAGTACGGTCGCCTTTATGCAGCCAGGTGTGGAGGATGTGAAAGTCGCCGGCCGACCTTACCTCTGCAGATACAGCAGACAAGATCAGAACCCCAGCCCTCAAGGCAAGGAGGGAACGTGTACCCGCTATAAGGTTCTTTAGCGTCCGTTAGTGTGCCCCAACCCTAGATATATCAGCCGAGCGGCGACGGCGCGCTATATATTTCGCGGCAGCTTGATTGGGAGTGGCGCGGCAGCTGATGGCGTTGTGTGGCATGCGAGTCGGCTGCTTGTTGAATGACGCGCGATGCTACCCCGTTCGATGCTGCTCTGGAGCCTTGATCCTCACCGTTAGCTCGGTATGCGGATATCGAAATCTCGCCTTACAGTGCCGGTATCGTGTGAACAGAGTCTGGCTCCACGCCGCCCACACCTAGGCACATACCGCAGTCCATGCGCGGTCTTGTGCTGGTGCAGGGGAATTTGCTGGGCCCCGCTCCGCACACCCGGATATTGTTTATCACTGTTTGCATGCGTCACGAGGACTGCCATATCGGTTCGGTGAATTACTGAGCCCAATAAAACCCCGGCCCTGCAACGGCGCGCGATACCGCCATCTAGTCTGGTTTGACGGCGGGCCAAAAAACCCACCCACACAAGCTCCCAGCGCAGCGGAGGTCACAAGCGGACCAGCCTTGATCGCGATGAACGCCCCGGACCGCTTTGAGCTGTTTCTGCTGCCCGATGGGGTCCAAAAAGTCACGGTCGAACCCGACCAGCGCATGCCCAACGCCGCGCTGATCAAGTTCGAGCGCGAGGACCACACTCTCGGGAACATGCTCACCGCCCAGCTCCAGCAGGACCCGCGCGTTCTCTACGCGGCTTACAAGGTCGAGCACCCGCTTTTTGCCAACTTCATCATGCGCATCCAGACCGAGGACGGCTATACCCCGCGCGACGCGCTTCGCAACGCCTGCCAGAGCCTGATTGCCCAACTCCGGATAATTTCGCAAAAGTTCAAGTCCGAGTACGGGTTGAACGCCATTCTTGGCGAAAACTGAGTCGGCGCCTCGGGCGCCGGCGCTTGAAAACACCGCTCGAGAGCTCCAAGGGCTCTCTGTAATATAACACTTAATCCTCTCCAGGCAGGCGAGCAAAAATGTATATATTTATTTGTAGTAATTATTTATCCTATGAGATCTCCAAAATCGGTTGAGGCTATACCTAGGATCACTGCGCCGCTGCTCGCTTTCCCTCAGCACGAAGCCGGCCAGATAATGGTAGTAACCAGTGGGGCGGTGTGCTTTTTACCTAACACACCGATTTATGGTCCTTCGGCGGTTCATGCAGACTGCGACTTCAGGAGCCGGGCCAATCGAGGCCACAATCCGGCGGAAGCTGGTCGACACGCTGCATCCCACGGTCCTCGAGATTGCGAACGACAGCCGCTTCCACGCCCACCACGCAAGCATGCGCGGGTCCACGAACACGATTGAGTCGCACTTCCGACTTCTTATTGTGAGCAGCGAGTTCGCAGGCAAGCCAAAACCCATGCGTCACCGCCTGATCTACAAGCTGTTGGCCGACGAGCTGGCCATGGAAAATGGCGTTCATGCGCTGCAACTGACAACCAAGACCCCAGAGGAGGCAGCATCCGCAGAGGAGCAGAAGACTGCTTGAGTCCCCACTCGATTGTTTGCGCCCGCGGCTTCTTCCGCATATTTAAGTTTCGCTTTAGTAGGTGAGCATTCATTAGTGACTGAATCTACATTTTACATGCAGCCGCGCGCTCCGCTTTTACGCCTTCAACTATTAGGCTAAACCAATAGGCCAATACAAGATTTTATGCTACCGGCGGGCCGAACACGGCTAGAAAGTAGATTTAAATAATAAACATTACGCGAGCATCGGTCCTGTCTGTTTTGGGTGGTGGGGGTGGTCTCTCATGCTTAAGCCTTGGCAACCGCCTTGTGCACAGCGTAGCGGCGCTGCTTCTTGAGAACCTGCACCTGGAAGCGCTCGAAGTCGGTGAGCTGGAGGCGGCGCTCGCGGCGGGCAATCTTCTGGGCCCACGCGGACTTCGCCCACTTGTCGGCGACGCCGCTGGCGGTCCAGCGCTTGAGCACAATAGCGTGGGTGGCACCGCGGGGGAGCTTGGGGACAACGTGGGGTGTGAGGGTGACGTGTGTGAGGGTGATTCCCTGGCGGGGGACCTCAGGGCCGTCCACAAGCGCGCGCTTGTGGTCGATGATCTCGACAATCGTGGCGAGCTTACCAGCGCTCTTACCCTGGTTCAGCAGGACGACACGGCCAACCTCAACCAGGCGGCAGTTGATGCTCTTCACAATGGTCTCAGACGACATTTCTTAATTCCGCTGGTGTGATCAGACGAGAAGTGATAATTTCGCTGTTGGCTGGGAGCTGGGCCCGCGGTTAGGTGTGAATCTCCTGACCATGTTGCGTGGGTATCTCCAGGATACCGTGAAAACAGGGCCTTCGCAAGCTACTAATCGATTTACTGAGTCGACTAAACACGTGAGAACACTCCGGACCTAAGCCCGCTATGATTAGAAATCACAATGGATCGAAGCTCGTTGAATAACATCATAGACGTGAGTGAACGAACGCTTCTTCAAAGCCGTAATTCGCTTGCGATTGGTTTAGTTGATAGGTCAATTACGAGCCATGTAATTGAAGGTACTTTGTTGGCTCAACAGAACCTCTCTTTATGAGTGGTTCGAGAGAAATGTAAGAGAAATATAGCGTATAATGTACAGGCTCCACTCATGCGCAAACATTAGGATATTTGAAAGCCGCAAACAGGATTCCTTAGAAAGGTATTAGGGAGTGAAGTCAGGAAAGGGGGGAGGGTCAGGCAGGCGGGGCAGGACGGCATATATTAGTGATGACAAACTCGTTTCTGAATGTTTTCTCTTCAGGTTTAAATAGCACCCGGTGATGATCGTAATTTGCGATTGACTAGCGTAGACTTGGGGCCGCCTAGCTCTGTATGCTGCGCTGTAATGATACCAAACGAACTTCTGAGGGTCCATTCTAGCCACCAGAGCTATCATATTTCATAGTTTCATTATTCTATTTTATGCTGTTGTCGTTGCCCCCGCGCCGCTCACGACGCCTTAAGCTGCAGCTCAGAGACTGCGACCGGGGGTCTATAATTATCTTTATTTTCGACATTCTCCCAGATAAACTCAATCATTGGAACCGCGACTTGAACAGAGGCGTCTTGGGCCCAGAGCACGTCTAAATGAGAGTATCCTGGCAGCCGGTTTATCTTGAACCGGTCGCGAACATCCGGCTCAAAGTTGTGGATCCGGTTGATTAGCATGTCTGGGAGCACAAGGTTATCCAGGCCGCACGCATAGACCTCTAACGGCGGGAACCGCTCATCAAACCACTTGGTATCCTGAGAATCAAAGACGCACTTACGGTCGGCAAACCCGCCCTTTCCCAGCCACCAGAACATCAGTTCTGCACTAACGAACACAGGCGTGAAGATAAAGTTCCGGTCGCGGTAGTGCCGATCCCATAGCTTGTCGTCCCATCCCAGCATGTAGTTGAACACAATGTACGCAGTGTAGGTGAAAAACTTCAGGGGCGTCACCACCCGAGCCTCTCCCATGAGCCCTATAAATGCGCGGGAGCCTATGAGCGTTCGGTACGCACCGCTGCCGACCCGCAGCAAGCGGAGGAACCATCGGTCAATGAGCGGCCCCGCGAACACAGCGGGCGCGAGGGCGGAGAAGCTCGAAATGCGAGTACCCAGGTCTGGAACGCCTCCGTGCTCCTCGCGAGCCAGCCCCATAAACGTCTGCGTGGTTCCCTGGGAGTGCGCAACAACGGCTATTTTGGGGGCGCCCGTCTTTTCGCGAATGTGGTCGACCATGGCTGGCATGTCGGCTGTGGCAAGCTCATGCATGGACCAGTCCCACATGCGCGCCGACCAGCGACGGTACTTTGTGTGAGCTGGGCTGAACCCGCCGCGGTTGTTTCCGAGCCACACGTCATATCCTGCGCGCATAAGAACAAGCGCAATGGCATCCGGCCCAGAAGTGCAGTATGCGGATGACGACTGCATGAGCCCGGGAACCAGAAGAACAGGGTACCGTGGCTTCTCGTCCGATTCGTCGAGTCCTGGTGGCACGATGCGCGACACGTCCAGGATGTAGCCGTCGCGGGTCACGACGTGGTGGTTTTCGAGATCGTAGCCCTGAAGAGCAATGTAGTAATGGAGATCAAACACCAGCTTCTTGTCGGCCTTTGACAGCGACACTGACTTGTCGTATGGAGTTGACTTCGCGATGACATTTCGAAACACCGCCAGAACGAACAAGGTTAGCAGATAGAGGGTCCCGAAAATGCTGGACGTGACGGTACAGAAGTACCTGAAGACAGGCGACCCCACGGTCATACTCAACCGCTATCAGAAGGGTAGCACCCCGTGGAGAGTATGTTGTTGACACTCGGCTCCCCCGCGGTGATAGAAAACACGGGTTAGGGCCCGAGCATGCCTCGCTGGCTGAGGCGTCGCGGGTGACGCGGAGCATGTGGGACAAGAGGTAGGCTGCTTGCACAGCACAGTTGACTTTTTAGGAAATTTGGCTAGCTCGAGGTATAGCAGTTCGATTTCTATAGCCCCGGCGTCGTAATTAACAATCCACAGAGCGGTCGGCAGTGCAGGCGGCAGTAGACTACTGTTGTTGCTATAAGGAGAGACTTGAGTTGGAACTGTGGTTGTATAATATTGTCGGTTAAGTTTGAATAAGGTATCACATTGATCGCATAGGGTGGTGTAAAGAATTTCAGGCTGAGTACCCGGGGTGAATCACTAACATGCCCTCATCGCTAATCGAGGCTTCGTGGGCCGCCGCATTGAGCGCTCGCGCTAGCCGCTCAACACCCTCGGTGATATTCGGGTGAGGCTCACTGGCAAACGATCCGCGGAAATACATAAACGGCGAGTCCTCGTCCTCGCTGGTGGTGTCCACCAGGCACCAATGGCCCGGGACAAGCAACACCTTGTGCTCTTTGGCTGCCTTGTAGAAGAGAGCCTCCTCGACCTGCTTGGCCGAGCCCACTAGCGGGAAGCTGCGTTTGTCAAGTTTGAGCCAGAAAAACATGCCAGCCATAGGAGGCACCATCTCAAACGGCACAGACTTCAGGTACTTGTAGAGAGCGTTGCAGGCGGCGTCGCGACGCGTCGTGTATTCTGCACGCAACCCCATCAACCAGTCCACAAGCCCGTCCTGGCCCCACCGCCGGAGCACTCCATACACCAAAGCCTGAGAGAATCCTGACGGCTTGGAGCTCGACGACTCGGCCGTGGCCTGCAGCGCCTGGGCAAACCGGGGCTGGGCCACGATCCACCCCATGCGCACGCCGGGCGCAACGATTTTCGAGAAGCTATCGAGACGGATGACGCGGCCGTCAGTGTCCCAGTGCAAAAACGACGGCACTAGCCCCTTCAAGAAAGACTCGCGGCTCTGGGCCTCCTTCAAATGCTCTTCGCCGGCCTCAAACTTCTCCATCTGCAAGAAGTAGTAGGGCTCATCCTCGACAATCAGGAAGTCGTACTTGCTGGCAATGGCATAGATCTGCGCACGGCGCTCCCGTGAAAGCACGGATCCCGTGGGATTCTGGCCAGTCGGAATCGTATACAAAAGCTTGGCCTTGGTGGTGCTGGCGACACGCTCGAGATCCTCTGGGATCAGGCCGTAGGCGTCCATCTTAATAGACACCGCTTTGCACCCTCGGTTCACAGCATTGTCAAGCGCGGAGGGGAACGTATACTCCTCGAAGAACACCACCTCTCCGGGCTCGCAGAACGTGCGCAGAACCGCGTCCCACGCAAACGTGTTTCCAATCGACAGAATGAGCTCCCATCCCTTGAAGCCGACATCGTGCACGCGGGCAAAGTGATCGATCAAGAAATTGCGCAGGCGGTCGTCGCCGACAGCCGATCCATACTGTAGCGCCGTCGAAAGCTCGATGTCGCCGTCTTCTCCTCCATTGGGCTCCTCGAAGACATGCAGTTTCAATGGCGACTTTGTCTTGAGCTTGGACTCGGCAATCCCTCCTGCGAATGGGGGCGCAAGGCTGCGGGTGCTTACATCGTCGAATGGGAAAATATCTGCAAATGGCGTGCCACCAGCGAGCGAGACCATACCGGGCTCGCGCATGAGCTCATAGAGGCCCTTGAGATTCGGAACCTTCCGGCGGCGCGATTCCGCCGTGAGGTGGTAGTTCAAATTGAGCGGTTCAGGTTTCATTGTTACTCGCGCACACACAGATACACACCTGAGCTGATAATGCCTGAGGAATAGTACGCAGGGCTCAGGAGTGGAGGAGGGGGGGGGGGCAGATAGGGCGCGCGGCGGCGATGTCTTATAAATCAAGGCTAGGGGTTATGCATGATTAGATTGGATATAGAAGAATAGGCGGGGGACGAGGATATTTTGGAATTAAATCAAAAACGCAGGTACGGGCGAGCCGCTCTCGCGGAACACGCGCCGGAGGTCCTGGAATAGTGGGGCGTCGTTGGAAAGGCACAGCGACACTGCGCGGCCGCCGCGGCCAGCACGGCCAGTCCTGCCGATGCGGTGGATGTACGTGTCGATGTCGCCTGGGAGATCGTAATTCACCACCAGGTCGACGGCGGGGATGTCGAGCCCGCGCGAGGCAACGTCGGTGGCAATGATACATTTTGTGGTGCCTTTGCGTAGCGCATTGATCGTGAACTCCCGCTTTTCTTGCGACATCGAGCCGTGCAGAGGCAGGGCGCTCGGCAGCTGCGGCGCGAGCTCGTCGGCCGCGGCCTTTGTGGCAACGAATACAATGATCGGCGGGCGGGCCTGGCGGACCAAGTCGGTCAAGCGCACGACTTTTTTGTGCGGCGCGTCGAGCAGCTCGGCTTCCTGCTGCACGCTGGCACTCCGCCGCACCGCGCCCACCTCGACTCTGTGGCTATGGCCCGGCCGGCTGAATGCGCTGGCCAGCTCCTGGATCTTGCGTGGCCACGTTGCCGTGAACATGAGCGTTTGGTGGCTCTCCGGCAGCAGCGCCATGATCTCACCGAGCTGCTCCTCGAAGCCAAGGTCGATCATGCGGTCGGCCTCGTCGAGCACCAGGAATGCGCTGCGCCGCAGGTCCAGCAGCCCCTGCCGCGTGAAGTCCAGCAGCCGCCCCGGCGTCGCAACAATGACGACCAGTGATGCGTCGCCAGCGGCTGCAACCGCCGCATCGAGCTCGGCATGCTGCTGCTCGAAGTCGCGCCCGCCAACCACTGCCACCACTTTGGCCCCCACAAGCTCGGCGAGGTCCACAATCACGGCTGCGGTCTGCAGCGCCAGCTCGCGGGTGGGAGCAAGCACGAGCGCTCTTGGCGCCTTGGAGAGCAGCAGCGGGATCGTGAAGCCCAGCGTCTTGCCCGACCCGGTCTGCGCAATGCCCACCACATCGCTGCCGTCCAGCGCCAGCGGCACGGCGGCGCGCTGAATCGGAGTAGGCTGCTTGTACGGGCCTGCTGCCAGGGATTCTGCGAGCCGCTTGTTCGGGAGCTCTGACCACGAGTGGAGCGGGTGCAAGTCCGGCATTGACGCACACGCGATCTGCAGGTCGCTGCGCATGATCCGCCAGTCGCGCTCGGCCATCTCGCCGGGCAGCTTGTCGATCCATTTCCGGGGCGGCTCTGTGCCGGGCTGCCGTGGCTGCTGTGCATCGGATTCTTTGGCAACCCGCCATGGCGGAAGCTCAACAGAGTCGTCAACTGAGTCGTCAACTGAACTTTCCGCGTCAGGATCGCTGCTGTCCTTAGCGCGCTTAGGCGAGCGCGGCGCGGACTCGGGCGGCGCGGACTCGGGCGGCCCGCGCGGGGCGAAGTCGCGCTGCATTTGAGCCCGCTGCTTGCGGGACACAAACCGCGGCTTGTCCTCTTGCTTGCTGAGATCGTCCAGTCTCACCACCATGCGGCAGCACCCCTGCTGTGGCCTGGGCCGTTAATGCCTGTCTAGTAAGCTAGACACGTCAGTAAACGCACCCGCTGCCGCTCCACCCACGTTAGCGAGGACGGCACTATACGGCTTACTGCACCACCGGTTACCACCGCACCACCGATTTACCCCGGCCGTTTCTCCGCCCCTCCCTCCCCCTACCGGGGAGCGCCTGCCGCCGCCGCCAGACCATCGTGATGACTCAGCGGATAACGCCATCATGGCGGCGGCGTCCGAAACCACCACGCAGCCTAACGGATCGGACCTCTGTCCCCCCTTCTCAACTCGACCAGAATGAGTGCTGCCGTGGCAACGATTGACTCGACGCACACCGCGCTGGCCTACCTGGGTAAGAATGTCACGAGCTTCGACTCGCGATTCACGCTCCGCGTGCTGCGGAACCTGCCGACGCTGCGCAAGGACGTCGACGAGCCGTTGCTTGCCCGGCTGCTCGCCGAGAACTTCGACGAGACGTACGCGCGCCAGCTGATCAACATGCTTGATCTGAGCTACGAGGGCAGCTTTGGCGACAACCTGCCGGTGAGCCCCGAAGTCGACGCATTCCTGCACCTGCTGGCTCAGGTGTGGCTGCTCTACTCCGGCCGGCCGCACGCGGCGCAGCAGCTGGTCGCATTCAGCCAGCACGCGCTGGCCCACATCACAAAGAGCTACAACCGCCGCTCGCTCGACCACTTCGTCTCGAAGATGTGGTTCTACTACGTCTGCGGCGCCGAGCGTGCGAACGAGCTGCGCTCGGCGCGGCTGTACGCGGACATGATGGCGGCGCTGCGCACGGCGGCGCTGCGCAACGACTTCGAGACCCAGGCCATGCTCATCACCCTCCTGCTGCGCACCCTAACGCTCACCAATCGCATCCGACAGGCCAGCAACCTGGTGGCAAAAACAACGTTCCCAGAGAGCTCGGCGTCGAACTCGCTGGCCGCCCGCTACTACTACTACCTGTCGCGAGTAAACGCGATCGGGCTCGACTACAGCACCGCGTTCGAGCAGATCACCGCGGCGATCCGCAAGGTGCCCCAAACCCCGGCCGCCATGGGGTTCATTCAGACCGCCAACAAACTCAGTGTGCTGATCGAGCTGCTGATGGGCGACCTCCCGCAGCGCAAGGCGTTCGGGTCTAAGGAGCAGCCGGAGCTCGTCGGCCCGCTGCAGCCGTACCTTGCGCTGGCCAAGGCCGTGCGCACGGGCGACGTGCAGCAGTTCCAGCAGGCGCTGACCGAGAACAGCGAGGCGCTCAAGCGCGACGGAAACCTCACGCTCGCGCGCCGCCTCCGCCAGAACGTGATCAAGGCCGGCATCCGCGTCATCTCCCTCACCTACTCCAAGATCTCCCTCCGCGACGTGTGTATTAAGCTGAGCCTCGACAGCGAGGAGAGCGCCGAATACATCGTAGGCAAGGCAATCAGGGATGGCGTCATCGATGCTGAGATCAACCACCAGGCGGGCTACATGCAGTCGCTCGACGTCAACGACGTGTACTCCACCGCAGACCCCCAGCAGGCGTTCCACGAGCGCATCCGGTTCTGCATGGACTTGCATGACGGCAACGTCAAGGCGTTGCGGTACCTCACGTCCGACCACAATGACGATCTGAAGGATGTCCAAGAGGCTCGCGAGCGGGAGAAGGAGCTGGTCACCGAGATCCAGGAAAACACCGACTTGGAAGACGACGACGTGGACTTCGACTTCTAAGCTCGTAAATTAAATTATGGATAGATTTTACATCTCGTAAATTAAGCCTGGTGGTCTGTTTTGTTCTTCACGCGTCGTCGTGCCCCGGTGGGATCAGCTCGAACCAATTGGGGGCGCACTGCAGGCCCCTAAAGCCGTCTCTGAGTAAAGCGTTTCCCGCCACCAGCGCCTCAACGGCCTCAGAAACTTCTTCTCGCTCGAGAACGTGTCTCAGACTATGAGAAAGGATTTCTTCGGTAATCCCTGGCCTGAACAGCACCGTAGCCAGCAGCTTGTACGCAACGATCTTCCAGATGTTATTGCTTTCCAGGTGCGACGTCTCCCAAATCCGAGGGTGGCCGCTGTTTGCGCTCTTCGGGCCTTGGATCGGAGACGCTTTGACCCGGCTTGTGGCCGGGTCTGCCTCGCTGATCTCACCATGGATGTCGCAATCGAGCTCCCCTTTATCTATGTCTCTGGATCGGTAGTGCGCTGACAGCCGGCCGCTTCGCTCTCCGCTCCTGCGTAGCCGGAGCTGTCGCCCGTCGAGCCCCAGCGTGGCCATTTCAAGCAGCGGAATCATCACCGACTCATCCACGGTCTCCTGGATCTCAATTGAGCCAGAGGTCGGTAGATCGGCAACGATTGCTTGCGATCTTTCCGGAAGGTCGGGCTCAAGTTTTGCCGGAGGTGCGAGCAGGTTCATTATTCTCTCGCTCAGGATATACGGCCTGCCCGAGGGTATCTTCCCCGGATCGGACACAGCCCATTGGACGTATTTGTGTCGCTCTAGCTCGCTCAGTGCTTGCTTGGCTTCATCCTCGCTCAGTGAGTTCAGCTCTTTTGCTGCCTCCTTGGCTGAGAACGAGGCACCGCTATCAGCCGCAATCACTGCTCTCAGCTTGGCTGCATTATCGGACAGCTTCAGCACAGAGCCTGACGACGGCGCCATCGCCTTGTCGTCAAGCGGTACTCCAAATGCCGTCTTCACGAGCAGCTCTTCAGCTCGGATCATCGACGGCTGCGATTGCAGTGAGCTGAGCGGGTCATGCAGCCTTGAATCAAAATGATGCGGCTTGAGCACAATATCGCCCAGACGCTTGCTGCTTCCGCCACGTTGGTTTGCCTGAGCAAGCCGCTTTGCCTCATCTGAAGCTCTCCACCAGCTGATGTAGTAGTCCAACGTAAAGCCAGGATCGGAAGGCTTCAATAGCACGATTTCGTCGGCTGCGTACGCTTCAATAAAAGAATCCTCCCATTCGCAGGTTCGATTCGCTAACTCGGTGGACCCACCGTGTAGATCGTCTCGGACATGAGGCCAGCTCTGTCTTAACATTTTTTCGTTGAGCCCAAGTGGAGCTGAAGACGCTATCAAGGCCCAATCAATGTTTTTTCCCCGCGCGAACAGGCTCCGAACTATTATCACCGCCCTCCACAGCCAGTCATGATCAATCACTGGGGTCAACCGCGCGCCAGCATCTGCGAGGGAACTACGAGGCTTCGATGTAGACCCTGTTGAAGGAGTAGTGTTTTTAGTCGCGTCAAAGTCGTCTGCATCATTTTGCGGCGCGCGCTTCGGCGCTCTCGTGCGTCTAGCGCGTTTCGAGACCGGCGAAGCAAGCTCTCCTGACGGCGTCATTTGAGCAACGTCAGCCGCACTTGCGCCAAATTTATGGGTCACAGCTGGTCTTCTTCGAGTCGAGGTCGTCACCAGTCGTTGATGCAGCAATGGCCGGAACGCGTTTGCTTGGTCGCTAGTCATCTGCTGCCGCTGGCCGGTTTCTCTCACCAGTTTTTGGGCACCGGCAGCGGCTTTGGCAGCGGCGATCTGTTTGCTTCGCGTCCCTTCATTCAGCTCCAATTTCAGTTTGGTTATGAGCTCGCTGTTATCAGCATCAGGTATGATCGCTGGATCATAAAGAATGTATTTCATGAGATGCAAGCCAGTCATCGTCGGCACATTAACAAATATTTGGCGCAGAGCGCCCTGCTTGACCAAATTCTTTGTGACTCGGTCGATCGTTTTTCTATCGACGAGGGAGTCACCCCCTACAGCGGCATTGAATCTATCAACAAGGTCTTGACCGCCAATGACCGCCCCATCGCTCGACCTGACAACTCCGAACAGAGTATCAACGCGTCTCGCAAATGCGAGAGAGCCAACTGAATTCTGAGCAGAAATAGAGGGTTCACGATCTAGATCGGGTTTGTCCTGGTCAGGCGCGGTGGACACGGCGCCGCCGTCATCTGCATTGCTCGGAGAGTTGGCACCATTTTTAGCAGTCTTCGGCTTTTTGCTCGGCTCCTTGATGGCGCTACGCTTCTTCTTAGTGGCACTGTCGCTTTCGCCCGGTGTGAGCGCCTGCTTGCTCAATGCCGCCCGTTGGCTGGGGGTGCTAGCCCTTTGCAGCCATACCGAGGGCTTTCTGGTTTCGTCGGTGCTGTCTGGGCTGCCGCCCACCCATGTTCGGTCCTTGATAAGTATACTCTGGACCTTCTTGTTAGCGGCGGCAACCGGAGGCGAAGGCACTGGCTTAACTTCCGGAGGAGGCTGACGGGGAGCGTTCTTCGGTGGGCGGCCTCGGCGTTTGGCGGGAGCTGCGCTTGCTCCCGGGACTCTCGAGGGGTCGCTCACCAGAAGCACTTTACCGGTAGTTGTTTTTTCGCCATGGAACACCGGAACGATTTCGCCATTGTCCAACTCGATGATCGAGCAGCCGCCAGGGAGCGGGAGCTTGGATTTGGCATCCAGCACTTTTAAACTCAGCTCTGGGTTTCTGATAGACGGAAGCTTGGAAAACGAGCCCCATTTGTCGTTCAGCTTGCTGCCGGGGAATGTCATGCGCGTGAAGTAGCGGTAGTACTTGATTCTGTGCGTGAAGTCGACCCCTTTTATCAGGCTAAGGTGGTCCAGCTCTATTGGCTGAGCTGATTTTTGGGACCTCGATTTGGAGGTGCCCGTGAGGGCGTCAAGGTACTTGCCCAACGCTTTACTGTAGCTCTTGCCCGTTAGCGTCCTGGTCAGCTCCATGGTGCTGATCCCTTGAGAGCCCGCAGCAGTTACGAGATCGTGGATCTGATTCGAGAGAGGCAGCACGATATTTGCTTGAACCTCGTTAGATCTGATTGGCGTGTCCTCTACAGCATAGTAGAGATCGAAGGGCTCGATACTAGACTCCTTCAGTGTGCCGTTAGCTTCATCAACAGCGCCCTCATCTTCAACGTCTACGCCCTCACCATCTTCACCAATATCCACTACAGTAGTATCCGTCCAAGCCGAGTTGAGGCGTTTATTGCGACTCCCCGAGTCGTACTCCTTAACAAACTGTACACATGCATACGCCCTGGTTGGGCTCTCAGGATCGAATACCTGGGTGGATCGGACAAACCCATTGATTTCAAGGTCTTTCAGCAGGCTAACTACCAGAGGCCGGCGTCGCTGAGCGTTCGAGGTTAGCTTGGTGCCAACCTGGGTCACGATATCGCGCTTCAATCGCAACCCCTGCGGGCCCGACTGGCAGTACTGCACGATTTGGGCTCGAGCCATTTCCTTATCAATGAACGAGTTATCGCTGGCACTGTCGCCAGCCTCGCCGCGGGTGTGCAGCGCAGCGTACTGCGCGAGCACGATGCGGTGCGTCGACGATCCCTTCTCAATAACCGGAAACCGCTGAACGAGACCCATATCTACCAGCAGTTGGACGCGTCCGAAAAGCGATCGCGGGTCTTGGCCAGCTTGTTTAGCGACTTCGACTGTGGAGATGCCCGCCTCTCGGCTGTGGGCCACGGCGACCAGAACATTGAACGCCAACTGCGGGACCATATTCGATTGTCTCGGGTTGCCAGTGAGCTCAAGCCACTGGAGCTCTTCGGAAGCATACGCGCGGTCCCCCTCAATCCGAATTGCAGGGTGCCGAGCAATCCACAGCCAGACTATGTCTTTGAGCCCCTCATCGAGCGGCTGGCCCGCGGCGCCCGCAGCAAACCTCCAAACGTCTTGGGCGTGAGCACCATAATTGCCGTCACGCGCAACCTCGCGGACCACTGAGGCTGTGACGGTTAGCGGGTCCATCTAAAAAAAATTGCCCACAAAAAAGTCACTTCCTGAACTCGAACCAGCCAGTGCACGCGCTGGTGGTGGTGACCTAGCCGGAAGCTCCCCCTGTATTGCAATGATGATCAGGCCCCCCTGACTAACAAACAAGCCTTAGCTCAGGTTCACGAGACGGCGTGTGAATGTGTGTGTATGTGTGCTGTCTGCAGAAAGGACCAGTTGAAGTTGAACCAAGGAATGAGTGAAGTCGAACCAAGGAATGTTTGAAAGGAATGAATGAGAGGAATGAATATGAAATAGATTTTAGATCTCGCCTAATAACTTATGATTAGTTCCCGCTGCCTGCCGTAGGGATCTTCTTGATTTGCAAAGGAGACGTGTTCTGTACGAACGAAAGCGACTCCTCGGAGGCCGACGGCGGGTGGACCAAGAGCTCGTTGTGCAGATCGGCGAAATCAGATGCTGCGGTCATCGCCGGCGGCGGAACGTCTCCCGAATGCACATTTGCCGGGTTATTCCGAGGACGGAGGTCTCTGGGAGTCGTGGCGGCCGGAGCGGCCGCCGTCTGGTACTGGCCGGCGGGCACGCTCTTTTGAGGCGTGGCCTCGCGCACTGGGCTTTCACGGACCGGGGTCTCAGGCGCGCCTGCGGAGGGGGCAGCCACGTTGGTGTCTAAAGTCAAAGAGCGGCTCGACGCAACGGTGGCCATGTGCCGCTCCTGGATGACATGTTTGTGGGCCTCGAGGCTGGCGACCTCGGCATGCAGCTGGTCCGCAGACTCTCTGAGCTGAATCTTCGAGCGCGTCTGGCGGATCCGCTGCTCGGCAACAACCGGCTCGGGCGCCTGCTCCTCTGACGAGTACTGCGGGCGGACCTCGGCCATGCGCACCTCCAACTCGCGCAGTTCGCGCTCGCGGCGGAGCAGCAGCGCCCGCTTCGTCTCGATCTCCGCATTGACGCGGCGCTCCTCCTCGCGCAGCGACTCGGCCTCGCGCGCGAGCTGGGCCTCTTTGAGCCGCGCTGCGTGGTCGGCCAGCTCCTGGGGCAACAGCAGCGAGCTGCGGTGGTTCCGTTGCGGATCCAGCTTGTTCGTGCGGTAGGTCTCGTAGAGCACCTCGTGCGTGCGCTCCTTGAGGTCGGCGAGGTGCGACACGAGCAGGGCATCGCGGAGGAGCCCGAAGTCACTGTGCTCGGGGTTTGCGATGTCCACCACCCCGTACGAGAGAGGTCGGCGGTAGACCACTGCGCCAGTCGAGTCGAACTCGGAGGCAGTGGTGATGGCAAATGGGACGGCCTCGATGGCCGGCGACTGGGGCGACGGCGGGCCATCCTCGAACTCCTCGCTGTCGTATCGGAAGTCGAATACCTCGATGTCGTGGAACCGCAGGTCCTCGATAACCATGCGCTTCGACGCCACGCGCTCTGACGGCGTGAGCGTATCGGCGCGGGCGAGCACGGGAATAATGTTCACCACCGTCTGCAGCCGGCGGAGCGTAATGATGTCGATTTCGCGCAGGCCGTGGCCGGTGGGCTCAATAAAATAAAGGCACGCGTCCACACGGCTGTCCTTGAACTTCGGGTTGCGCCGGATTCGCGACTCCTCGGCGAGCACCTCATCGAACCGGTTCTCCATGTATAGCGCCAGCTGCTCCACATCAGCCGCGTGCGACAGCGAAGTTGCGAAATTCTCGCAGTCGATCATCGTGAGCACGAGCCGGCTGCCGTCATCCAGCGCCTCATCGAGCTCGGCTGTCACGGGCACAAGGTAGAGCCCTGTATCGGTCGCAATCCGCGGCGCTTCGTGCACCCTTCGCCCGAAAAATGTGTTGATGAACGATGTCTTGCCCGTTCCGCTCGCCCCGCACACAACTAGAGACAGCGTCTGCTTACGGGGAAGCCGTTTGGCAAACAGCGGCGCCTTCGAGGAACTCGTGTAGCTGCGCACGCTCATTTTGCTCCGCGCGTTAGAAATGCGCTGGTGTTCGACCGGTCAGAACGCGTGTCAATAACGCGTGGTCCGCGGTCACCACCACCCCTGCTTCCTCAGGGCAGGGGGTCTGCCGCGACTCACTTGACACAGGCGCCCTGGGCACGCGGAACCACCGGGCTGCGGGCGGGCTGGTTGCCCAAACTAAAACGTAGCTTAGACAGTGTATATTGCCTAGTTATCTATGATAAGACTCAAATGCGTATTTCGGTGGTTCGTGTTGCCAACGCGGCAAGTTTTAAACGCAGTGAATGTAGACGCGTCTCTATAAATAATAGTGTCAGCAGATTCTCTTCTTACAAACATGGCTACCCATGAAGCTATGCTACATATCATAATTTAGCTGTCGTTTAGCTCGTTTAGAGGTCTTTAGGCTGTGGTGGTGCAAGTAGCCAGTCGCAAGCACTCTCGCTCTCCAACGGCCACTAAGGAGTAGGCCAAACAACTGTAAGAGCGCTATCTAAAGGAGCCAGACCATTTTCCCCGCTCAAACTTAAAGCACCCAGTCCCAGAGCGGTGTGGTATATGTCCGCGTGCGAGCCGGCTGATTTGACGAATCCACCTAATAAAGTGTCATAGCCTGGCCCAGTCAAGAAATCGCGCGCCATACGGCGCGCATCGTCTCCGATACTTTTGGCAAAGAGAGATAAGGAAGCCAATGTCCAAAATGCATAGCACACGTCATCCGGCTTGTGTGGGCGGCCGTTGAATCCGCCAGTTGTGGGGTTCTGCCGGTGGGCAAGAAAACTGTACAGTGAATCGAGATTCAAGTCGTTTGTCCTGCCACACAGGGCGAGAGTAGCAGCAGCACAGTAAGTTAGCCCGCCGTGAGACTCGTCGCCGACTCGCTCACCGAAGCCACCTTCATAATTTTGCAAGCTAATAATGTAGTCGCCCGCGGAGCGAATCCACGCCTCGGAGGCATCTAGGCGGTCGATTATACTCAGAGCAGCTATGGCGGAGTATGTGTGTCGCATGCTTGGTTCTCCGCCTTGGCGCAGCGCACGAAACGATCCTTCATGCGTTTGGCATTCCTTCAGAAACACAACAATCTCGTCTTTCTCGCTCTCTGATGGCAGCTCCAGGCCGCTCATGACGCGAATAGCCAAGCAGAAGTATGTTGCTGCGACACTGGCTTCGTCCGGAGAGGTATTATATACCGTTGAGCCCTTGTATCCGTTCCCGCACCATAGGCCTTTTGTGTATTCATCGTAGTCTTGTTTAGGAAATCGCGAAGACTTCAGCAACGCAAGGCTCAACGCGCAGAAATATATAATTGAGGCGTGCGAGGCATCGTACTTCTCCTGGGCCGCTGGGATTAGCGTCTGCACGCGGTTCACAAACCGCTCTACGGCAGCTGCCTTGAGCATCGCGGTCTCCTCCTGTAACTAGCCAGGCAGACCTGAATCTGTATACTATTTAGCCTGGTCAAGGACGGTACAGTAATTCGCTGGTGTGGCTCGCTGTATCTTTAGCACCACCACCACCGCCGCTGCCGGTGGACGCTTAGTTAGTATTGCCAGTGTGTTTATTATTAATTTTGCTGCTGGTGTGTATCCAGCTAACGCTGGCAGGTTGTACTACGAAGGTATATACAGGCGTTCCGGAAATACAACCTATGAACTAAGTCTTATATTGTTATAGCGCCTAAAAGCTAGCGAATATAGACCCCTCAGTGCCGTTGCTCTTGTATCTTGAAGGCAAGCCGCTCCTCGAAAGATATCTGCAGATTCGAGAAGTTCTATGGCTTACATCGAATTTTGAATCAGCCTTTTCATTCATATCACATCCCTGCCTGCAGCAAGTTAGAGTTGCGCATTCCGCGCCTCCGGGTAATACTGGCCGGTTGAGTTCGATGTGCCACCGCCGTTGGCCTTTGCATGTGAGTAGCTTATTCATCGAGCCTGTTTAGAGGCGAGTGTGGCAGGATAGCCAGCGCAAGTGTTTGTGTGACACCCTGCGCAGGTATACGGTAGAACGTGTGAACGATGACGACTCCAGACGCCGGATCTATGGTCATCCCGCCGTCGGACATCATCGATTGGAACATCTTCAACCAAATCCTCATGATGGACGAGGATGACCAAGAGCAGGAGTTCAGCACCTCGATAGTCCGGAGCTACCTCGAGCAAGCGCAGTCCACGTTCCAGAAAATGGATGCGGCACTCCAAAGCGGCGATCTCGACTCCTTCATGACCCTGGGCCATTTCCTTAAGGGCTCCTCGGCATCTCTGGGTGTTGTGAAGGTTCAAAGCACCTGTGAGGAGATCCAGCACGCAGCCACGGCCGACGAGGCACCGGCAGACATGATTGCGCGCGTACGCGTCGAATTTGAGGAGGCGCGCCGCTGGCTGGCTGAGGTATTCAAGGGCAAGCTTTGAGGCAGTGAGGACTCTCAAGCGCGCAACATGCGCAAACACAGCCATTGGCCTTTGCGCGATCATCGCCTAGCTTTCTGCTGCTCTTGAATTCTGATTGAATGCTCCTTCTCTCTCTCCTGGAGCTCATTCCGTTTCGATTTAGTCGAGATAACTAATATGAATGAAGTGATGTTAAGATGGTAGTTTGCGTGACAGTACCTAAATACTCCTAAATGATTGAAAGGATCTCGTCGCGGCTTCAGCCATTCAATTTGACCTTAGGAAGACGCCTATGCATGCGCTTCCCCTCCGTGGGCCTTCTTCGCTTCGGGTTAACTGCTGGGCGCATGTGAATTGATCTACTGTGGTACGGGCCTCTGTGAGAACGGCCCGATGGGTAAATCCACGGGGCTTCACAGTCCTCCACGTTGACCTGCGACACTGTTGGTCGGCTCGACTTCGATAGGAGGTCGAACGCTGTATGGTCCCTCGGATCACGTGTCAGTTGAAACGTAGCTATGGCTTGCGAGACTGCCATCTCGAACCTTAGCGATTGCTTCAACTCATCTGTGAGCATGTAAGGATCAATTCCAACCTCTAAGATATCGGAATCTTCTGTGTCAGAACCTAGATACTCCTCTGGGAATTCAAAACTGCCACTGTCGTCATCGCTGACATCCGAAAAGGTGGTGGTGGCCCTCTCTCTTCCCTCGGCTTCTAGATCTGCTAGGGAATAAGTTGCGAAAATGTCCTCCGCAATTGCTTTCGTCTCACTCTCGAGCTCTGCTTGAGATACCTCGAAAAAGCCATTTTTCTCAGCACGGTCAGTCGCTCGCTTCTCAAGCCAATCTGGGTCTCTGATGTCATCTGCGATATCTGGTATCTCAAAGTCGTCCAGTTCAGAATCTGTGAACTCCTCGTCAGATTCATAGTCCAGTTCACTTTCGGTCCCACTATTGCTCTGAGCTTCAGCCTCGTAGCCATACTCACTCTCGCTCTCACTCTCATCACTATCACCGCCATCAGCTAAGTGAGCAGATGAGAGCCTGCTGTTCCTTCTAGCAGGAGTTGAGTCTGAATGAGCGTCCGGGTCAACCCATTCAGCATCCTCGATCTCGGAGCCGGAGTCTAGAATCCGCTGGAGCGTTTCAAGTGCTCTCACATGTTGCACCTGCTTGGGAGACAGAATATACTGCTTGTTGTCGACCGCCTCTTGGAGAAGCTGCTCAGTCGTCACTTTCAAACTGTACGCGCATAGATTGTGCCCTCCATGCTCAAGGTGTTTGGCCAGGGCTGAGCCGCGGGCGAACTCGCGCATGCAGTATTCACAGGAGAGCACCTTCTGAGTGACATGATCCCTCAGAAGGTGCTCTGATAGGTCTGCACCGCTTTCAAAACCCAAAATGCTGTAGACACAAGTCTTATACGTGCACTTCCTGGAGTCTGGCTTGCCCTCGTTGTATAAATTACCGGGTGCCATCCGAAGAGTCCTCCAGATCAGCCCATATTTCGTATCCTGTTTCTTCTTGCGATTGAGCGCCAAATCAGCGAGCAGATGTACAAATCCATAACGATAAGGGTGTGCGAGTAGTATGTCCTGCAAGAGTTCCACCGACCCTGGGACATAAGATTTTCTAGGCACCTTAACGTTCACACCACTGGCCTGAGTGAGTGAAAAGGGCAGCAGATGCTTCGATGAAAGAGGCTCAAAACCATTTTCAAATGCATTTGCATGATCGATGCTTTCTGGGGCGTCATCGTCAATGAGGTCTAATACTGGCATCTGAGATCGCGCTAAGGATCGAAGAAGCTCTGCCTCCAGCTTTTCGCTGGATACTAGGCTTGCCGAGTCTGGTGATTGTGGCTCCATCAGCTCTTTAGACGCGAGTGACAATGCATATATTGAGGGTGCAGGAATGTCAGTATCAGTCTGATCTACCTGCCAGGATTCCGCAGACGATGCTTGAACAGATTCAATCTCCAATGGTTTAACCTCCATCGCGTGAAGCTGTGAGATCATAAGCCGCGACTGTTGGCTCTCCACCAGCTGCGGCGCTGTGAGCGTGGGCGCCTGAAAAAAGCCAGTACTGACTGATTGCGAATCAAGCAGCGCTGCCTCAGCATCCTGGTAGTGCTCATTCATCTCCTGGACTGAGCCACTTTCTAAGAGATCCGCCTGGCTCATAGTCGTGCCTCTCTCAGCCATAAATAGGGTTCTATACGGCGAGGACCAGATCAAACTTCTCGAGAACTCTCCAGGACTCGAAGGGTTGTGGAGTAGCTTGTCGATGCTTAACTGGTCGTCAGCTAATATCGGGCTCAGAGCTATCCCCATCCTTTGGCCCTCTTCTTCTATGGCCAATGATAGTAAGCCTTCTTGGACAACGCTATCTTGGATCTCGGCAGAGGTGGCCTCCTTTGGTGGTTCCCTGAAGAACCCGGGAAGCCCCTCACCAGAGGAAAATCTCGAACTATGTCTGCGATCGAGGTGGTTCTGTGCCATTCTGTCGGAAATGGTATGATAGATGTCCTCTGCACTCTTGATGTCCATGAACGAAGAAAAGATACCCGACAAGGGGCCAGACATGAAAACTGAATTGTTGTTCCGGTTTGCGCTCCCAGGAGATAGCGAGATGTTGCCCTGAGCAGCATTCGGGCTGAGCATGGCCGGGATCCGTCGCATTTGTGACGAACCTGAGAGTGGACTCATGCATAAGTATTTCAGATACACCGCTGAGTCCGGCGACCTCGCCGATCGAATTGAGCGGCGCTCAACGCACAGCATGCTGGCAGTGGCCGGCAGCGTCTGGTCAAGTTGCAGCGGAGGGGGTCTGAGCGCCCTTTTAGCGCCTTCTGAAGGGGTCTCAGAGAATGCGCTATCGGTCGCTGGAGCGGCAATATGGCTCGATTGAGGAATGGGCTGATGGCCATCGTCAATCGTCGCTTGTGAAAATACGCCAATTGTGTTGTATGCAAGGCTAGGTTCGGCTGTTATGTGGGAGCCAGAAGTTGATAATGATGCATTGATATCGGGAAACGACCAGTTCATCGATAAATTCTCGCCGTGAGACTGGAGCAAAGACGGGTCGACTGAAGACCTTGGGGGGGACTCATCCCGCCGAGAGATTGCTCCGTTCTCGGGCGCGGCCAGCGAATCATCTAGCGTTTCTTCTGATACAGGCTCGGCAGGACTGCCTTGCTTTCCGGTGGACCTCGAGTTACGAACGCGTCTGGCTTTCATCTCAGCTTTGGTCGGCCTGCCCCTTCGTCTGCGAGCCCTTTCCCTCGGGAAGCTGAATAGCGATGGATGGTCCGTAACGCGAAACAGCTGCTCGCTGGGTTTTACGTTGTCGGTCGCCAAGTTAAAACATCTAATGTGGTCCTCCATCGTGGATAATTCGTTTGCGTAAGTGCCTTCATTGGCCTCACCAGCCCCTTCTCCGCTCGGCCTATCGGAATTGCTAGGTTTTTTTGCGGTCCTTCTCCGTCTCGAAGTAGGGGCTGTCGTAGTCATAGGTGCCCTAATTGTGGTGGACACTCTCGAATTCAAGCCTTCGGGCAGCGCTTCCGTATGTCCCAGAGGTCTATGGAGTTCTTTTTCGCCAAGAATTAGGAATTTGAATTCTCCCTTGGGTCGCGAGACCCCACTCTCGCGAGTGCTAGATGGGTCGCTTGCCCCCGGCGGGAAGTAGTTCTGGAATTGGCCGTCAGCCTTCAAGTCGAGTATGACTTCTGGCCCTTTCTGCGACGTCATATGCAAGCTTCGCGATTGTTCGGACCGGAGTTTCGTCTCAGCAAGTGCCTTTAGATTCAGGGTTCGGATCTCACTTTGCAAGTGCCAGTTACCTTTTTCGTCACACCGCCCGTATGGTGGGTAGCATGATATGCGTTAGCTGACATCAGCCATGCACGATCGGTCATTCGTTGCATGGGTAAATGGGGCGTGCTGGTATCGGTTGAACCCATTGGTTGACGGGCCTGCTGCGAGCTGCATCACCTCGGATGGCCTACTGGTAGTTCCAGCGCTCAATATTTGATGTCTGCTGGTCGGCACCCGCGAGGTACATGCCTCTAGCTGGCTCTCAAGCCATGTGTGCTCCCCCACAGGCATCTGCAGATATGTTCACGTGATTTGAGATGGTTATAAACAGGGTTGGGTTTGCCGGGCATATTGAGATAGCTTGGCTATTTTGCCAATTGGATGCCTTAGACGGGCCAGCCGACCATGTTAACAAGCCTCACCGCCATACAACTTCATCCTTCTGCTCTGCTACCCACTAACATCATTGTCAGAGCAATCGTGAGTCCACACGTGGGCTCACGCGTTTATTCAGTCGAGGGCGGTCATGTGGGTATTGACGGTTCATGCAGCCAGTCCCGAGGCCGAGAGCACGGTCTACCTTCATCGCCGTGAGCGATTTTCGCCCATGGATAGCGAGCAAAGGCGCCGGGCATCGACTCGGTGGCTCTCAATCCGGCATGTGCCCCATTCGAAACTCGATATAGCATTACCGCATGCTGCCCTCATTTATGTAAGTGCTTCAGCGGTCTCTCCACGGTTTTGGACGATGCGATGAGCTCTCCTCTATGGTATTGGTGCCGCGGCGTGCAGGGTCGGGGTAGGAGTTATATATATCTGGCTGGGAACGACGCGTCAGAATCTTGGCCGAGCTGGCTTCTGGTAAGTCTTCAGAATTACAGCTGTCTCCTTCAAGCCGCTGGGAGTTCGGTCGTGAGCATGGTCGCGAATCTCATTGTTTAGGACCGGTGTCCGCTCTGCAAGCCTTCCTGGTTATGACCATTCTTAGAATCCGAGTTTCATACCACGACTAACGCCATAGTTCTACGATACGGCCCTATACTAGTAATAAGGACCTTCGACGTTCTATATGTGGTCCTTATTGAAGAAGGCCTATCAAATTTAGGTAGAGTTAGAGTGCGTGTTTCCGACCATTGGCCAAGCTTGTGTATGCCATATAATTAGCATGCACAGACCGACGAAAACCAGAAACGTTGGAAAGCAGCTCACGACACAGATGCCTCATAGTACGATCAATTGATATGCAAGCATTGAGTAGCAAGGGTGTTAAGCTTCCAATCCACAGGAGTTCCTGCTTCTACATTGTAGTTGGCCCACCCCGACTGTCGAACACAAGCACGCTCAAGCAGATTATAAATAGACGTTCGAAAGAATTCAGAGTTGTCACAATCTCTCGCTCAGAGGCTCTTTTCCGATGGCTTTATTCCAACAGCACTGAGCTGCGTGCGCTTCTTTGAGCCACCGCCAAACCATCCCCCAAGGCCCTTACCCATAGTATACTGCGAAGAACGCTCGACGCGTTGGTTGGCAGATGCCGTTCTCGGCTATTAATACCTACGAAGATGAGGTTAGACAACGAAATGAACGGCATACGCTAGAACTACAGCTCGAAAATGCCATGGTGGAGTATCAGCGCGCTCTAGAAGCGCAGCGGCTTGAAGATTGGGAGAGTGCGCACGCCAGCTACGAAAAACTGTTCGCGTTTGACGTCATGCGGAGCAAGCACAATACGGAGCGGTCTTCGGAAGCGCGCGGACGCTTTTCAGCAAACAGTAATGACGGAGGGCCTGCATCTTCCAAGACCAGTAAGGGAGTGCAACTGGGCCCAGCGTTGCGCTTGCGTGCTATGGCCTTGAAGAACTACGCAATACTTCTCGTATCACCCGAGACGCCGCCGGACGAAGATATTGAGCGCGCGCTTGCGTACATGGGTGAAGCATTGGAAATCGTTGGAACAGATGACAAGGAGAAGCTGGTTGTTGGATCGTTGGTTCAACTGTTGTGGGCGCTTGGGGATCGCAGGGGCACAAGGCTTGGCGTTGAGATGATAGTCGAAAACGACGACGGGGGCTCAATTATACCGCTGGAGCTGTGGACCAAGGATGCTCCTCAAGCCCTCCAGCTCTTGAGTCCCCAGAGTCTGAACTGGTTGCGAGCGCTAGACTTTATGGTGAGCACGGACTCAACCAGCCAGACCCCAGTACCTAAAATACTTCGGAAGTTCCAGCACCTCTCTAAGCCGGAGGAGCCGCTTCGCGAAACCATCGAGGCCGACTCTTACGTCGAAATTTCCTTGCCGACGAAGACGTGGGGAGGCCTGGTGTCAGCACTGAACGACGCAGTAATGCAAAATGCGCGAAGATATAAGAGGCGAGGCGTGAATGACCCGTATGCATGGTCTTCCCGCGACTTGTGGTCGGTGAAGTTTACCGGCCTTCTTTTGAACAGAGACCAACGTAGTCCAGTCATTGAAACGGTTCAAGAAATAGCTGAGATTGAAGAGCCCCGTCTAAGCACACCAGAGCGCTCCGCTTCCGAGCCGGTCGCGCTCCAATCACCCCTCGTCTCGCTGCCCATGTCTCCAGCTGAAATTCTTGCATCCCCCGCCAAAAAGCGGCGCACCGAACGGCTAACAAGATCAGCTTCGCTGGCACTACCCGCCGACTTCGGAGTCGCAGACACAAATTTCGCTGCCCAGTTCAATGGCTTCCTGTCGCTGAGCAGTGCGAAAGACCTAATTTTCATGTCCCCAGCTTACCTTTTCTTTGAACCCTCTCAGGACATCCCGCCGCAGCTAGCATATGCAGCAGATCTCAAAGACATGCTCACGACCTGGGATTCTCGCGAGTCTGCAATCTTTCTCACCGAGTCGACAAGCATAAAACCCCAAAAGGGCGGTATTATGGACACACTTAGAAGAGACAGCGGACTCGAGGTCGATAACTTTCCAGATTCACCAGAAGGAAACTCTGAAGTCAGTGATTCAAGAGAACTAGAATCCTATGAAGTCGAAAACTTCGTGAAGGCAGCCGAGGGCTCCCACATTCAGCAGATTCGGTTGGATTTGGGAACAAAGTTACTCGAGCTACTATCGGCCGGAGGACGAACAAGCGGATTCGGAAAGATGGTGTTCACTTTTGTTGATGAAATAGAAGGTCTCTTATGGTCGCGTCGTGACTTTCTAAGTCCTGCAGCCTCG
The DNA here is from genome assembly GCA_030579755.1 of Entelexis gropengiesseri. NCBI lineage: Eukaryota > Fungi > Ascomycota > Dipodascomycetes > Dipodascales > Trichomonascaceae > Entelexis > Entelexis gropengiesseri. Next base: position 151,719 of record JAKTRO010000001.1, on the reverse strand, counting down.
CTTGCACTGTTCGGCCTCTACACTGACCAGTGGCTACAAAGCCGTAGTGATGAAACTGACGTCAAGAGGCTGCGTTGGCAAACTGCAGCAAGTGCATATGGCGGCATTCCTTATATGTGGATTCTTTCATTTCTAAGCCAGGAAGACCCAGACGTGCAACCTGAATCGACCATTGCCTTCTTCGAGAATATACTATCTCTTGATTTTGACGATGATCCTCACAGATTTTCCCATCTTTCACTTATTCCTGCTCTAACTCGTGCTACTGCCCACATGCAGATCTCTAAATTCAAGGCAGCTGCGGCGTTTGAGCGAGTTATCAGCGCAGCTGGCCCTGAAGCAACTGGAAAAGACGAGGATATAAAGTTGCTGGAGGCCATGCTTATGCCTCAAATCCATGAAAAGCCCCCCTCAACGTCTGATCTGGAATTCAATGCGATCCAACAGTTTCTCCAGTTCGCTCAACCTCAGTTCAAAATGGGATTATGGTATATTCTCCTAGAGAAGTATGAAGCCAGTGGCGATGTTCAGAAATGCTTAACTGGCCTCACTCGAATTTTCGTTGAAGCGATGGAAGCTCTTGACCGTGGTGAACCATTGTTAAAAACACTAAGCGTGGCTCATGATGTCGGCAAACGACTCGTTCCACTCTTTGAAAGGGACTATGGCCTTCTTGAGACTGCATGTACTACTACAGAATCGAATGAGGTGTTGACAAATGTGATAAAGCTGCTGCAAACTCTGCAGCTTTTCATGCTTTATGATGATGCTGTGAACTCTAACCTGCTTCAAAAGCCGGTGACGCCAACCTGGCCCAAGGTAGCTTCAAAATTTCGTGAGCTGGTTGCTCTTTGGTGGACAATTTTTTACCACTACTGGTTCAAGTCCGTCTCTTTAGAGACCAAGTCAAATTCAGAGACGGTCAACGATATCCTCTCTATCATACACGAGCGGCTCGGTAACCTGGGGTACTGTGCTGCCGCAGACGGCTGTCTCCTCAAACTGCATTACACCGAAATTGTTAGGATTGACTGGGATGGGAGTTTCCTTGATATGGCACAATGCCTTCGATGCAGGTTTGGCTTGGGGCTCTCGCTATATGGAGAAGGTTCCAACCATCATGCAATACCTAAGGAACTCAAACAGGCTGATGCTTTACTGATTTTACCGTTTCTCATGCGAATGATAATGTCTCGAAAGAATTTCAATCAAGTGGTTATGCGCACCGACACACGTACTGTGCTGGACGCATTTACAACTGTGATCAGTGCCGACAAGCAGCCCGACACTTTGAGGAGAGCGATAATCGAATACTACCTGTCTTCGGATTTATCGCCGAAGATTCTGAAGACTGCATGGCAAGGAAAAGACTGTATCAATACCCCTCAATCATCGGGTGACCCATTTAGCGGATTATGGTTTGTGCAGGCCTATGTGCTTTTAAACCAGTATCGAATGCGTCGTCGTCAAGCGTATAAAGCATCTTCTACCCGGTCAGAACAGCTTTTGGCGGCTGCAGACCTTTTCTTGATTGATTTATCTACGGTTGACGTTAGATTCGAGTCATGGGTTGGGCTGGCCCAAACCTATGGCTATCTATGTGAAGACCTGCTGACCTTCGGAGCTGAGGTTGGAACTCCTGAAGATGCTGTCGATTTTTGCCGTCGCGGCCTCCTTGCCGTGATGCAAGCACTGTCGATCAAAGTCCGCTCCGAGGGCAAAGTCATATCTCAGCCTGAAATCCACGATTCCATGAGCTCAGCCCTATGGCCGCTTATTGGAAACTTGCTAGTGCTAGGCGTCGTCCCCCCGCTAGCTATGTCTCCGTTCTCAATCAAAGTCCCCCCTCGGCCGTTTCTAGTGGAAATGTCGGAGCTGAACAAGCACCGTATTGGCCTACAGCCCCAACCTCAAATTAGTGCCCGAGGAGCTATGTCCCTGGCAGCAAGATGCCTCGGAGTCTCGGTTGACTCTCAGACAGACTGGATCAATGCCATCACGCGATCCGTAGCTGCTGAAAAAGCTGGTGCTTCACCAGGAGTCGTTATCGAGTACATCGAGAAAGCTATAGAGCTAGAGCCATCATCCAATTATGATGCCGAGAGTCTCATGGTTGAATACCTGTGGTATTTTTACCGTGATGATAAAATAGACGAAAGCACCGCACGAGAACACCTAAAAAGATTGAATCTTGGAGTTGATTCAGCCCTCTCTGTGGGACAACTGATAGAAACAAGCTTGAAGAAGCTGCTTGAAAAAGTCAAATGGTTGCACAGGCCTAGGTATATCTTAGCGCGGCTTTATGAGCTCGACCACAAAGATACCATCCAAGCTCAGCAGGAGCTACAACAATTGTTTTCTCTCAAGTCACCTACGAAGCCCCTAGTCATCTGGAATGTGGAAAGTGAGCTCCCAGGTCAACACGGTGTCGACATGAGCCAGTACCTTCTCTATCTGAGCGACCTCATGGTTAAGAATGAGGACAGCGCCGGCATTGCCCTGTTAGCTCGTAGATTCAGGCGCAATGCGATGGAAATGTGGAATCACTCTCAGACTTATGAGCAAGTATTCACCGGCGCCTGCATGCTCGCTCGCAAGTTGCTCAGGTTGGACATTGGACAAGAGGGCAAGCTGAGCGATAAGCTCATGGCAAACGTCGTGGCTGTTGGTCCGGAGAAGTTTGAGGCTACCACTAAGGCCATGTTCTCGCACTTAGGCTACACTGAGGAGACACAAGCAATTCAGTCCTTGCACTATGTGTCAGAATTACGCCGCCTGAACAGTGGCACTAGCTCGGCAGCAATGGCAGATGATATCTTGGTCACCGTGTTCCTGCTTATGCTGAGGCAGTTTGAGCAGGACGTCGTTCCCAGTGCTGCTTTGCCTACTGCAGTCTCCACTCCCACGGACACGCTCTCAGATTCTCCAGCAGTGGACGGGGTGGCCAACTCAAAGGCATCTACAAAGCAAACATCCAAGAAGAAACTCCTCCGCAAGGATGTTATCAATGCCGCCCTCCAACTACTCAAGCCTCTACACCCAAAGCTGGCCAAGCTGGATGAGATCGGAATACCCAAAGGTTTTATTTTCGCTTCAATGGTAAATCTATAAGTTAATGAAAGATGCTACCAGTGAGCAGGTATTCAATCATCGATCGCAGCAGCCGATCTACTAACGCCCCATTTTTCTCGGTCGCGCCCATCTTTTACTTGGTTTACGTTCTCGGGAAGAAATTGGTTGGTAACACTCTGCTGTAACCCTTTCTCTCGCAAATCTTTATCGGAGCTCCTCTGCTCATCAGATTTCAGCTCTTCAGCGCTCTTCAGCGCAAAGTCTTCGGGCTCCAACTCACCATTAAGCAGGCGGGTAGAGAGATTAAGCTGCTTGCTTTTAAGACTGACGTAAAGGCGGCGGAAGCAGCCGCGGTACGCCGGTGCGTGGGCTTTGTACCGCGCATCCATTGCTTTCTCGATACTTGCCGCAATGCTCTGAGCTTTGGCCTTTCTCGCCGGATCGTCATCCTCGCCACTGAGCAACTCAGTAAATTTATGTCTTGTAGCTTCTCTTATCCCTTCTACATCTAAATTTGTGGCATGCGAAAGAGCAGCTGTGCTTCTCGTTTGAGCCTTGCGCTTCCGAATGGCATTTCTGCTGGTGGCATCCATCAATTGCGCGCCAATTGACCTCGAGCTGATCCTAACTCTCTTCCCCACCCGAGGTATTGCAATATGTCATCACTACTCACATGACAAAGACTCCTTGCATTGCGAGCCAATGCGAGAGCGTAGTTAACGGAAGCTTCAATCCTCAATTGCATGTATTAAGCTTTATTTAATCTAGATAGAGAGCTCGTAGTCTATGTCAACCGTGTCGCTCATTATGCTGATATTGCCACTCGTGATATGGATGGTCTTGGGGCGCTGCACACGTTCTAGCGACAGCACACGATCACCGTCGCGATGGACAACGAACCACGACTCTCGCTGTGGTCGATGAAACAGCGGGCACCAGACTGGCTCACTTGATGGTGTTATGGAGGCAGTTTTCCCATCCTCACTGATCTCAACACGGGGCAAAGATTTCACAACGCGTGCAAAGCTGGCTGATGACTTGCGCGGAACCTGCAGCTGCTTTGCGCTCTCAGGCGTTACTTCGTTTAGGGTCTTGATACCCACAGAAACTCCGCGCTCAGCGGATGAGACACCAGGGAGGATTCCTACCATACTCTCACCAGCGTCCACTCCTTGTTTGATGCTCCGCAGAACTTTAACGGTAGTACACAGGACAGGAAACAGCCCTGCTTGTGCAGCGGTGTCAATAAGGGCTTGCAAAATACGGACAGCTTGGTCCAGAACGGTTATGGTATCCTGAATATAGTCTTCAATTGGCATTTGCAGCCTCCTCATGCGTGCTTGCACCAGTAGGTACGCTTTGACATGGGGGTCAACCATCCTCAATCCTAGCTCTTCGCCTCGATACGCTACAAGCTTCGATAAGTCTGCGTTTAGCAGATCTTCATTATGCCGAATTGCAAGCTCATCATACTCGGTGGACAATGCGAGACATTGAAGGACCCCCTTAGCAGTATATGCTTCAGGGAGACGCGAGAGAAACATTCTCATTGTGAGGTGGCTGATGTAGTAAAAACTCGAGATGGACAGATAGGGTGAGCCATGAAGACGTGAGGAAGTGGCCGAGGATAGACACTGAGATTGCTCCAATTCTTTGATACAAGTATCAACACGGGCAATAAGCCATTTATTGACCAAATCTTCCTCATCTCGGGTGCTCGTAGGCCTTTGAGGTGTCTCACCCGCGGCCTCGGCATCGCCATCCTCATCCAAGACGTCGATTCCATAATAAGATGGATTAGCGTATATTCGACGAAACAAGAAAGTTGCCTTCAGAAACTCAAGAGCCTGTTGCTTTGAACCAATGCGCTTGGCGCTGATCTCAGCACCGAGATGATTTTCCATTACCTGCGGCTTGTGCAACGAGGACTCAACTGGAAAGCCCAAATTCAGGAAATACTTGTAGAACTGTTTGGTCGATTGCTTAGTGTAGACCACTGCCACACCGGAGCTGTCATATGCCGGCCGTCCAGCGCGCCCCATCATTTGGAGCACGTCTGTCAAATCCATATCTTTGTAGCGGTTGATCTTCGCGTCAAAGAATTGTGTACCCTTAACAACAACGAGATATGCCGGGAGATTGACCCCCCAGGCTAGAGTCGATGTGGCAACGAGAATTTGGGCCTTGCCTGCCGCAAAAAGCTCATGAGACAGCTGGCGGTCACTATATTCAAGCCCAGCGTGGTGAATGACCACTCCAAACTGCAATGTAAGCTTGAGGGTGTCATCTTTAACATTGCTCAGCGTCTCCGCGAGCTCTGATTCGGACATGTGCAGCCAGCGGCGAGGATTTTCGTCATCCCCTGAGCCGCTGAGATTTATGAGATCCATTGCAGTTAATCGCGTTTGCCTGCGGCTAGGAACGAACACAAGCGCAGGCTTATTAGGCGCGTGCCTCCTGATGGCGAGGTACGCTGGCTTGTTCATGCTTTTCATCAGAGGACAAAATCCTCCTTGGACTTCAGGGAATCCATCAATGTACATCTCTAGAGGCACGGGACGAACTGAGCTGGGGAAATTGAAGAGTCCTGAATTACTTTTGACGCCAAGCCAGCTGGCCAAATCAACAGCATTAGCCACTGCAGTGGACATTCCCAGTAGTCTGATATTATTACCAAAAAGATTCAGTCGACTCACGATCATCTCAAGAATAGCACCACGGTCGCTGGCGAGAAGGTGGACTTCGTCCATTATCACAAGCGACACATTTTGAGTCGCCCATTCTGAGTAACGAGAAATACCGTCGAACTTCTCAGGCGTCGTAATTATAATGTTGGCTTGTTGTACCTCCCCACCCTTGGGAGACGTATCACCGGTCAACTCGACGATTTTCGGCCTACGATTACCAGAAAGGAAAGGCACCTTACAAATTCCTTGCGTCCAGTCGCTAATGCGCTCTTTTACCAACGCTTTCATTGGTGCAATGTATATGACCTTGGCGCCTGGTCGCTCCCTCAATGCTGCCCACACTGCCATCTCGCAGGCAACAGTCTTCCCGGATCCTGTGGGACTTCCCAAGAGAGCCGGTGTATCACTGTGGTACAGTGAGTGAAATACCATCGTTTGCATGGGGTTAAAGTGCTGGAACTTAGCGCCATAATGTTTCTCCAAGTGTTTGTTCTGTAGAGCCGATATGGGCAGTGGCCGGAGTCGTAGCAAATTTGTGCGAATGGCCTCTGTTTCAGTTGGAAGCTTGACACTATTCAAGTTAATGGCTGCCGCTGCCTCCGAGCCAATAAACGCATCGTTTTCAACACTGATAATAAGCTGATGCGGATCCCCCACAATGGGAATTGCGAATTCAAAGCGGTGAGAGTCGGCTTGGCTGTACGGGGTAAAAATGAGTTTTTCGACATGTAGCAGAAGTGCGTCAGGTCGGTCCTCATGGACAAAAATCCAAAAAAGCATAGCACCTGAGTGGAGCTTTGTGTCCCACCGGAAAGGCTGTGCGAGCCCCACCTCCAATTCAATTTGGGTAACACTAGCTGTGAGAGGGCGTGCCCGCGCTGAGTACACCAGTGGACAAGGGAATCTCGCAACCATTCCAGCCAGACGAGACCCCCATCCATAGTTGTGCACCAGGTCTCCCAACTCCGACGATGAATATCCTTTGAGATCTTCAACCACGATACGAGACGCCTTTAGAGATCTTGCAACTGGCGCCGGCACATCGGTACCCAGCTGCAGCAAAGCATGGGCCTCGTCTGGCCATTGTCTTTGTGACAGCGACTTGTTCAGCAGTAAGGCTGTCTTGGCGGCATCGGCCCAACGACGACTTATACAAAGAAGGAAGAATGCCCTCAATATACGGGCTGAATTCTGAGCAACATAGGCCATGTCGCTAGCTAGGGAGGGTTCAGATACGACTATGCGTGAAATCCACGCTTGAAGGAGGATGCTAGTCTTGCCGGCCGGGGTCGATAAGTCGACATCATTAAACGGAACCTGCTTCATCATTTTGTCAAGGTCCACCTGTTCCTCCTGCCTGCTCTTGAGACCTTCGAAGTCCGCACCCATACTCAGAATCTTGAGTTGCTGCTGTTCTGTACTGCGCGCATTCATCTGTTCGATGAACTGCTCGACCGTCGAGCGCAGAAGATAAAATTCGCTTGCAATGCGGCCTATGTCCTTAGCAATGAAAGACTCTGTAGGGTCAGACTCATCGAAAACCAGCATTTGGGTCTCCCGCAGCAACCGCGCAGCCTCTATCACTTGCTTGCGCCTCTCTAAAATAAGATGAGAATCATCAGCGAGATCTTTGGGTAGCAGACCATAAATTTGAGGCGCTTTCCTCATCCGAACATACATGTAAGTATATCCTAGCCATTGGACAGCTTCGTTCACGTTAGCGACTGTTCCTAAGGAGATCTCAGCGTTGAGATTCTCTGCCAGGCGCTTCGAAAAGCGCGATTCGATCGGGTATTGATTGGTGATAGCGTCAAGATAATGATCAAGACGATCAACTGCCGTACAAAGTATGCCGATGCCTGTCTGCTCAAACTGAGGGCGTCCCGCTCGCCCAAAAATCTGAATCACATCGCTTATGCCAAGGTCAACATACCCACCTTTCTGAGCGTCATAAACTTGTGTGCCTTTGATGATCACCACTGCAGCGGGCAAGTTTACGCCCCACGCCAGGGTTGCTGTGGTACACAAAACTCGAACGCCGCCCATTGAAAACATCTTTTCACTCAAATTACGCTCTGCGCGAGACATGCCAGCATGATGAGTCGCAAAACCAGCTTGAAATAACTCATGCATTCCTTTGTGATTGAACTGCTGTAAATCGCTTTTGAAGTAGTCGGCCTTCTCACCAATAAAGAGGTCAGCAATGCCATCCTGCTGCGCCATTTGCATAAAAGACTGAGCCGTCTTGCTGGTGTCTTTGCGGGAATGAACGAAAACCATAACGGAATGGCCACGCCTCAGCTGTTTTACGCACTCATCGTAGGCCGTGCGATCCAAAGCCTTCGTCAGAGCCATAGGGTTCTTAGGAGCTCTGACGCCGTAGAACTGCTGTTCCAAAGGAACTGGTCGGAAGCTGGAATCGAAGAAAAATAATCCTCGCTGCGGGTTGACCCCCAAGAATTCTGCAACATCGACAAAGTTTGGCAATGTTGCGCTAAGTCCAACTATTCGGATCATGCGCTGCTGTGACTCGACTTGCCTTCTGGTGCGAGCAATAATTGACTCTATGACTGCACCTCTATCCTCATGTAGTAAATGAATCTCGTCAACAATCAATAGCTTCAGCTGTGTGGCAAGGCCGCTGTCATCATTTGGCTTTCGTGTTACCACGTCCCATTTCTCAGGCGTGGTGACAATGACTTGAGTAGCGGCAATCTCTGCCCTAGTGAGCTGCATATCCCCCGTTAGCTCCCGGACTTTAACGCCTAACCAAGAAAGGCGAGAACCCATCTTCTCTGTGATCTCGGCCGCCAAAGCCTTGAGAGGAGCGACATATACGATTTTCCAGGGCTCACCACTATCTTGGACCATTTTGATAGTACTGAGCATAGATAGAAGAGCGACATCGGTTTTACCTGCTCCAGTGGGTGCACAAACAAGCATGTTCTCATGAGTTTCATAGCAGATAGGATATACCAAGGATTGGACTTTGTTCAGAGTATCATACTTTGAAAATGTCGTTCTGCAGATGTCGTCTAGATCTTTGACTGGAAGCAGATACTTTGGGTGGAACGACGTGTCGCCACGCTGGGCGGGTATCACAACGTGCTCATACTGCGGCAGCGACTCTCTTGTCGTGCCCTCAGGAAGGACGCGCTTTGCTACCAGCGTTGATGCAGTCTCAACACCCTGCTTTCTATAAACATGGGGGTATTTGGGGTCAACGTATGCGCTCATAGCAAGATTGGCGGTGCGGTCGGCACTTCTGATTCGGTTCTCGCGCTTCCATTCTGCTGTCACGGTATTCGAGAGGCCTGCAGTGACAGTTCTAGGGGAAGCCAACTCTGTGCGGTGCATCAAAATGTCTGCGGCAAACTCGATGTTATCGAACCCGACTAAATCATAGACAGCCGTTTGCAACGCCTCCTCGCTGACCGCGGAGTCCCCTAACACCCCTAATATTAGCGTAGATAGCTGATTGCCGTCCAGATCGTTCGGCTGGGAGGCAGCGATCTCGTCGCACTTATCATAAAACCACTGCAGCGACGAATCACTTCCTGTCGACTCGAACGGCTCATCAAGCGGCACTACAAGAACATCATCATTATCGATTCGAACTTGGAGCCCTAAGGTATCTTTCCCCGTCGATTTAAAACGACTCAGCTCTTGTAGCAGCTTTTCCATGCGCTCTCACTGAATGTTTCAAGAATACAGTTGTTGTGCGTATGACGTCACTCAAGGACATGGAGCCAGGATCTGATGCGGGGTCTGAGTTGGAGATATATGAGACGGTAGGTGGTACTTCGAGCAGCGAGAGCGAGGCTGAAATCGAGAAACCCAATGAGAGTATCATTACATCGGGTTTGACGCGTGATGCGGCCTTGGAGGCGTTCGTTGATATGCCGCGCCGTACCGACGACAGTATTCCACTCCGCGTAGCGCGAATTCGCCGTGAAATCGAGGAGCTGAGGCGCCAGGGCGCGGAAGTAGAGAGCTCCGATCTGCTTTCTGATCTCAAGGGCCTCATGTCTGTCAAGAGCCACAACGAGACCCCTGTAATGGGGCATCCTTTTCCACAAGCGCCATCAGCAGAAGCTAGCGCGGAGTTTGCGGCGCTAGAAAAGCGAATTTCGGCAATTGAAGCGAGCATTGGCTTGTCGGCTCGGTCTGTGCGTCCTCCCGTGCGTCTTGCAAGCTCGCTGGCGCAATTGAGCCAAACCGTTGAACTGTTAGCCTCTAATCCAGAAAGGGTGAACTCGAACCTGGCCAGGCTTGAGCAGCTAAAAGGCCACGCACTCGACAAAGGAAGCACCCGCATTGATTCGCTCTACGACAGGCTCAATCACTTCGATGGAGCTATAGAGGCACTTCCACAGATTGTCAGCAGACTTCAAAGCTTGAGACACGTCCACGCGCAGGCTGTCAATTATAATCATCAAATTGAAGAGCTAGCTCTTGCAGTGGACAGTATGCAAGGCGATTTAAAGAGCTGGCGTGATCTATTGGAGACGCTTGAGGCTCGAGTGTCCGATTATATCACAGTGAGCAACAATAATGTGGCAAAGCTGCGTGATTGACATCAGTCTTCAGACGCAGCTTTTCTTTCTTATTTAATTTACCGCGGGTCTAGCGAGTATGCGAGACCGTGTACTTCTGATCACGGTTGGGTTCTCATGGTGGCTACTATGAGCAGGCTTTTTTAGCGGCACCTTCATAAGATTTGCAGTTAGCCAATTTTGGTAGCTAATACGCGGGCGCAGGCTGCACCCAAGTTGTAGGATAGTGGCCAAAATACGTCAGCCTCACCGGGAGTGTTGTATCAGACGTCTGTAGGGACTACACAACATATTTCTCCAAATATCGATACACGCTGAGATTTTGGTGTATACGCTCCTGTCTTTCCGCCTCAAACGCTGTCTCATTGACAATGGCAGCCGGCCCACAGGACAGAACTGCAATATTTCTCATGTCAAAATCCTCAGAATCTTTGCACTGCTCGCTAATCTCTTTCTCAACAATATCATAAACTTTTGGCTTCTTTGTCTCGATATTCATAAGGGAGTCGCTAGCGGCAGCACCTTCTGGCAGAAGTAAAGGGGCCTTATCAAGACTTTCCATCTCAATAGCGATTTCGCCCCCTGTCCCAGCTTCGACATCACCCGCAGCCATACTGCTCACCTTGCCGGTAAGATAGATCTCCAGCGATATCATTCCCGGCGGTGCCACTTTGATCAGCTCTCGCATGGTTGCCAAGCCGCTCTCATACCATAATAGACTCTCCCGACTTCGCGTGTACCAGACAAATTTGGCTCTTTTGCAGTTGTACCCAGAGTTATTCTCCGCAATTTCGCGCATCAAGTCAAGTGCTACAGGCAGTGTGAAAGACGCGCCAGTCCCTCCTGAAACAAATAAAGCACTGTCGAAGTCAGTGAGAGGAGAAACCGTTGAGCCATATGCCCCGTGGAACCAGGTCTTCAGTTGACAGCTCTCAGTTCCCAGCTCATCGCATTTCTTGTTTATTGCCTTCAATAAGCGCTTTGTGAATCCCCTGTATACTTTCATGATGATCAGCATTTCCCCAGTCTCATCAGTGTTGGCCACGGTGTAAGGATGCCATTCGAATCTCCCCACCGATGGAACTTTGATGTAGATATGCTGACCAGGCGCCCATTTTCCGTACGTTTTCAGCACTTTCCCTCCGAGTTTTAGACTCTTCTGGCTGACCGGAATAGTTATTTTGATTGTGACGGGATCAAGCACTGTGTAAGTTCCCATGCATTTTTCTGGTTTCATACACCAGTTGTTAATGAAAGACCGAACCTGAAGGACCATACGGTCAAGGGCAAGTGTATGTACTGCAAGAGCGATCGCCACTTTTCCACCGTCGTTATGAAGGAAAGACCCCAACATTGCCAAGACGCCAAGAAAAACGTGGTTAAAAAGGAAGAACTCATACGATAATCTTCGTATGAATCCCGTGCTTAGAAGGGTCAAAAGCGTCATCGAGCCGAACGCGATCATTCCTATAATCTGTGGCGGTATCCATATCATTATTGAGAAATCGATACTCAGCCAGTAATGTGCTGTCAGGATAATGTGAATGATAATCATCGAATACACCACCCGCCCCATCCAAATATGAAGGAGTGTCAAATGATGAGCAGGCCAGCCTGTGATCACTGTCAACACGTCATTCTTTGTGACAAACAAGAAAAGCAAAGGCCAATTTCCCACTGAGACTTTCCCAATCTTCTTTCCAATGATATAACTTCTTGGCTCATAATTGATGTCTGCAGTCCCGATGCAGCTCAGCAATATCAAAAACCCGACGTAGATGCTAAAAAGCGTCAATACGGACGTCTGAACATAGAAAGTTCCGAAATACTTCATTCGTAGGCGGTAGGTCCTGTTCACGCGGCTCCAAAGCCTAAGCAGCTTGGAATGCCATCTATGAAGCCTCAAGTACCTGTCTTTGTTTTTACGCAGAAACCGAGGAGCCCAATGCACTATAAGTCCGTAAAGACCGAGGAGCCCGAGCATAGCAACGAGCATACCCCAAGAGTGCAGATTGTTCCTCCATCGCTCCACGAAAAACTGAAACTGTATAGGAATCTTCGCCATTGCAGCAATTTCATATAACGTCTACGAGCCGCGTATTGTTTTAATAGATCGAACCGATGATTATTAACATTTTACATATGTCGCACCCTGATCCGATGGCGTGGCATATTTAAAGGGAATTGTCATTAAGTGAGATAGTTGCGGATTTGGGGCAGCCCGAAACAAGCCAAAAAGCATGGCCGCTTTAGGCTGAGACGATTCGTGCCGTGGGCGCATTTTATAGGTGCTAAAAACGTCTTGAGTGGGCTTTTTATGTGTCATATACTCAAAACTGTTAGCACAGGCAGGTTTAGGTATTTAGATCGGCAAGACCTTAACGTGCATAGAGAAAGATCCCTTAGTCAAACAAGATCAAAAACCCTAAGCCTTTGTTAATAAGACTCTTCCGATGAGATTGATTGGATCTGGAGGAATGTCGCTCCCCCTTGCAGAGAGGGTGTGAGCTGACATACTAGAACATTTCTTAGCCCTTAAAGACATTGACTATTTTCATTGTAGAACTTCTAAAGCATGAACAAGCAATGTAGCACTTGTTGAAGCCAACTGAATCCTCTCGAGCTAGTAAGATAGCTGGAGCAGCTAACAAGATAGTTAGATTAATTTGCCGGGCACACCACTGTGATGCATAGAGATTTTCAATCGCGATGGAGAAGAATTAAAGGGTTGATGACACCACTATGGTAGTGGGGACGTGCTTAGGTTTATAAGGTCTTTTATTGAGGAGCCCCGCAAACATATCAGTTGCTCAAATTCTGCATGTCTAGCAATTTTGAATGCAATGTGTGGAGCATCGTGGTACGGTCCCAGTCCAAACGGTGGCGCCAAGAGACGTCTGCTAAGATAGAGCCCAGCTGTTCGAGCTGCTCGAGCGTGCAATTAGCGACCGTTCTGACAAGGCTGCTTTCAAATTTCGCCAGAAGCTCCTCGTTCAAAATAAACGGGGGATGGGCATCTTCGTCTCCAAGAGCTGGCCGCGCGAGGGCTGGTTGCGCAGGAGCTGGTTGCGCAGAAGCTGGTTGCGCAGGACTTGGTTGCTCAAGTGATGGCTGAGTGTGCACGAGATTGGAAATTGATAACGGCGCCGAAGGATCTGGCTGAGAATTAAAGCTTGGCGCGATAGAGCCAGGGAGCGCACCATTATCATTCACCGTGCCAGTTTCGTTTACCGACGCGATCTCAAGAGCCTCATCTGGCCTTACTTGTACATCGAGCCGCGACCGCTCGGGCTGATCCTCATCCGCCTCTCCCTCGAGTTCGCTAATAAGCTCCTCTTGATCCTTGATAGAGAGCTCTTTGAGGCGCTCTTTGGCATCATAAGCTCTGAGTTTTCTGCATGCCTCCGAAAATGCAGCATCTGTATTGATATCATCTATAGCAACCTGCGCATTAGCAAGCATTTCGGAGGCTTTGTGCATCCTCTCACGGTCACCCAATTCCACGGCGTCTCGGTAAATCATCTCAATATCCTCCAGAAATTGTTGAGCCTCTGAATAATAGCCATTCCAAAGTCTATCTTCAACGGTCTCCAGATCCATATTGAAGTACTTGCGACCCGTGGTCCTATCCAGTATCATATCGTTTTCCGTTCTGACATAGTTTTGCTCAGATTCGACGTCGACTGAATCACCCATAGCAGGAGATGCCTGCTCGAAGAGATAGATCAGGTTATGCTCATCCACTACGGGTTTTCTGAACCTGCGATACTTGGTTCGGAAGCCATCCAGAAGCACTCCGAGCTTCAGTTTCAGCTGGCTGCGGACTCTTAAATCACGACGCTCTTTATCACTGAACACAGATGTGGGCTTGGTATTCATTGGTACATCCCCAGTTCGGTCTTCTTCTCCCACGCGAGGAGTAGCATCATCAGCGACTGGTAGAGGCTGCGGTGCCAACTGAGGAAGTTCGTGAGCTTCAAGCGTTTCTAAAGGGGTACGGCGAATGTAGGCGAGAAGAGGGGCGAAGTATTCGCGCAGGACCTCGGGATCTATGTCAAGCTTGAGGTCGATAGTCTCCCGGCCAAAAAAGGCCAACAGAGGTAGCTCCTCGCTGTCACTGGATGCAACACCAACTACTAAAACGGCCTCGGTGGGCAAAAGGCCTCGAAGGAGACCTTCTAGCAAAGTAGCTAGGTGTGATGAACCCTCCCATTCCTCCAATCGCGGCAGCAGTAGGCATGCTGGTGACCGTTGCCGGGCCTCTGAAAAAGCGGAAACAATTGCAATTTCAGGAGTAGATGAATCATTGCCGAACAAAGCACTCAATCCCAGCTCCCTGATGTAAACACCCTCCAGCATGTTGGCAATAGCTCTCTCCAAGTACGACTGGCCCATACCAGGCGGTCCACGAATGAGTAGACGGGGCCTATGGATGCGCTGTTGGGCGAACTGCTTCACAGCCAGCGCTTGGGAAAAAGCAGCTTCATCCAAGAAAAGCGCGGCTTGAGCGTCTTCTTTATTGGAGGCCACCGGGAATTGGGACTCTACACGATCGCGAATTTGCGCTATGGCTGTACGCAATAGCGGAGATACGCGCTGTGGCAGTGGCTCGGCAAGGCCGCCATCAATGCCGCGGGCCGTGGAGGGCTGAGCTCTTTCCAAAGCAAGCACGAAGTCTTGGCTCCGTACGTGCAGTTGGGACGTGTCGACCGCCAGCTTTTGTGTGCTTCCGTATATCTGCGGGAATATACGCTGGATAGCGAGGAGGGCAGCCTCGGTGGTGAGGGCCTGTAGATCGGCGCCTCCAAAGCCCTTTGTTTTTTCAGCAATCGTTGTCAAGAACGTTGGGTCCGGAGGAGGGTTCCACTTGCGCGTGTGGATTTCGAGGATTTTGAGCCTCGCGGACAAGTCTGGCAATGGGAAATAGAACTCCCGGTCAAAGCGACCAGGGCGTCGTAAGGCGGGATCAACACTATCAGGACGGTTGGTAGCTCCAATAACAACGACTTGGCCGCGCTTGTCCATGCCATCCATGAGCGCCAGCAGAGTGGAGACGATCGAAGCATGGTGCTGCTCCTGCTTCGCGGATCTAACTGGTGCCAAACCATCAATCTCATCAAAGAAGATGATTGCGGGTTGGTTTGCCTTGGCCTCGTCAAACAGGGCCCGCAGCTGGCGCTCAGATTCCCCGATCCATTTTGAGAGGACATCAGCCCCCTTGCGCATATAGAACGTTACCTTTTGCTCATGGCTAGCTGCGAGTGCCCGGGCCATCAAAGTCTTGCCGGTTCCCGGAGGGCCGTGAAACAGTACTCCGCGCGGAGGAGTAATGCCGAACTTTTCGTAGAGCTCAGGATACAGGAGCGGCAGCGAGACCATCTCTTTGAGCTTTGAAATGTATGTATCCAGGCCCCCGACCACCGAGAAATCGATCCCCTCTCCTGCACTGAGGGGGTCCACATCGGCAACAAGCGCCGATGTGTTGTTGTTGCTTTGCGCACCCCGCGATTGCTCACTTCCGATGGCGGCTAATTTCTCGAGTTCGGCGCGGGTGGGGCCGAACAAAGTGACGACGTCCTGACCCCCAAACGGGCCGCGGACGTCGAAAAGCCGACGAAGCTTCGCGTCTCTCGCCCGCGATGCAGAGTCTATGCGTTCGGCCGCTTTTATTGCTGCCGCCTGAGCGACTTCCTCGATTGTAGGCGGAGGCGGAATCGCGTAGTCGACCGGGGCACGCGACCGGAAGTTCCGACGACGCGGTGACTCCTGGTTATGTAGCTCGCGCAGCTCTTCGGCAACGCTTCCCTCGCTGAACGTATCCTCTTCCGAGCCGGAGCCAGAACCCGACCGATTATTTCTGGTTTTGAGGTAGCGTCGCGACCTGAGGCGGCGTTTGGGCGCGTGCTCGAGCTGCTGCCGGCGCTTTTGACGACTGCGTTGCCGCCGTTCCCGATGGCTGTAACTCGGCAGTGGGTTCTCATCTGAGTCCACAACAAAGCCGCCATCCGAGTACTCCATTTTCTCAGGGCCGCTGTCGGATGCGGCGCTGGACTGCTCGGAGCCCGATTCCGTGTACTCGTCGTCATCGTCGCTTTGCTTGTTGCGCTTGAGGCTCTGGCCGTTTGGTTTCTTCGTTTTTAGCACCACTGGCCACCCCATCTCGCCATCACCGTTCTCCTCGGCTTCGAGCTCGTTCTTGACAGTCTGGCCGTCGTCCTCGAAGCTCTGGCCTCGCAACCTCCGTCGACGCGGAGTAACTGGGGTTCCAATGTCCGCGTCCGAGGCTGTTTCTGGCGCGGACGCATCACTGACTACGTGTTCGCTATCGTCGGAATCATCCACAGCCCCATGACGACGCTTCGGCATGCCGACAGTCACAGAGCGCTATTCAAACAACCAGCTCACGCGCTGAGCGGTGCTGCGCGGTCCGGCGGCCCTACCCCAACCTCGCGGTTCTCACGTGGAGAGAAGGAGGTGGTGTCGTTCCAGCGATGAAGGTTACAAGTACAGAACGGCGCACTTGCCAGCAACCGAAGTTGGAGATGGCAAGAGCATGCAAGTCAATGAGAAATTGCACCGGCCATTGACCGCAGGATGGCCGTTCCGTGCTATGAAGCCATAGACGCCCTCAATCGCCACAAGACTCTGAGCCCCCATCCTTGGACATCGTTAGCAGGACGCTACTTGACGATGCGAAGGGTGCTGTTATGGAGGAGAAGAAGAGAAGCGCTGCAGCCGGCTCGATCGATCTATGCACGGCGGGTCTACTGTTACTGTTGGAGTTGCTCCCACGGGTTATCAGTATGGGGTAACTTTGGCTACCGCGTACGAGAATCGCGCCACTTTGCCACCACAATAACACTCTGTGCACTTTTGTTAGAAAGACCCGCACTCGCAAGGCATCACTCTCTACAACAATCGCAAGGATTTGCATCTAAAATCTCGTCTCGGATGCTTTGATGAGCCTTGCACAGGTAGACCCAGCATCCTAATTCATCGGGCAAAAGGGAACAGTTGAGTATCATAGCCGCCAGAGGCCCCTCCATTTCGCACGCAAAGAGTCAAAAACGAGTCTAACAGCCTTAGATCCCCTTTTACGCCAAGCATTTTTCTGTATCTATGAAGTGGCTATAAGAGGGCTGCACGCTCGAGAAACAGCAAGAGTGCAAGAAACATATTGTAATCTATGGCATGGCGCTTGCGTTACTTTGGTGCTATTGAATACCTTTAAATCGCTCTCTCCTATCCAGGATGTATTCTTTTTACCAATGCATTCATGATCAACTGTGCTTCGTAAACGCCCTTACCTCGGCTGCGATTCGAGAGTGCATGGCCGGTATGTACGTGTGATTTGGCAAGAGGTAGAAGCATGGATAAAGAGGCTCTCGACCTAGCGCAGAGTCTCGGGCTGTCAGAGTCAGAGCTACTCCTCAACTTTGGTGACTCGGGCATCTCGCCGCCCCCCGAAAAAAGTGCTCTCAACTCGCTGATAGAAATGTTTCCCCACGTCCCACGACCTGACGTCCAAACAGCTCTGAACGACAGTCACGGAAGTATCGAGAGGGCCACAGAACACCTTCTCAGCTGGGATGCTCTACAGTCCGATGTACGCGCGGTGGACGAGATTGGAGCACGCAAGCTGACCAAAGCCGCTAAGCTGGCTCGCAAGGACCGACAGCGAAGGCTCCGTGACAGCGCTGCCGAAACTGAGGCGGTTGCTGCGATAGCCGACATTCTTGGGTTAGCAGAACCCGAGGCGCGCCAGCTGTACCTCGACAACAATTACTCTGTGACCGATGCGGTCCTCGTCAAGTGCACAGTGACTAAAACAGCGATCCCCTCGGTGCAACAGCAGCAGATGGCTGCTAGCATTCCTAGTCGTAATGAATACAGTGGAAAGAGCCCTCGTGAACTAGCATCTAGGCTGGCCTCGATCGATTCACAGCTCTCGGTGGTAAAAGAGAAGGCAAGAAAATATGGAACAAATCCTTTGACCCAGCCAATCAGTGCCGACGCATACCGAGATTTGCGCGAGCTGGTTGCAGACCGCAGAGACGTAGAGCGAGCACTGAACAGGGAGACATTCTTTCGCGATCGGGTCCGCAACCCGAAGCGCATTGATCTGCACGGCCTGACGCTTGAAACCGCCCAGGCGGTTAGCCGCGAGATCGTTCAAGCATTCGAGACCAGTGATATGACCACCATGGAGATAATTACAGGCGCGGGCCGCCACTCAATCAATGGCCAGTCGGTCATCAAGGATTGGCTAAGAGGGTACCTCAAGACAAAGAGGGTTCTCTCAGAAGAGCAAGAGGGCTCGTTTGTGTTACGGAAAAGACTGTTGTAATTTTTACTTTGTTTGCTTTGCTCGCTTTGTTTGGCTTGCTCTGGTTTGTTTATTGTTTTCGATAACGTAAAGGCGGCTTGCCGCAACCACCCGCCACTGCGCACTTTCAAGCGGAGCGCGTCGGCGCCGCCACGTGACCGAGTTATAGTGGCGACGCGTCTACAACTGAAACACGCGCCCCCCTCAACACACCCACCCATCCCATCGCAAACACAGGAAAACGGCAAGGACCGATGGCAGAGTTGCTCAAGCCAGCGTTGCTGCCCATCTTCAAAGACAATATTAATGCGGACGCGCCGCTGACGACGCCGATTGTGCTCCAGATCACGAAGTTCCGCGACGGCGCCCATGTGTCTATGCGCCTCAGTGATGGCGAGAACTCGGTGGCGGCCGTGCTGCCTGGTGGCCTTCCCAAGGACTTCGCTGCTCCGCTCCGGCTTGTGCGTGTGCTCGAGTACGTGCCATGCGAGATGAAAGATAAGGGATTCAAGCCTTACCTGCAGATCCGCAACTGGGAGGACGCCGCGCCGTGCAGCGAGCCTCTTGGAAACCCACAGATGATGCGTTCGCTGCGTGAGCCGGCCGGAGATGCTGCAAATGGTGCCGCCGTGAACCCCAGCGAGCACTCAACGCAAAAGACGAATGGCATCAACGGTAGCGCCAACAGCACCGGGAGCACCGGTAGCGGCCGTCCGACTCACACCACAGACGGGTCTCCGATAGTCACTATAGAGAGCCTGTCGCCTTACCAGTCGAGCTGGACGCTTCTCGTGCGAGCAACAGTCAAGAACGACGTGCGTGAGTACACCTCGAAGAAGTCGGACACAAACGGCCGGCTATTCAGCGTAGTGTTCACCGACGAAACCGGCGACATCAAGGCCACCGGCTTCAATAATGCGGTAGACTCGTACTACGACAAGATTGTCGAGGGCCAGCAGTACTACATCTCGAAGATGTTGGTGCAAGCGGCCGACAAGCGGTTCAATACCACCGGCCACGACTTCGAGCTGGTGTTCAACCGCGACACGGTTGTAGAGGTGAGTATGGATGGCGACAAGTCGCTGCCGTCGCTGTTCTACAAGTTCGTTCCCAGCCTCTCCGAGCTCGGCACGCGCGAGCTCGACACCACGGTCGATGTGATTGGTGTGCTGGCGGAGATCGGCGAGACCGAGACAATCACTGCGAAGTCGTCGGGGATTCCGTACACCAAGCGTGAGCTGCAGCTCGTCGACGACAGCGAGTTCCGCATCCCCCTCACGCTGTGGGGCGACGTCGCCCGCGACTTCTCTGATGAGGTTGGCTCTGTAGTTGCCGTTAAGGGGGCCCGCCTCACTGACTTCAGGGGTCGCCAGCTCTCCACTACGCGTACCTCGCGCGTTGTCTCGAACCCGGACACGAAGGACGCCCATCGCCTCAAGGGATGGTACCAGGCCAGCGGCCTGCCGTCGTCGTTCGAGCGCGTCCAGGGCTCTGAGGCTGCCGAAGCTTCCGAGAAGCCGAGCGCTCAGATTGTTCCAGTTAAGCGCATCCATGATGAGATGATTGGACACCGCACGGACGGCAAGGCCGATTTCATTACCACTGTGGCTCGCGTATCACAGGTGTACCAGCGCACCGTGGCATACCCGTCGTGTTCGCTGGGCGACTGCCGTAAAAAGGTTGTTGATCAGGGCGACGGGTGGCGCTGTGAGAAATGCGATGCCACAATGGCAGAGCCAAGATGGCGGTTCTTGCTGACGATGCTGCTGTTCGACGTCAGCGACGAAGAGAACGGCCTGCAGGTGAATGTGTTCGATGAAATCGGACGCCAGCTCTTCGGAGATACTGCCAAAGAGATCCATGAGCTGCATGAGCAAGCTGGCTCAGGGTTCAGCCGCGAGCTTGCCAACGAGCTGAACAAGATCCAGGGGAAGATGTTTGAGTGGCGGCTCAAGGCGAACCAGGACTCTTGGAACGGCGTCGAGCGCACGCGATTCACAGTAATGAATGTCAAAGAGCCAGAGCCAATAGCAGCCGGCTCGCAGCTGCTTGCAGAGTTGGGTTATTAAAGTGAGTATGAATGATAGCATGATCTACAATACTATACCTATGCCAAATAAATACGTCTTATCCTAGAGTTTTTCACGATTTCTGGTTAGTTGAGTGACTATGTCTCCTCTCAGAAAGTCGTATTCCCTTGAGGCTTGTAAGATTCTGGTATGCCTCGAGATTTCAACCAGAACCGTTGAACCACTTCGCCAGTTTTGCGCTGGCCCTTTACCAGCGCCAGTTGGGCTATGAACTCGCTGCGTACCTTGAGGTCTTGTGTAGCAACGTTGCGCAGCACTGGTGCATCGACCACCTGCGATTTAAGCCACCTCATTGTAACTAGGGGATGGTTCTGTAAAAGCGACTTCAGAACCTCGGTTACAGGGGACAGATCGGATCGCGAGGCCTGACCAGAAATCTGGAGGAGCAGCGCATTGACCAGCTTCATACCTAGATCCTGACCTTCCAGCCTCATCTTAGACGCGTACAACGACCAGAACGAAGCAGCACTTCTTAGGACGAAGCGGTCGCTGCTAGCCAACCCGGGAAGGGCTAACTCAAGCAATGCTTCTGGGCTACCTGCCATATCAGCGAAATCTTGCTCGCTAAATGCCAGGCTGTGTAGAATCTGGGTTAAGAGATCTAAAGAGTGGGATGCCCAATTTTGACCAGCATGCCTTGCAGCTCCTACAAAACCCTCTAGAATTTCTAGCGGGGGGCCGGGGCAGCGTAAAACCTTTGCTGCTGCAAGCTGCGTACTTATGAAGAACCGCGAAAGATCGAGAATCGGGCCTAGTACTGCCGAGGGGCCGGCTTCGAATTCAGCTCTAACAAACTCTACAACCTCTGTTTGGCTGAATACGAAGGCCCCTTCGTATTCGGTCATGCCCGACTTGAGTATGTCGCATGTGGTTTCCACTTCCTCGACGTCGGGGCTCCCGATCATGGATCTTACGATTGTTTGCAGACGTAGGTGCACGTTCAGCGCGACTCTATCGGTGTCCCAGAAGCCCTGAAGTGCAGTCGGTTTAGGCTCTGGCTCTTGAACATTCTTGCCGATTGCAGCTATGCATTTCAAGAGAGTATGGCGTTGCTCACGCTGGTCGTCTTCATTATTGCTGCTTGCGGAGGATGCATGCGCCGTAACGAGAGTCATCAGATGATCTAGAGCCTCTGCCTTAGCAGAGGTGTTAGGCATGGCCTGAATAACGCACGCAATACCACCGACCGTGCGAAGTTGTGGAGTCAATTGCAGTTCCGCTTGCTGCAGCAGCTGCGAATACACCGTGAGAAATGCGGGCACCTCATTAACGAGCTGTTTCCGGCACTTGTCGCATATCTTTTGGATAGAGCGAGAAGCCATGTTCTGCAAATCCACAGTCGCAAGACTCGTGAACAAGTATGTCAAAGTGACCGCCAGGTGCTTTTCACCCGCCGGCGACAGAAAGTAGTCGACGAAATAGCCGATAACGTCGACTGCGGTCTGACGCACACGGGTGTTTTCGCACTGAGGGAGTACCTCCCATAAATTGCTCTGGAAAATCCGTTGAACATCGCGCGCCTCTGGGCTGGAGCCCTCTGAGTATCCTCCCACACTGAGAGCCAATCCATTTAGGCAAAATAAAGCACTCTCAATACTTAGCCAATCGATCTGGGGTAGGGCTAGCGAGTCTAGCACAACCGAGGTCAAGTGGTCAAACAGCTGAGGACCGAGGAGAGGGTATGCGAGCTCCAAAAAGTCTGAGAAGTCTCTTCGGAAGCTAGCGAATTCGTTCCAATCCGACTTGCGAAGACCGGGAAGAAGCTTCACGCGCGGCCAATAGGCTGAGATTACAGAAGCAATGAGTTCGTTGGATCCCGAGCCCATTCCGCTCGAGATTACTTCGTCGGTAAACTGGGTCCAGAAGTCGAGGACCGTAAAAGCAAGAGGATCATCGACTACCGAGAATGGTGCTGCGGCATACTGAGCAATTACAGGGTGCAGCACGGTGTTTTGGCTAAAATCTGCGAGGCAGATAGTGATAATCAGCTGCATGAAAGCTACAAAGTCTTCATCATCATCAACTAGATCCGGAGGAGGTATGGAGGGATACTCGTTGGCAATGCGGAGCAACGTTTCGGAGAGCTGACGCCGAGCCTGCGGGGACCAGCTCTTCCAGTGCACATCATAAAGCTCGGTTAGAGAGGTGTAGACCTGGCTCTTCGGAACATCCGTCGCTAACAAGCCGATCAACCCATCGACAATGTCTTTGAACACATCGAAAAAGGCAGAAGCCCAGGTTGTAAAAGCCTTCAATGCCTCTTCAGACTGCAAGCCTGCGGTGACAAAGTAGGCGTGGGCCACATTGGATGCCTGCGGGACGAGCTTGGCGCGCGCTGCGCTTGCGTCTAGTTCCGAATCCTCGACCAAAATCGTTAAAAACTCATAGGCGTACTGAGGCTTCGACTGCAAAGTCTGCATGGCCACCTGCGGCAAATCCTGCCAATCCGCCGAACTGAAGTAAGCTTTGACGACCACCGAGAGTAGCTTGCGGGCCACAAACGAAATATATCTGTGAGATGCAATATCAGAAAGTCGATTCAGAAGATAGGATTGGACATCTGGCCACGGAGGGAGCGAGTCGCGAGAGTTTAGCTGCACAAGCAGGCTCTGAGCACCGAGAAACTGGGCCTGTGGGTCGAGCGACTCGAGTAGTATGTGGCCCAGCAGCCAACCCTCTGGTGATTTTTGGAGGTCTTGAATTTCCCTCTGCGCCTGCTGCGAGACCTCTTTAGGAGTTGCTTGGGTGAATAGCAGCCCAACGAGCTGTTCGACCCTCTGCTGCATTGACGGTGCCAGTTTTGAGGATATGGAGCGAACCCGATACTGTCAGCTCATGAGGACCCACCCCCCCCCCACCACCAGTACCCACAGCCGCACTACAGACGACTAGCATTCGACGCTAGCCGACGACGCTCGTGCTGGATTGCCGAGACCCCTTGAAACCGCTTGAGTAGAACCTGCTTGAAAATAGGGGAGCAAATAAATGGGAGACAACGCTGCCACGAGCCGATTAGAGCGGCTGCAGAAGCTCATTTCTGAGCACGGCCTTGGATACTACCTGGTGCTCACCCAGGACGAGCACAACTCGGAGTACGTGAGCCCCGCCGACAAGCGCCGCGAGGCCATCACCGGGTTCAACGGATCGGCCGGCACGGCCATTGTGGGGCGCGAGAACTATGCTGAGCTCGCAGCAGACGGCCGGTATTGGTTACAGGCCGGCTCGCAGCTGGACTCGCACTGGACGCTGCGGATGGAGGGCAAGAGCGGTGTGTCGAGCTGGGCGTGTGCGGTCACCCAGCGCGCGAAGGCCGAGGGCGAGGCGATTGGCGTCGACGCGCGACTCATCAGCTACTCGATCGCGAAAAAGATGCTCGACGACGGCGCCGACTTGCGGCCCATCCAGCCAAATTTGGTTGATCTCGTTTGGGAGGACCGGCCCGCCGAGCCGTGCTCCGCCGTGTTCGAGCTGCCAACCGAGGTGGCCGGCCAGAGCACGGGCAGCAAGCTCGCCGACCTCCGGCACCAGCTGAAGCCTGCACACGCTGACGCGATTGTGCTGTCGGCGCTCGACGAGGTGGCGTGGCTGCTGAACCTGCGGGGATCCGATATCCAGTACAACCCCGTGTTCAAGTCGTACGTGATCGTCACGCCCCACGAGGCGCGGCTGTACATCACCTCCGAGCACACCCTGCCCCAGACCGCCAGGGACGCGCTCGACGTGCGGCCGTACTCAGACATATTCAGTGATCTGAAGCAGCTCGCCAAGGACGGCAAAGCCATCTGGGTTCCTGGCTCGTCCTCGTGGGCGCTGGTAGAGGCGGCCGGACCGTCAGCGATTCTCCGGGCCTCCCCGGTCGAGCAGGCCAAGGCGGTCAAGAACCCCACCGAGATCAGCGGGGCCAAGCGCGCCCAAGAAGAGTGCGGCCTGTCGGTGGTGCGGTACTTCTCATGGCTGCAGGAGCAGCTGCGCCCGGGCAAGCAGGTCACGGAGTACGAGGGCAGTCTCAAACTGCTCGAACTGCGCAAGGAGTCCCCAGACTTCCGCGGCCTGAGCTTCGAGACGATCTCGAGTACCGGCGCCAATGCGGCCGTGATCCACTATGCGCCGCCCAAGGAGGGCTCGAAAATCATCAATGCCGACGACGTCTACCTGCTTGACAGCGGGTCCCAGTACGCGTTTGGAACCACCGATACCACGCGCACCGTTTGGCTAGGCTCTGCGCCCCCACCGAAGGAGATCAAAGAGGCCTACACTCTCGTGCTAAAGGGGCACATTGCGCTGGCCACAGCAGTGTTTCCGCAGGGCACGAGCGGGTACCAGCTCGACCCGTTTGCGCGGCAGTTTCTGTGGCAGCACGGCCTCGACTACCTCCACGGCACCGGCCACGGCGTCGGATCGTTCTTGAATGTCCACGAGGGCCCTATTGGTATCAGCTCGAATTTCCTGCGCACAAAGTCGGAGCTCAAGGTCGGTAACCTCATCAGCAACGAGCCGGGCTACTACCGTAGCGGGAAGTTTGGCATCCGCACCGAGAGCCTGATTGTGATCGTTCCCGCGCAGCCGCTTGCCCGTGGCCATGGCAAAGAGTTCCTGAAGTTCGAGACAATCACCCTTGTTCCCTTCGACCAAAACCTGATAGACATAGACTTGCTGACCCCTGAGGAGGTGGATTGGGTCAACAAATACCACAGTAAGGTGAGGAATGCGCTGGCGTCGCGTCTCAACCCGCGCGAGCTACAGTTTCTAGAAGCGCACACGCGGCCGCTGCGTCCCTTGTGAAAATTTGATAGACTTTTAAATAGCGAAACTTACAGTGCTCATATAGTTCTTTATTATTGATTGGATCGAGATTTGAGCTCCCACCCGCCACCTCCCACTTCGCTAAACACAACAAGTAGTAAGACCCAAACACACTAACACTTTGCATGGGCGCCATATGGGCCCGCCGTCAGAAGAGCGCTGCAGGCTCTGTGGCGAAGAAGCGACGCACTATTGAACTAGATGAGGCTCTGGTGCCTATCAAAAACAGGTCGGAACCTTCTGTTCCGGATAATGGCGGGACCAATGACGAGATCGAAACCACCATTGAGCAGGTTGCGAAAGACGCCGAGAACACGCCTGCGCGTCCAGAAGAACCTCCAGTGCAATCTATTGACCGCCAAAATGCAGACTTCACAAATGGCCCAGAGCCGGATATTAAGATCCAGAAACCAGGATCGAAACCAGAACCAAAATCAGGACCGAAATCAGGACCACGGGCAGGGCATGCTCACATCCGCACGTCAACGGCAGTTGACTACCAGAAGGATACCTGCAAAGAGTTCAAGACGAGAGGCACATGCCGCTACGGCGATGCATGTAAGTTTCTTCACGAGCGAGGCGATTCTGCGGCGAGCATTCCCGCCAAGAAAGAATGGAAGCACGTCGACCGCATTTCCAAGCCAGACCTAGTATCCAGCCTCAAACCACAGAGCGCGGGCTGCTCTATATGCGACTTAGTGCCACCGAATGCTGCAGTAAGTCCACAATGCGGACACCGTTGTTGCGAAAGCTGTTTTATCAAGGCCTCCAAAGACCCGGGCGCCAAGTGCCCTGTCTGTGCCGAGTTCCTTGGACACACAGCTGAGAGCGTGGCCTGAATGGCATTCCCTGCATTGGGCCCATGCATGATTTGAGCTCACTATGGCATCTCTACTTTACCCCAGGCCATTAAAAAGCACTAAAGCTGTCATCGAGATGGCATGGACCTATATTTCTACCTATTTATTGACAACCTTTTCCTAGAAATTCGAGCCACTCCGCCGGTATATATGCGACGTTACCCATGTGGACGCGTACGTGTGTGAGTGTTATTAAGAGGACGCGACCTCACCCTAATAAAATATCGTTTCCAACACAGAGGGCACTCGGCATGTTTGACTTCTATGCTGTTTCTGGCGTGCTTATAGCGGCCGCCGGGCTCGCGCTGTGGATAACATGCAAGTACCTCCGTATGAAGCTGCGAGCACCGCCGCCAAACTACGAAAAAGTTGTTGCCATGGCAATGAAATCTGGAGCTCCGCTGCCCACAGCCATCCGCACACCGCCGCTGCGCCGGCAGCTGGTGCTCGCAAGCTCGAGGCCTGCAGCCCTGACCAACCTGATGGATATGGATGCGACCACTCTCAGCGCGAAGCTCGAGAAGCGCCCGCTCATCTATGGCTTTTTGCATCCCAACGCCGACGCCGGCGGCGGCGGGGAGCGCGTGCTGTGGGCCGCTGTGCAGGAGCTGCTACGGAACGATAAACGCGCGGTTGCCGCGATCTATATCACTGCTAAGAACGGCCTGACCCCAGCAATGGTGCTGGAGCAGGTTGCTCAGCGCTTCGCTCTCGGCTTCTCGCTACAGGAGGCCAACCGCATTGTGTTTGTGGCGCTCACGCAGGGCAAGTTGGTCGAGTCGGACTTCTATCTCGCGCTCACGCTCCTGGGCCAGGCGGTCGGCATGATGGTCCTGGGCTACGAGGCGATTTCGAACCTCATGCCGGATGTGTTTGTTGACACGACCGGCCTGGCGTTCAGCTACCCTGTTGTGTCCTGGTTTGCCAAGATCCCCATTGTGGCGTACGTGCACTATCCGTTTGTCCAGTCTGAGATGCTTGCGAGTCTCAAGGCAAAGGGGCTCTGGCGCAGTCCGCGACGCATGCTCAAATACGGCTACTGGAAGACCCTCAATGTTTTGTACAGGTGGGCCGGGTCATTTGCCAGCGTTGTGGCCACGAACTCGACGTGGACAAAGGAACATTTGACGTGGCCCCAGGAGTCCACCATTGTCTACCCCCCCAGCGCTGTCCAAGACTTCCCCGAGCCCGATACCGGCCGGGACCGGTCGCCTGCGATTGTGTACCTGGCCCAGTTCCGCCCCGAGAAGCGCCATGAAATGGTGCTGCGGTCGTTTGCGAAGGCGCGCCAGCTCGCGCGCAAGTCGCACGAGATCCCGTCCCAGAACCGCAAGCCGCATCTGATCCTGATCGGCTCGGTGCGCGACGATATGGATGCTTTGAGGGTGCAAGGGCTCAATGTGCTCGCGCTTGAGCTTGGCCTCACTGACGCCGACTTCACCATCGTTGAGAACGCCCCGTGGCAAGCAGTAAAGAACATCTTGCTGACCTCGATGATTGGTGTGAATGCCATGTGGAACGAACATTTCGGCATGGGAGTCGTTGAGGTCATGGCCGCTGGCCTTATCCCAGTGGTGCATGCGAGCGCCGGCCCGTTTCTTGACATCGTCAAAGATGACGAGGGTGCTCCGGGCTTCTTCTTCCGCTCGGTGCGGGATCCGGACGGCCTTGGCTTCAATGGCTTTCCTCCGCTGAGCGAGGCCATGCTGAAGGCGCTGGCCCTGTCTCCGGCCGAGCAGAAGGCGCTCAGTCTCCGCGCCCACCGCACTGCTCAGCGGTTCAATGACGCCGCGTTTGCGCAGAACTGGGGCAAGCAGCGCGAGCTCGTGGCGTCGCAGGAACCAGAGTTCCGCCGAATCCGCAAGAAGCTGGGCCTCTATGATTAGAGAGGTTGACGCATTGTGATCTAGGCATACTTAGTCGGCACTTACCGCGGGCGACATGCTGATCAATGATAAAGATTGAGTCGTGGAAAAAAGTCTGCTTGCTCATCCACCAAAGTTTAGTCTATGTATAGTGCATTCAATATATACGAAGAATCTAGACGTTGTGGCGGTATTTTGTAATGGCGAACACGGTAAGAAGCAGCGGCAGCTTGTACTCGCCACAGACGAGTCGCAGTTTTTTTTTGTTTCCTTTTGAACTTACCTCTGCTTCTTCTGCTTCTGCTTCGACTTCCGCTTTCTGCTGCTACAGCTTTGGAATGCGCAGCGTCTTTGATACATATGCACACCCAAGGGTCACAAACAGAAACACCGACGGGTGGATCTCAATGGCAGTGCCCTCGAACCAGACACCTCCCGGAAGGAGGTCGTGCGTCTGCTCGTTGAGCGCGAACGAGAACAGAATCGCTACTAGGCCCAGAGACGAGGGGATGGGCAGACCCTCGAAGTACTGGACCTTGGCCTGCCCTTTCGACAGAATTGCTGCCGTTACATTGTAGCGCGCTAATCGGAGCAGGCCGCAAAGCACAAAGAAGCTCAGGAGCAGCAGGTCCACCGTGGACTGCATGCCGAGGGTGAAACCGATCGTTGCAGGCGCGACGCCGAACGACACGAGGTCGGCCAGCGAGTCGAGCTCTTTGCCCATGAGACTCGACTTGCCCTGCCAGCGCGCCACCCTGCCGTCAAACACGTCAAAGAAGAAGCCAGCAAACGTGAAAAACATCGCGCGGTACGTGTACTTCGGCTTCTCGTAGTGGTGGCTGATGTAGCGGGCGCTCGAAATGATCGAATTGAAGCCGCAGTAGCAGTTCAGCATCGTGATCCAGTCGGCCCACTGCAGCTGGCGAATCATACTGAGGTGGCGCTTGTCCTCGACGTAAGCGCGCTGCTCGCGCTCCGCCGGAGGAGGCGGGCTGGGGCTCGGGCTGAAGAACGACGACCGGCGCCGTATAATTTGAGGGCTGCGCCCGCGTTCTGTTGACATTCGTGAATCTCAGTGAGAGCCTGCGGCAACAAGATGGTAGTCGAGCTATTCTGGCGGGAGCGCACTCCGCCTACCTCACCCATAGCGCTGAGTCACGGGCCCCACCAGCATGTGATACCTCTCCCCACGTTCAACAGGCGCGCATGTGCCCACCGTGCGTGCCGCCGCTGCGGACGAGCCTCGAGGCGCGGCGCCGATGCGAAAGGCGCGATGACGCACTAATTGAGATGTAGGCATTTTTATTGAAAATGATATACCGAGCCGCGATCTCTCAACCATCGGAAAGGTCAACAGCTAGGATTAGCAGCGCGCTGATAGGTAGCTCTGAGAAAGGCCGGCAGCGCAATGAATTTGGGGGTCATCGTGGACGCTGATCACTGAGAGGATCGCGGCCATGCTTTGAATATTTCTGTGATATCATTACACTAGGGGTATATATCGTGCTCCGAGCCTTGATACTTAAAGCTTGCAGTTATACGCTAAACTATGCTTTTTTCGTCAGGGTTAGCGACTTTCAGTATTTGTCGCGAATAGTCTCTCGCATCAGCCAGGGAGGCTATTGAAATGCGTGGATCCCCGAGCATTGCGGGGTTTAATCTTGGATCCACTTGGGGCCGCGGCCGCGGCGGGTATGGATTGCGGAAGCTGCCGAAGTTCGACTTCAGCTGGTCCGGCGACGCCGATGGCGAGTAGTACTCGTCCTCGCGGTCGCGCTTGCGCCACCTTAGGCAAAGCACAAGGATCAGGCCGCCCACCACAACAACGCCGGCAACAACACCAACAACGATGCCGGCAATCGCACCGCCGCTGATTCCACCAGAATGATGTGCCTTGTTGCTGGCACTGTTCGACGTCGGCGTTGAGCTCGCAGTACTCTGACTCGCTGAGCTAGAGCTTGGAGATGAGCTGCCTGAGCTGCTTGAAAGGCTCGTCGAAGTACTCGCAGCACTGCTGGAGCTGGCAGCGCTGCTAGAGCTTGTGGGACTGCTCGTCGAGTCCGTGGTCGAGTCTGACGTCGTGCTAACGGCGCTAGCACTGCTACTCGGGCTGCTTGTACTGGCGGCAGTCGTACTAGCAACAGTACTGCTCACAGTACTCGAGGTATCAGTCGCCGATGCCGAGCTCGTAGTCATGCTCTGTGCGGCAGCAGCACTTGTGCTCTCACTTGAGGAAGACGTGCTGGTCGCGGGCTGGGTGCTGGCACCCGTGTTTTGAGAGCTACTTGTGGCGGCATCGGTAGACGACGCGCTTGAGGATTCTGGCGCCTCGCTTGAGGATGATGCTGCTCCTGAGCTCACCGGTTTATCATTTATGTGGTAAACGACGAACACACCGCTTGTGCCACACATATCTCCTGGATACGAGCCGCACGGGGTATCGCACGACCCTGACGTTGTGCTGAGCGAAGATGAAGGGTACGAGCTCCCGCAGTAGCATGCCGTTCCGCTCAACGCAAAGAGTGGAAAGTTGGCGTCACTGCACTGGCCGCCGCAGGTACCTCCCGTTTGTGTTTGAGAAGAGCCCATGGACTGCCAGCCAGGTAACTGTGAGTAGCAGCCCTGGTTCGAGTAGCCGCCGTAGAGTATGGCATTCGTGAGCGAGAACAGCCCTAGCGTGAGAATCTGTGTCTCGAGAGAAAGTAGATGCATTCAGGACGACTGTGCCTTGCACAATAGCCTGCTTTCAGTGTTTTTTTTTAAAAAAAGGAGGAGCCGGCAGTTGGGGCTCCCTAACAAGATGCGAAAGAAGGGACGGGTGAACTGCAGAAACACACAAGCCCCCCAGGTTGTTGACGCCAAACGCGTAGCTTTTGACCCCCTTCCAAACGGTCGGTGGCAGTGATAAGAGTTGGGAGAAGCACACTCTCGAGCACCACAATTTCGAACGGCTGGCCGCCTTGTATCTATCCAGTCGTCGAAGGTGCACCTACCGCGATCGAGACCGAAAGATGTGTTAACCAGGCGCGCCCGTAGCAGGGGGCATGAGGTCTCGCGACATGTGACTAAGCAGGCAAAAATTAGAGACGCGTATTTGCCGCTGGATCCTTATCGCTCGCGATTCCAAAAATCATACTACGTGGACCGAAGATAAGACCAATGAATAGGTAATGGCTCAGTTGCGGCTGTTCAGGGGCTTCTTGGAGACCGGATGCGGCCTCTGAATGGCTCGCACGCCCGTCAGTTCGAACGCCAATTGAATGAGCCCTTACCCGCGCCCTCGCCACGAAAGGAGATCTCAAGCCTGGCTCAGCCTTAGAATACGCGTCGGGCCCCTGACCCTATCCACTACCAGTTGCGGAAAAAGCATAGCAAACCGCAGGCAAGGGCGGTCTTTGGAACATGCATCCATATGTGAGATATAACTCAATGTTCAAACTATCTCGCTCTACAGCACTTAAAGGCCTTCTTCCGGCCGCCAATATCCCCAATCCCTGCATTTTTGTTATATATAGGATTCGCCTAAAAATAGATGTACCATCACCGCTCTCCGGATACTGATAACGAATCTTCTACTGCCTCGACTGATACGTTCGCGAGTTGCGGCAGGCTCTCTGGCCGCCAGCGACTTGGAAATGCCTTATCTCAGCAGCTGACAGGCTCAAACGGGAAGCGCCGCTGTGTATGGCCAGTATTCGCATGCCAGCGAGATGAGTAACATGTGCGTTATTAGATAGGCTTTCCGATAGGAATGCCATGCCAGTAAGGAGAAGGTGCATTGACGGCGGCAGCCGATTTTTTTCACTGAAGCCTACGGGCGCTCTACTCTATGTGCTACTTGTATTGTTGTCATCAGTTTCGCATCTATCATAGACCGCTATGCTTCCTTGTACCTATTGCAGCGTCACTAGTCCGCTTGACCGGCCCAGCTGCAGCTATTCCAGCCACCATAGAGGCACTCGCTCGCGCTGTAATATTAGGACCTGTCATTATATATGATAAAAGTGTCATATGGAAGACTGTGGGAAATAAATAGGAAGTCTTTCAACCTGAAAGAATAAATAAAAGAATGGAGGTGCCTTCAAAGATGGGATGCATCTCATAGATCGGATGCGCTCTTCTCTAGCTGAAGATGATGTCCAGAAGGATGTGAGGGCATTTGAATGTGACGCGACGGTGAAAATGTGATCGACTTGGCTGGAGACAGCTCGTTTGAGCCCGACGACGTCCCCGCGGGAACAAACACGTTGTGCGATAACGAGGACAGAGATGACAGCGAGCTCCAGTGAGCAAGGCGCCGTGGCGTGGCCATCAGCGCAGGAGTAGCCATCAACGCCGGTCTGCCGGGAGACGGCGTCTGGAAATTAAGGTAATCGCTCATATTGAAGTCGGGGGTTCGAGGCGTGACCGCATGGCCAGGCGACTGAGCAAAGTGCAGCAGCAGCGACGCGCCGTCTTCGGTGTCGCGACGGCGTTCGGGAGTTCGTGGCGCATCGCGCGCAGACTTTAACGTGCGGCGCCGCTGCGGCGGAGTCTTTGGCGGCTCATGTGAGTGCCTTTCGTCGGCTTCCGTGTGCCCGTTTTGTTGTTCTCTATCGGACAGACCATCTGATTCGAGTCCTTTATGGATGGAGCTCGGCCTTGATCCGTCCAGGCTACCCCCGAAGGTTGCGGGCCCTCTCTCCGCCGTTGGGGAGAAAGATCCTGCTTCAGTAACTGTCATCATCGGTAGCGGGGGCATTGGCGGAATCGCTGAAGCTGACGGGACTCTGGACAGTGATCGAGATGTCGGTCGAGAGCTCGGTCCACTCAATCTACCGCCCATTGAGCCACGCTCAGGCGAGCCTGCACTGATATTCGGCGGCAGGCTATGCCGTTTGAGCTGGCTTGGGCGGCGGACAGGCTCGCTGGCAGCGACGAATCGCGGAGCCGGAGACGCGCCTTCGAGCGTTTTGGCTCTCCGGCGATACCCCGACGCCGACGGGGGTGGTGTCTGGCTCACCGGGGAGCTGTGCTGGGCCTGCATGCTGGCCAAAGCAAGCTTCGATTTCAGGTTGCGGGTGAGACGCGACATTTCGGCCTGTCGCATAACGCGCTCAACGGCCTCGTTGTGATCCGGCTGCGATCCCACCTGGTGCTGCATGTGTTGCGACGATCTAGTAGAGATCCTAGCTTTTCAGGAGGAGCTGCTCATCGAGGAGGTAGTTAATCGTCTGGGCAAGGTTAAAAGTCTTAATTACCTACGCGTACGCGTCCGCCTAGGGCACGGGTGGTCAGTCGTTAGACGACATTCCGTCACTTTTAAGTTGCCAAAACGCCGTTATCCTAGAGAGGCGCCATAATAGCTGCTATGCAGGCCGAAATAAAGTATCACGAGCGCGGGCACCGCGGGACTTTGTCCGCGGCCCTAGCGCTCTCCACGGCAACGGGCGATCTTGTGGGTTAAGTGCAGGCCGTCTCCTGCGAGATTCGTCACCTAATCGGGGGTGTTTCCAAGGTCCCTCGTGCCATTCCTAGCCCATGGAACGCCTCGTATGGCTGAGGGCCTACGGGTTGCTCGACGTGCGCAGTCTCCATCGCCGAAATGAAACGTTTGGTAGTTAGAGGCTTGGGGTGTGGTCTAGCTTTGTGCTGCTGCAGTGGTGTGCGAATGCAGTGCGCGGCTCTCAAGTCCTGTTTAGGTCAACCCCGGCCGCTCTTGCTGCAGGCGAGCCTTCGTCCCAGCCAGCCACTCAGTGCGGCTTGCCTAACCCAGGCTCTCCATCGACGAGCTCTCGCCGACGTAAAGTAGCTGAACGAGGTATCGTGTATCCATTATGTAATATCTCCCCAGACAGATGAATCTCCACGCTGCAACAGGCTATCGGCAAATCACCCCCGTTCACTGGAAAGCACTTGAGACAATGGAGCAGGCTCTCCTGGACATCAAGCAGCGGCTCTCGAACCATCGGCAAGACCGCACCAAATTCCTGGCTCCTGCCGAGGTGGCGGACCTCTACTCGGAGTTCGGAGACGTTATCAGAGGAAAGTCTGCAACGGAGCTCGAGGCCGTGCAGGGAGTTTACCACGATGTCATTCTCATGTTCTCGCTTGCATTTGTCACTGTTGGGTACACTCACTTCGTGGCATCAACCTACGCAATCACGCTCACTATTCACAGCCTGCTTGGTTACCTGAGCAATGATCCAGCGCTAACGCCCAAGGAAATGGATCTTTTGGGCGAGGCCCTACAGAGCGTGCTTCGGATCGCAACTAATGAGGCAAGCATACCCGTTAACCCAGATGCTCTCGAAGTGTGCGACCTTCCTGAAGTCGACCTGATCATCCGCAGCAAGCTCACGGAGTCGGTAGCCATGTTCGACAAGGTCAAGGTATCATTGTCCCCTCTCAAGGAAGAAGAATGGCCCCTGTACATCCAGGTAGTCCGCCTACGCCGCGATATTCTATGCACCGCATCAGACCAAGAGTTTTCCCCTGACCGAATGACTGCGCTGGGAGTGAAGTACCACAAAGTTAAGGACTTGTCTTTCCACTCCGGAATCCAGGATCAATCACAGCCTTTGCGAGACCAGATCCAGAGCTGCCGTCGCTTCTATGAATGGTTCAAGGATGGCATCGACAAGGATGCTTGGAAGGCGGACTCGGAGCTGAGCAATACTTATCACCATTTGAGGGAGCTCGTGTCTACCTTGGACGTGTTCATTATGACTCGAAGATGGACCCTGCGCGGTACAGACCTCTATCAGCAAATAAAGCAGCTTGCACAGCTCACTCCATGGATTGCCGAACGCGTTACGGACGAGTCTCCTGATACGAAACTGTGGTTCTTGTGCCTTTATATGGGGAGAAGGTGCTGGACGCTAATCTACAAGCTGCTCATGAATTCAGAGCCGGTCTCCGAAGCGCTGTTGTCGATTTTCAACCAGGTAAGCACCATGAAGCGGTGTCTGAACGAGGTGTCGTCGGCCGGAGGCATTAACAATCTCAGGGAACTTTACCCCTATCAAATGAAGCTTTCAGGTCTCGACAACCTCAGAGTTGATGGGAAGTTCGTCGTAGATGGTGACGTCCCACCAGGACAGGGGATTCTCAACGGAATGCTGGCGGAATGTTTTGACATCATGTATGAGCTCAAGGTGGACCTTGAGGAGAAGATCGACCAGGGCGAGGTAGAAGACGAGGATAGCATCATTGCCGAGGAAGATGAAGACTCGAGCGATGATGAGGACCATCCGGCCGTTAACAAGCCCATGTCTCTACTGTCTGATGACACCCCAGCAGATACACCTTCCGAGACCCCGAGCTTGACACCCGCGGTGACACCCACCGAAGCACGAAGATTAAATGGCATCTGACTGTGGCCGCATTCCTCTCCTCATGTACGCTCGAATATATATCGAATATGTGTAAGATAGTCGTATAAATATCACTTGTCAGCTATCTTTCGGCGCCGTCACAGACTCTGGGACATATCAATACAGCCTGCGGTTACAGTTGATAGGAATCGAAGACATGGTAGAGCAGATAATTGTTACCCTTTCGCATGAGAGTTATACATAGGCCCTGCCGCTCTGAGGGCCAGAGACTAAAGCTGTGCCGGGGAATATTAGTAACATTGATGCGTTAATATGGCTGATATGACTACGAGTCACTGAGGTCAGCCGTCGCGATCGGTGTTGCAGCTTACAAAAGCTTCCCAGTCGGTTACTGTGACGTCTCGTGGGATAGCGCTATTAATCCTGTTCACTGTGGACTTCCACTAGCACACCTCAAGCACGTATCGACGATACCTAGCTGATGACGTTTGCCGCGGAACCAAATCCTCTCCCGGCGATCCGAGCGGCTATGTCTAAGTCGACGACGTCATTTATGATGGGGAGGGAGGGGGTAAGAAGAATGGGGTATGCGTACGGGTAGGGGTATACAAGGGGAACTCGCACCAAGCGCCCATCGAAGCAAGGAATGAAAAGAGTACGGCCAAGTGAGCGAACGCTCTCCAGAGCTCTGGCTGCATAGTGGCTTTATCTACCATGTGCGCTCAAATGAGTTGCTAGGCTATTTTCTACAACAGGGATATTTTGGGCGGAAATTGTTACATATGTATCAGCTAGTCTGAGGCCAGAGACTTAGCAGCAGTCTGGCCCATCCCCGCGCACTTCGTACGGCAGCGCACAGATGGTAAGTGTGGTCTTCGAGCTAGAATGGGGAAATAATAAGAAGTGGGGGAGGAATTTTTTGGTTACACGGTATCGTTAGTCATAGGGTAAGGATATCGTACTCTAAGTTTATGCAGCTTGCAGGTTACATGATGGCTTGTGATTATCCCCGGTCGGCCTTGCATATTCACCATAGTCAGAGCTCCCTCGATACTTCAGGCCTAAAAAAGGCAGCTCATGATCACAAAATGTGTGTCAAATGTCACGTAATAACCAAGCAAGTCATAATGAGCTGATTGAAGCACCTGCCAAGAGATGGCTGTGGAGCTTTAGACTCGCAGGGTAGAAAGCGTACACAGGGCAAAGCTGTGGCTTTCATCTTCTTGATGCATATGCTCCCCGGATTTAAAGGGTAAGGGTCTGTGTTTAAACTGCGCGACGAGGGCATTGAGGGCTCGCCAAGGCTTGGCATGTCGAACAGATCACTTGCTTGGCGACGATGGTGAAGCGATGATGACCCTCTAGGTCTCAGTTCAATACTTTGACTTTACTGAACTGTATGAAAGGGAGTTAGCTCCGCCTGACTGCTTAGTTTGGCTTTTTTCTCGAGGTGCAGATGGAACATCGGGTCGTACGCGTCGGCAGCTGACATGCGGCGATATACGTAGGATGGTGGTGGTGTACTCTACTCGGTGAGGCGCGCGATTGCTCCAGTATTTACATCTTACTTCAGGCATATTATGGTCCGGCTTTAAGCCGCTTTGGCGCGTATCTGCTAGGGTAAACCGCTTTAATGAGATCCAAAGCCCTTGGGCTGCAAATTCTCGCCCCTGAAGCCCTCTCAATCCGAATCCTCATATGCTGGTCATATTGGGACTTAGCCATCAAAATATATTCAAGAGCTTTGTTGCCATGCTGGTAATGCTACAGCTTTGGTGGGACGTTTGATGAATGCTGCTCTCACTAGAAGCTTGTCGAAGCTATACAAGTTAGCGAACCTTTCGGCAATATTCATCCGCTGCGCGATCTTTTCTCCGCTTGATTATCCCCAAGCCCACAATTACACCTTAGAAGATCCGACCCCTGCTCCAACTTAGCAATGTAGTCTGTTCTGTAGAAAACATTATAAACTCATTTCCTAGCTACTCTTTCAATAGTGCTGAGGCTGTACCTATAGATCTAAGAATCAGACCCAGTGCTCATGACTCATGTCAGATCATATTTTCCCAGGCTGCCGCCATCCGGAGCCATGGGAAAACTTGATCAGAGGAGGACTAGCATCAGCATATGCAGGGTTAAGTTAAACACGCGATCACCTGCCAGCACCCCGGCCCAACTGCGGAGATCCTACATTAGAAGGGGTTGGTTTTGCAGTAAGTGCCCTTGACCTATAAATCCGGTCATCCCACTACTGAGGGGCGTGGCGCCGTGCATTACTCTCAAGTATAGGCGCTAGGCGCTCTCTCCCGGTGGATTTCTTTATGGTGCCCAATTCGACTGTAGCACGCGTTACTCGTGTCTTGGTTATGAGCTTGAAAGCTTCAGCTACGTGAAGAGCCGCGCAGCCCAGTTCTAGGGTGATCGTGCAGAAACGCGCGCTTTGGTGCCTGGGCTCTCTCCTCCTACTGCGCTGAGATGCACCGTAATACCCTTACCCTATATGCACTACCCCACACTAATGCACCGCTCACAATTCCCCCTCCTTGTCTCTGACCAACCCTGATCGCTTGCCCTGATCTTTTTTTTAGTATTTAATCCGACATAGTACCAGCCATGGGAGGTCTTTCATCCCCCAAGTCCTAATGTTTTTCAACGGGCCTAATAACTCTTTCAACCTGGATATCGGCGTGAAGTGGAAAGTCCACAACGCCTATGTCATGGCAGGTATCGCTGTCATGGGTGGCATGCTTTTCGGTTTCGATATCAGCAGCATGTCTTCTTTCATTTCAAGACAGCCTTATATCGATTTCTTCGGTACAGTTAATCCGGATACCGGCAAAAAGGAGGTACAGGCCACACGGCAGGCTGGCATCACCTCTTCAATGCCGGGTGGGTCTTTCATTGGCTCACTTGTCTCTGGCTACCTGAGTGACTTATTTGGGCGTAAGCCTGTTCTTCAGCTAGCGGCTTGGCTTTGGATGATCGGCGCCGCGGTTCAGTGCTCGTCGCAGAACCTCACGCAGCTTATCTTCGGGCGCCTGATTGCAGGTTTCGCAATTGGCCTCGCATCTTCACAGGCTCCCGTATATGTTGCTGAGCTCTCACCGAAGAAGATCCGTGGAGCACTCGTTGGACTTTTCCAATGGGCTGTAACCTGGGGTATTCTGATCATGTTCTACATCGGGTTCGGATGCGGGTACATCGCAGGACCTGCCTCGTTCCGCACTGCATGGGGTATCCAGATGGTTCCAGGCATGATTTTCTTCTTGGGCACTCTCGTCCTTACAGAATCCCCTCGATGGCTTGCTGCTAAGGGTCGCTGGGAAGAGGCCATTCAGATCATTGCCAATGTTCAGGCGAAGGGTAACATTGAGGCCGACGTTGTCAAGGTTGAGGTTGAGGAAATCAAGGAGGCGGTGATTATTGAGCAGAACTCCAAGTTCAAATTCGTCGATCTGTTCAAGGGTAAGACCAATCTCCGTCGCACATTTGTTGGCGCTTCCTGTCAGATGTGGCAACAGCTCACGGGTATGAACGTCGACATGTACTACATTACCACCATTTTTGCGTTCGCTGGTTACACTGGTGACTCCAACCTTGTTGCCTCTTCGATTCAGTACATCATCAATGTAGCGATGACTATTCCTGCTCTGCTGTTCGTCGATCGCTGGGGTCGCCGCCGCCTTTTGCTCTACGGTGCCATTATCATGATGCTGTGGATGATTGCAATGGCTGCCGTCCTCGGATCGTACTCGGTGCCGATTCCCAACCTCGATGGTAACCCCCAGATCCGCATCAAAATTCCTGATAACCACAAGAGCGCAGCTAAAGGTGTGATTGCCATCTCCTACCTATTCGTTGCTACGTTCGCCCCCACTTGGGGTCCTGGTGGCTGGATCTATGTGTCTGAGATCTTCCCTCTTGAACAGCGTGCCACTGCAAACGGTCTTTGTGCCGCTGTTAACTGGATCTTCAACTTCGCTATCGGTATGTTCACGCCTACCGCGTTCGTTAATATCACATGGAAGACTTACATCATGTTTGCAGTGTTCTCTTTCGCAATGGCCATCCACGTGTTCGTCCAATTCCCGGAGACTCATGGTATGACCCTGGAGGAAATCACCCAGGTGTGGGAGGCCAACATTCCTGCATGGCGCACTACCAACTGGAAGCCGCCTCATGTGCCGAACGCGGGCGATATTGATATGCTTGGTGGTGGCAGAGCTCCATCGATTAAGCACGGCCTTGCAGACCACGTCGAGGATGTTGACGGGCGCAAGGAAGTTGCCATCGGTGAGCACGTCGACACAGCCTCCAGCTTGTCCGAGAAAACGTCTTCTGTTTGAGTTGAAGCAACCGCAGCCTCAACGGCTGTTCCAATAATATATTTCTATATTGCTTTTTGTTCATAATGCTTATTATTTAACCTCTTTCGGGATTTGAAGTCAGCCCTTTCTTTCTATCTAGCTTTGTCTTTCGAGAAGAATATCTGCAATGCGCGGCGGGAGGCTTATGCGCCTCACCAACTGAATCAACAAATCAGCAAAAGGAATCCGCTGGAGATTTAAGC
Organism: Entelexis gropengiesseri; assembly: GCA_030579755.1. Taxonomy (NCBI): domain Eukaryota; kingdom Fungi; phylum Ascomycota; class Dipodascomycetes; order Dipodascales; family Trichomonascaceae; genus Entelexis; species Entelexis gropengiesseri. Next base: position 111,574 of record JAKTRO010000001.1, on the reverse strand, counting down.
AAACAATCGAATGCACTCCCGAGCGCGGAGGGCACTCTCTTTCGGCAACCGATCCCTCGGCCATGCTCATCCCACTCACGTGCCATCCGTATTACTGTTAAGTGGCGCGTCGCCTCCTACCACCATCACCCCCGCACCACTGATAACTGTTGCGTGCTATACGTGAGTGAGTTTACGCAAACTTTTGAGAGTATGGCAACTGAGGTGCGTGTTCCTTCAGTCGCAGTGTCGCACAATCACATCCTCTTTCCTGGGATTGTTGAGGCTGTAGACAATAACGCGGCGTATCCCAAAGGGTTCACGCTCGACGTCGCCCCCACCAGCAAGTCCACTCTTGACCTCGCTCGGAAGGCCATTTCGCTGCTGCGTGCGGATGAAACGCTGTTCTTTGTGTTCCCTACAGTAAATGGTGTAGACACCGACATTGGGACCCTCTGCAGAGTTGTGCAGACGGGATCGATGGGCTCGGAGGGCAAAGGCCTCCACGGGTTGTGCCGCGCTGGCGTCAAGCAGCGGCTGCCCGAAGGCATGGTTACAGTTGAATTGTATCCTGAGGAGTGGGTCACCGCCGAGTTTTCGCACGACCTGGTCGAAAGGCTGAAGAGTGTTACCATGCAGTTCATTGGCGAGCACCCCCAGCTTAAGTCCCGAACTGCTGCTCTTCTTCAAATGGCAGATATCGCTGTCACCCCACAGATGCTTGTGGACCTCCTTGGGTCGGTGCTTCCCATTGGATTCCCAGCCAAACTGCGAATGTTCAGGGAGCTGGATCCAGTGAAGCGGTGCGAGACATTCATCGAGGTTCTGGGCAGCCAACGGCCCGGGGCGAAACAGCTATCTATGCAGCGAGCTGCCCCGAAGTCCAAGGCTCCGAAAGGCGCCGTGGCTGATCAGCAAGATGACGATCTGGTGCAGCTGAAGGCGAAGTTGGAAGAAATCCTGCCTCATCTGCCTGAGGAGGGCCAAAAGTTGGTCGGCCGGGATATGAAGCGATTGGAACGATCATCACCGATGTCCCCGGAGACCAACGTTATTCGCAATTATCTCGAGGCCGTTGTCGATATCCCCTGGTCTAAAACAGACGTTCCTATTCTTACGCGGGACTCCATCAAGCTCACGCAAAGAACGCTGGACGAGGACCACTACGGCCTGGAGAAAGCTAAGCGAAGGCTCGTGGAGTACGTCGCTGTATCGTTTCTTCGCCAGCAGGCCGATCCCGACACGAAAGTCGGCGCCGCGCCAATCATTCTCCTTGTCGGCCCACCCGGAGTCGGAAAAACAAGCCTGGCTAAGTCGGTTGCTCACGCGCTGAACCGCGAGCTGTACCGGGTGAGCTTGGGCGGTGTGCATGATGAGTCTGAGATTCGCGGCCACCGGCGGACCTACATCGGCGCTATGCCCGGGGTCTTGGTCCAAGGGCTCCGCAAGGCAGGGTCCATGAATCCAGTGCTTGTGTTGGATGAGATCGACAAGGTGGGCCACAACTCGCTTCATGGCGACCCGGCTGCTGCTCTACTCGAGGTGCTCGATCCTGCGCAAAACAATGCCTTCAAGGACAACTATATTGGTTTCCCAATCGACTTATCGAAAACAATCTTCATCGCCACCGCTAACTATATTGAGTCAATCCCTGCCCCTCTTCTTGATCGCATGGAGGTGATCGATATTCCCGGCTACAGTTACGTGGAAAAGGAGCACATTGCCAGGCAGTACCTCTGGCCCAAGCAGCTTAAAGAGAATGCTCTTGGCGATGCAAAAATCGAGATCACCAACGACGCCATTAAGCTGATCGTGACAAGGTATACGAGGGAGTCTGGCGTCCGCAGTCTTGAACGCCAGCTGGGGTCCATCTGTCGCGCCTGGGCAGTAAAAGCTCTTGACCAGGATATTGATCCTAACTCCACTCAAACTCTCACTGTGGAAGATGTGCGTAGCTTCCTTGGTCCAGAGATCTTCCACGACGACGTGGTCAATGATGAGGTAGACGTTCACGTTGCTGCAGATGGTACTGTTTCCAGTCGTCACGTCAGCGGAGTTGTGAATGGGCTGGCCTACATGCGTAGTGGGCTCGGCGGTATCCTGGTCTTCGAGGCGACGAAAATTCCTGGTGGATCCGGTAAACTCCAACTGACTGGAACCTTGGGTAAAGTGATCAGCGAATCCGCTAACATAGCGCTCTCGTGGGTCCGCTCGAATGCTAGAATCTTGGGAATTGACTCTAACGTGTTCTCTGAGTATGATATCCATTTACATGCGCCTGCTGGGGCTATTCCTAAAGATGGGCCGTCAGCGGGTGTGGCCATGACGGTGTGCTTTGTGTCGCTTCTCACGGGCCGCAAGGTGAGCCGCGAGCTTGCAATGACCGGAGAGATCACTTTGCGAGGCAAAGTATTACCTGTTGGTGGCATTCGGGAGAAGCTGCTGGGGGCTCATTTGGCGGGAATCAAGCGTGTTATTCTCCCGTTTCACACGAGAAGAGCCGTGGAGGAGGATTTCAAGACCTCAGCCAAAGGTTCTAGTGCCGTTGATTTGGAGATTGCTTATGCCAAGTATATATGGGATGTCTTTGCGGAGGTGTGGCCCGACGAGACATCGTTGTGGCAGATGCATAGCAATATGTAGATGTGCATGCTGCCGATTTAGTTTCTTTTCAAAAGAAAAAACATATATTTTCATGACTGTATACTGATTTAATGAGCCAACGTATCATATATATCGAGAACCCCCAGCTCGCGATGGCACTTCTAGGCTGCGTGGGGTCAGACCATAGCAGCCCAACTTCTCCACGATTTACTCGGGGCCCCTCTGTACGCGTACCGCGCACGGCTGCACCCGATGCGCATGCCAATGCGTGATGTATGCAGTTAGTCATCCGTGCATCGGGGCTGGGAGTCTGCCGTCGCTTTTGAGCAATTAATGCGGGTAGCCGCCGCTCCTTGGCGAACAAACTGTGCAGGGAATCTAGCCCTCGGATCGAGTGCTTGTTTAGTCGGCCAAAGTGCTATTAGGTTGGGCCTAGGTTCTCGCTGTGAATATTACGTCGGGATCATCTATGTTGGGTGGGACAATTGCATGCCTAATCGCAGTACTGCTCTCATTTAGGAGCGCCGAAGCTGCTCGGAACAATATGAGCGACTTCTCGGTGGTGTATCGCCCTGCGGTCCACTTCACGCCCCCAGCGCATTTTATGAACGACCCGAATGGTCTGTTGTGGGATGAAGACCTCGGCAAATACCATTTGTACTACCAGTTCAATCCTAACGGCACTGTTGCCGGAAATCAGCACTGGGGTCATGCTGTGTCCTCCGATCTATTAAGCTGGGAGGACCAGCCGATTGCGCTAGGCATCAGCCCAGTAAATGGGGGAGGGCTCGCCTTTTCTGGCTCGGCTGTGGTCGACCAGAATAATACCTCTGGGCTTTTCTCCAACCACAGCGGCTCAAACTTGGTGGCCGTGTATACCCGTGCGCTGCCCAACCTGCAATATCAGGCTATTTCCATTAGCAAGGATGAAGGAACAACGTTTGATTTATCCACCGAGAAAAGCGTGCTTGATTTAAATCTGACACAATTTCGCGACCCGCAGGTGCAATGGCACGCGCCTACTCAGAAATGGATCATGGCCGTCGCCTTATCGCGGGAGCACAAGATCGCTTTTTATGAGTCCAAAAATCTTCTTCGCTGGAAGCCGCTAAGTGAGTTCTCCGCCGGAGTTCTCGGGGTTGACTACGAGTGCCCCAACCTTGTTCAGGTTAAAACAAGCGAAAACAATACCAAATGGGTCCTTTTTGTTTCTGTGAACCCCGGCTATCCGCAGGGTGGAAGCGGCACTCAGTACTTCGTTGGGGACTTCAACGGCACGGGTTTCAAGCCCGATACCAATGCCGTGAACTTTGTTGACTTCGGCAAAGACAACTACGCTCTTCAGGTGGTCAACGAGCAAGCGTCAAGGTCTCCTTTGCCAACCTATATTGGCTGGTTCGGCAACTGGCAGTACTGTCAAGAAGCCCCGACTGAGACGTGGCGAGGTGCGATGACGCTACCTCGATCACTCAGTCTGGCCAAGGACAAGTACGGCGACCTCCGACTGGTGCAACAACCTCGAGGCTTGGAATCACTGCGCATTGCGAATGAAAGCACGAGTCATTCCCTCGCTTTAGGAAACACCTCTCACGTACCTACAAGCGCTGCAAGGCATAAGAGCTCTTCGAACAGTACGAACTCGACAGACCAAGATTTGCATATTCGCCTTCCGCAGAATCACACAGCAATAGAGCTGCTGGTCCGTGGACGCGTGGCACCACTTAATGGATCGGCAGCCCCGGGCTCAAACAAGCTGTATGCCACCTTCAAGAACTCCAAGGGAGAGGAGCTGGTGGTAGGCTTCGACGCGTTGCAAAATCAGATGTGGCTGGACCGGAGCGGACTTCAAGGATTCAAAAACCCTTACTTCACTGGCCAATTCTCCGCTGCTTTGTACCCGGGTACTGTTGACTTTGAATGGCGTATCATTATGGACGCAAGCCTACTTGAGATATACGCCGATTCGGGGTTTGTAGTGGGCTCGTTCGTGTATTATGCAACATCCCCATTAACTCATCTCCACTTCAGCATGCCTAAAGGCGGGCTGGCTCATGTTGACGTGGCAATCTATCCTCTGCGCAAGACAGTGCATCGCGAGACATTGATATAATGATAGTCCCAAACAGAAGTGATAGCTTTATGACGGCAACCTCGGTACAACTTAAACTTGCGATCTCTTGAATCTCAGTCAATCTTAATTTGGCCCTCTCTCCTAACCGCTGGAATGTAAACACGCTGATATCCCGTCCTTCTTAATTGACTTCCCTGCCCTGCTTGAATCACCTGCGTCTATGGAGACAGCCAGAGTGAGTAAAGCCAGATGGATGTGTGAGCGCATGTACGTATCACGGACCACGAGACAATCTCAACTATATGTCCGATCTAGTCGATCGGCCCCGGAATGAGCTATCCGAGGCCGAGCTAGCGCGTCTCGAAGAGTACGAAAGCCGCAATGGGCCATTAAGTGTGCTTCAACGAGCCGTGGAGGACGGGAGCCAGGTTCTTATCTCTTTAAGAAATAACAAGAAACTTCTTGCAAGGGTGAAGGCGTACGACCGGCACACGAACATGGTGCTGGAGAACGTCAAGGAAATGTGGACTGAGCGGCCTCGTACGGCTAGTGGCAAGAAAGGGAAGCCCGTGAATCGCGACCGGTTTGTTACAAAGATGTTTCTTCGAGGAGATGGCGTTGTACTTGTGCTCAAGCCATAGTATAGTGAATTTTGGGGGCAGATGATTTAACTAGCATGCAAAATATCCGGTACCGGTAAAACGAGCTGGGGCCGGACGTACCAAAATGAATGAGTATTAATCGACGTTAGCTAACTGCAGCTCCAGCTTCGTGACGTCTAGCGTTTCACGTTTCAAAAGCTCGCCTAAAGACGATTGGTCTCTATCATACACCCACTTTTGCGCCTTCTCGTCCCAGTCGTAGCGCTTGGGCCCAGAAATCGGGCTGGAGAGCCAGATCTGCTGGTTTGGCGGTTGTTTGTTTATGACATAGGTGCCGATCGGCGGCAGCTGGAGCGTTATCACGCCCTGGGCCAGATCGACGTCAATCTCGGGTTTCTCCTCAATTAGCGACTCGTAGCCCTCGGTGATTGCCTCGAGCGTGTCATCAGCCAGTTCGTGGTACTCCGTTGTGGAGAGGCTACGCACGAAGCGCTGGAGTCTTGTAGGGCCGGAAGGGTGGATTAGTCCGCTGGTGCGGATGCAACCAGCGTTGCGGCTGTAGCCCTTGAAAACACGTAACATATATTTATTCGCCGCTTGAAGAGTCCACCAATGTCACACCCACTAATTATAAAATCGGCCTCTGCAATCCCACTGTTATTGTGGAGCGCCGCCGCCATTGGGATTTTCGCCGTGATACGGCCCGTGCTGTTTGTCAGCTGGGGCCAATCCTGAGCCCCGGCCGGGCCTCTCCTCGAAATCTGAGATTAGGAGGAATACAACAACAACCCCCCATAGAACAACCCCTGCCGAGCGCTGTTTGCATTGCCGAACTTTTGGCAACTGAGGACTCCCTATTCAAGGATCCTGCTCGCATATTGGACGAGGCCCAGGCACGAATGACTCGCAGAGGACAGTTCCCCTCCGACGAAGCCGGCTCTCCCGCAGGCTGGCAGGCCGTGGCGGCATCATTCCCCCTCATTGGATCGGAGACCCCCCACTATCTCCGACGGTTCAGCTATGTGCACAACGACCGCGTGTTCACGTTCGACGAGGGCCCGTCCGAATCCTTGCAAACAAACAAGCGCGTGTCGATTGGCATGCCGACCGATGGCCCGGCGCCCAAGCGCCGTGAAAAGGAGCTCGAGCCGCGGCCTGCGCCCGAAGCAGAGCTGGCACTGGAGCTCAGCTCGGATACAGAGGAGGCCGAGCCCCCATCAATAGAGTCCCCGCATGCTCGTCAGTATACCCCACATCCTGGAGATGCCTTCCCCGAGCCGGCGCTACAGGCGGCTGTCGACGGTGAGCCGGCACTTCCGAGCCCCACGGCCTCGCCGCGTTCTCCGGGGTCTCCGCTGGCGTCAGAGGATGCTAGCGCTCCGGAAGCCAACGAGGTCCCGGACTCAGCGGCCATAATGGCCACGCCGCGCACGACAACGGACATCCAGGGGCTGATTGTGTCGGCGCGGGCATTTGCTCCGGCCGGCGGTAACTTTCCCGGGGCCTCGCAAAGCCCGTTGCTCGCGTTTCATCGTCCACCGCCTGGCGTGCTAACTCTGCAGCAGCAGCCGTTTCCAGAGCTATTTGACGCCAGCGCCGACGACATTGCGAGTCGCGTCGCGGCAATCACGCACTCGTTTGAGTCGCTGCCGCAGGGCCTGCGCCGCTACCAGCTGTTCAATCTGTTCCGGGGGTGCAACCGGTCAACGCTGTCCGCAATGTTTAACGAACTAGAGCAGGCTCTGAGATTCGACATATTAAGCAACATTCCGCCCGAACTCAGTAGCCTGGTACTCAGGCACCTCGATGTCGACTCAGTGGTTGCAGCCGCCCAGGTCAGCAAGAGCTGGTATCGCCTAGTAGATAGCGACGAGCTGCTTTGGCAGTCGCTGCTGGAGCGTGAGGCGGTGCACTCGACCTCTGAAGATCTGCAGCGCGCACTCCGAGAAAAGTGGGGCTACGAGGGCTGGGCCACACCGTCGAACCCCAATCTTGTTCAGCCTCGTAACGCATTCGGACTCCCCGTCAATGTATACAAGGCTATATTCAGACGGCTTGCATTAATTCATCGCAACTGGATGAATCCCAACTCCCGGCCTCGGCAGTACAATATTCAGTGCCCTTCGAACGAAGTCATCACCTGCGTCGACTTCAGTGACGACATTATAATCGCTAGCACGGATGGTGCTAACCACCTGAATGTTTATGACACCCAAACTGGGGTCCTCCTCAACGCATTCACGAGCCACGAGGGTGGCGTCTGGGCTCTTAAACGCGTCGGCAAGGACCAGATAGTCAGCGGCTCCATCGACCACACCGTCCGCGTCTGGTCGCTGAAAAAGAACCGCTGCACTCACGTATTCCGCGGCCACCGCGCTACGGTGAGATGCCTTGATGTTGTGATGCCCACCGACTCGGACCCCAGTCGGGACTACCCTGTGATATTAACCGGGTCTCGAGATGCCACCTTACGCCTGTGGCGCCTCCCGGGGCCCGACGACCCCGAATATACCGCTTACACGGGGGACACCACCAAAGACAGCCCTTACTTCCTTGCGGTGCTGCGCGGCCACGAGGAGTCTGTTCGTGCGGTCAGTGGACACGGCACCGTCGCTGTAAGCGGCAGTTACGATTTCAAGGTCCGGATCTGGGATCTCGTAACTCACACCTGCAAACACGTCCTTGAGGGGCATGACAACAAAGTGTATGCAACACTCATCGACCCAGACCGGAACCGCTGTCTGTCTGCCTCTCTCGACTTCCACATCAAAATATGGGATCTCGATACCGGCGCCCAACTGTACTCGCTGGACGGCCATACAGGTTTAGTTGGACTGCTTGGCCTGCGCGACAATACCTTAGTGTCCGCTGCGGCGGATAAGACGCTGAGAGTGTGGAACCCTGAAGACGGGCGGCTCGAGCATCGACTTGATGGCCATGACTCTGCTATTCTGTGCTTCGACCACGATCGCCGCCGTCTAGTCAGCGGGAGCGCTCACCACCTAAAGCTTTGGGATCCGCGTACTGGCCGCTTTGTTCGCGATCTGCTAACCGATGTTGAAAACATCTGGCAAGTGAGCTTCGACTCTCGGCGCTGTATTGCCGCCGTGTCGCGGGGACGGCCATCGCAGGTAGAGATCCTCGATTTTGATTACGACCCCTCAGAGAGGCCTTCAGATATGTCCGATCGGATTGAAGAGCTCTGAACGATAGCCATTTTTATTGATTATGATAACGCACCTTACCTCACACACCTACATGAAATACCATCTCATTATGAAACTGAAGCACCCACCGCCCCGCTGCGTGGGTGCGCACTGCTCACAAAGGCACGACGAGCTGCCGCAACGACGAGCTGCCACAACCAAGGCCTGTTGTTGCCAATTTGCAATGAGGTTAATCGTTAAAACATCTCTAGTTTTCATAAATAGTTTCTATCATGTAGACCGAGTGGCCTATATTTGAGGTCTGCAGCACTGCAGAACATCTAGAAAATGCAGCGAATAAGAGTGGGCCGAGCCGGCCTATAGTCCCGCTATAGATCGCTCCACCACTCTGTCAAAATGAGGCCGTGCGGCAACCCCAGAATCGGCAGTGTGAACGGCTATACCATGAATGATTCGCCACATCCACACTCGCCCTTCGAATTCGGGTTGTTGAATACGAACCTCGAGGTCAGCTTATCGTCGACCCAGTCCATCTGGGAGCCGATGACCGAGAATAGCGCCTTGGAGTCGATCAGCACTCTGACGCCGTCCTGGACGATCTCCTCGTCAAACTTTCCCGGCCGATCGACGTACTCAAGATTATAAGTCAGTCCCGAGCACCCCCGGTTTCGCACGCCTATTCTAATCAGCTTTGGCTGCGGCGAGTCGAGAAGTCGCTGCAGATGCTCGACAGCTTTTGGGGTGAGCGTTATAGCAGCCTTTAGCGGCTTGAGCGGCCTCCGCTTCGGCCTCGACGGTTGAGTGTCATTACTGCTCGTTATTTTTGTTGCTCCGGCCGACTGCTGCGGCGCCTGGTGCGAGGTCTGCTGCGGCTGCGGGGTCTGGCCAAGTGGTTCCTTCAAATCCGATCGCGGCATCGCAGATGGCGGCGTGAGGCGGTGCGAATTCCACGGCCTTAGGGGCTTTGTCTGTAGGTATCTAGCCCCGGACTTAGCGGCAGGTGTAGCAACTCTCCAAGTGCGGGCAAACATTGCTTGAACAGAGAGCTTCGGACCTGGGGAACTGGCGTTTGGCTACTCGCGGTTCGCTGCTTATAGTATGACAAACGTAATATGTGCTGCACGTGATATGGGGTACCGATTTCTAATTGCGTGGCCTGTGATTGGTCGGTAAGTAAGCACTGCGCCAGGCGGAGCGGGAAGACCGAAATCTCGTGCGTATAGCATACGCTCGCGCCTCTCGCGGACATGCTCGGGGGCGCCCCATGCTGGGAGGTGGCAAAGTAGTAAAGCCCGGCCATTAAGCGGAGCCTGGTCGATTCCCAAAAACCGATGCCGTAGCTCCTCTATGTATTAGCGCTCGGTTCCGATCTCGGAAATCGCATGGACCCAGCCAATGCTGAGAATGCTATTCAGTAGCGGAGCGGTAAACGCCGTAATTATCTCTACTCAATTAGCTGGGTTTGTTTTAGTAGCCATTCGCGCTCGTAGTCCTCTTCTAGATACGAAAGCAGAGTCTCGCGACACCTTGTATGGTAGGCGTTGAGAATGGCCTTTTCTTTGAAAGTCAATAGGGCGGGGTCAATCAGAGCTTGGTCGTACGGAACAACGGTGAGAGTGTCGAAGGTCAGGAACTTTTTGTTGTTGAAATGGCCCTTTGTGGCAGCTGGTACAACCAGTATATCATTCTCGAGCCGGATCCCGAAGTGATCCGCCTTGTAGTACCCCGGCTCATCCGACACGAAATGGCCCGCTTCCAAGATAGACTCGGGCCCTGACGACATTCCAATTCCCAATGGAAGCTCGTGGATGTTCAGATACGAGCCAATCCCATGGCCCGTTCCGTGGCCGTAGTCGAGCCCTTCTTCCCACAGAAACTGACGAGCCAGAATGTCCAGCTTGGCCCCACTCGTTCCCTCTGGAAAGACGCAGGATGATACGGCCAGCTGGCCCTTCATAACGAGTGTGTACGCGTGGACTTCCTCGGCGCTTGGTGCTCCGTAATGCACTGTTCGGGTGATATCAGTGGATCCCTGGTAAAACTGGCTGCCACTATCAAGGAGATAGATCTCCTCGCGCTTAATGGTGGCTGACCCCTCGGGCTCCGGGGCATAGTGAGGCATGGCCGCATTTTTGCCCACAGCGGAAATGGTTTCAAAGGAGTTGCCCTTGAAATCCGGAAGCGTTTCACGGATGGACAAAAGCTTCTCGCCGCCTTGGTACTCATTGAGCCCCTCATCGATATGCTGGCCAAGCCATGCCAGATATTTCACAATCGACAGGCTACACTTGACTTGCGCTTCCCGCGCGCCCAAGATCTCAGTGCAGTTCTTCACAGCCTTGCGTAGGTTAATGGGTGATATGTCGGCTTTGACAAACGACTCATCCACAACCTTTGCCGTAGCCCAAGACGCACCCGAGGGGATCCAATACGGTTTTGGTGCTTTTGCCAGGTCGCTAAAGAACTGTCCATACGGCCTGATCTCAAGCTCAACGCCCTCGTGGGACCCTGAGTCAAACGGCAGCTTCGAGCTGTCGGTGTACAGCCGCACCGTGTGCTGGGTGATAAGGAGAAACGACTTGAACACAGGAACGTACGGTACATCGCCTCCCCGGAGGTTGAGGAGCCAGGCCACTTCGTCCAGATTGTACACCACGAACGTCTTTGTTTGGGACTCGTTGAGCTTGTGACGCACGAACGCAATTTTGGAGTCAGCTGTCTCCCCCGTCAAATACGGCGGTAAGCTCTCGACCTTCACGGCCGGCAGCTCCGGCTGGTCTGAGCCCCACACTGCATCCACTAAGTTTATGTCGATTGGCACGAGCCGGCGACCTCCCGCCACAAGCGCTACCTGCAATCGGCGAGCGACCACGTCATTAATCAGTCGTGGATCCACTCCAATATCGACCTTTGCATCAATCGCCCTTTTAACAACGGCCTCGTCCCAGGAAGCAACGCCGGGAAGGCCGAGCTTGCGAAGAGACCACTCGCTGCTCAAGCGCTTTTCAGCAATTAGGTAGTATCGCGAATCGGTAGCAAGCTCGGCCCAATCGCTGCCAATCGACACAAACGCGGCCGAGCCCGGGAACCCAGACACGAAGCGGATCCGCCGGTCGCGGTCGGCTACATACTCGCTGCCGTGCTCGTCTTGCTCCATAACCAGATAAATGTCCACTTTGTGACGATTCATCAGCTTCCGAATCTTGCTCAAGGTGGTGCCCTCGACTGTTGGGTGCTTCTCGTTGACATCTGCGTCGCTGATCTCAAGGGGTACGGGTCCTCCGCGAGGAGGCCAGCCCGAAAGCTTGCCTCCGGAGCTACCGCCCAAGTATCCCCAAAGCATTTAAGCGTATATAAGCCGACCCGAAGCAAATTGTGTGGCGTGAGACGATTCCGCGCCCTCTTCCCACTAAACGCCTCTAAAGACTTCCTGGTGCCGCGCCGGTACACGGGCGGCGACGATATGGCTGATGAGTCAGCTGGCACCGCTAATGTGGGGCTGTCTGTCGCGCGGGTAGGGACGGTAAACCCGGTTTAAGCGTGATAATATTATTGTTCTTTCAAACATGTCGGACGATGCCAAGGAGATTGAAACGCGCACAGAAGAGAAGGTCGCGGTATGGCGAAAGTCGCATGAGAATACAACCGCGCTGAAGGACGAAATCCTTGGCCTGATCCACAGCAAAACGTTCAACTCCGCGGTGCTGATGCGTCTGCTTGCCGAGGTTCTTCTGGCGGGAAGTAACAGCGTTGAGGCGGCAGCCGCCTTCGACACGTACGTGGAGAACCAGAAGCTGCAACTGCTCAAGGCCAGATCCGGGGCTCGCGCAGCGCCGGACTCGGCTAAAGGAACACAGCATATATTCGAGCTCATGTTGACGGCCCTCGAGGGAGAGGCTATGTTCGGGTACTCGCGGATTGAGAAGATCGGCACGCAGCTGAGAGACGTGCTGGAGCAGGCGGCCGAGCAAACACCCGAGGACAAGGTGCTTTTTGCTGGGATATTGGCGCGCGTCGCGTTCTGGCAGATGCTCGTCTCGGTCGACGACGTCACAAACTCAGAACACTCGGATACTGCGTTGGCACAGTTCAAGCTCTCTGACCAGAGCGAGGTTGTAAATGTCGAGACCGTTTACGCGAAGGGCCAGTACCTCGCCCTTACGGCAGGGCCAATTGAGGCGTTTGAGCCCCTCAAGAAGGCTCTGACTGAGTCGCCTGAGCACATCCGGCTGGCTCTACTGTTCATCCAAGTTTTGAGTGCGGAGGACAAGACAGAACAGGCTTTGAAGATCACAGAGATGTATCTTCAGAAGGACCTAGTGCCCCAGAGCCTGCTCGACAAGGTCGCCCTCATCGAGCTGAAGAAAGCTCATATTGCGCTTCTCGAGCTGGTCCAAGGCCCCGAAGCGGCGCTGGCGCAGTTGCCCGAATTTGTAGAGATGGTCGGGTTCCTGTTCGGGCCTTCCTCACCGTCCGAAGCAACCAACGGGGGAAGCTCCAAAACGCCTGCCAATGGCGCGGCTTCGCGCCCTCGTGGAGGTCTTTTCCGTCGTAGAGCCACTTTGGAGTCTATCGCAAGCTCCACCAGCACGCCGACCAGAGACTTAACGTTGAAGGAGGAATCCGACCACGAGCGCAGAATAGTGGGCGCCACCTGGCTCTGGATCGCTCAGCAGTACGCCCGTGCTGGCCTTGTTGACGAGGCCCGCGAGTCTGTAGCCGAGGCTTCGAAGTTCCAGTCCTTCGACCACGAGCTGTATTACACGGCAAGCAAGTCGACAATCCTGGGTCAGCTGGAGGAGGCCACCAACCCAAAGGCTGCGCTAAAACTTTTCCTACAAGCTCTCGATGCTGATCCGCTACATCTCTCCTCTGCAGTTGGAATTGCGGTGCTGCTCTCCCAGGGCTCCCCATCGAAAGCAGACGATAGGGAGCTGGCCCGCAGCACCTTGAGCGTTTTAGAGACTGCTTGCGCTCGTTTCCCGGGCCGGTATGTCCCAGAGGCATGGTACGCCCGTGGACTGTTGTACGAATACCTCGATGGTCACTCCGACGCAAAGGACATGTACTGGAAAACCGTCGAGCTCGAGGAGCGCCGGGGTGTCAGCCGGTACGTCTTTGTGGACGTCAGCCCGAGGCATTAAATCCTATTCGTGTGTATGATTTTTTTTGGAGTGTTCACGCGCGGATCGCGCTCGAAGTAAGAGTCCTGGGACACATGAGGTTGCGTTGACCTTTCTAGGCAGATAGTTGGACAGATAAGTGAATATTTATAAGTAAGGAAATCATGATCATTTGCCGCACGCTCATTGCGCCTGCTGGTCCTCCAGAAGCCACTGGATGAGGTCTTGCAAAGGCTCGAACTCCTTTTGATGCACCAGCTGGAACTGATTGCAGAACAGCACGAAATGCTTGAGCGACGTGTTCAAGTGCGGCTGCAAATTCAACTCAGTGATTTGGTTGATGTGGTGATAATAAATATGCGCGTAGATTCGGAAAAGGCGCTTCAGGATCTGCTGAAACATGGCCCTCGCATCAGGCGCGAATTCCACGCCCAGCTCGGTGGGGAAGTAGGCTGGATCTTGAAATATGTTGTAGGTCCAATTCAGCAGATTTTCAATATACTCCGGCGCACTCACCTTCGTCGGTTTGCGGAACTTCGGTGAGTTGCTATCCTGCCAAAGGTACTCATACCTATCACCTGCAGTCATTTTAGGACAGCTTGCTGGTGAACACAGCATCGTAATGGTCGAGTAGAGCATGTTTATTTGCGTGTGAAAGTCTACAACGTGCACAGCAATCCATTCATTCTCGTTCTCGCCAGGAGGTACTTTCACAGCCTCTTTCAAGGCATCGCTACCTAAAGTAGCCTGCGCAAACTCACGTAACGCCTCATTGGGGCCTGTTCCTCGTGTCTTTGTGCGAAATGCACGGCTCGTTCCCTTGTTTAGCGTCTGTAGAAACGACATTGCGCGTCTGTTTACGACGATAAGTGGAATGTTTACCTACACCATTCAAGGGCGGGCTGTGATATACTAATCATATCATGTTTCTATTCATGTGTTAGTCATCATCAGCCTCGGATAGATCTGGTCTCTATCGTCGCTCTTCAATCCTGGCACGGTTGCCGCCGTCTCGGGCGCAATATGAACCAAGTTTGTACATGACGCTATGTTGCCAGATATAATTGGAATACGCATCTACTTTGTACCTCATTACATGAGTTCGCGCTGGCGTCGGTGCGTAAAATGCCCAGACTTTGCTTAGAATTGTATTGAAGCGCGATGGAGAGATCGCGGGATGGATAGCCACCCTGAGTATGTATCAAAACGATATTTACTCGGTACTTCACCCAAAGTACTTTCCGAAGCATGTATGCGATAATCTGATATTTAAGGATGATCTTAGTCTTCTTGTGCCAGCTACTTTATGACCGCAGTTCAAACTGACTAGTCATCGGCGTAACCCCGACCCTAGCGGCCGTCTCGCCGAGCGCCCAGGCAGTTGAATTTTCAAAGCCACCGGACGGTGGAGGGCATTACTATCGATACTCTGCCACAAATCAACGCCGAGTTTTTCAATGCAAGCGCAGTCGTAGAAGCACATGACTCACCCCTACCCAATCCCGAGGGCGACGACCGGCGGCCGTTCGCCGCCGGTGACGTTTCGAGAAAGCCAGTGTGAGAGCGAATACGTTGAAATGAAGCCACACAACGCTTTGGCTTCAACAAGGGCGATACGACTTAGTTCGTCTTTCGTGACTCGAATATACCTACTACGGATGTTGAGTAAAAAGAAGAACTCCGGGGCGCATCAACCCTATTTGCTCAGCATATGCACGTAAATGAAAAAAACGATTAGTCAACACGGGGGCGTCCTGATAGGGTATCAAAACCACGCCCTAGATAATTGATTCTGTGTCATTTTACCACGAGGAATAGCTATTCAGTGCTTGAATCCCCGCAAAGTGGATAATACCTGTTCTAGCATTACTTTTGACAAAGTACATTGCTTATTATAGATTCGTTTGGTATGGATTCGTGGACAGCCGTTCCTGACACGTGATGCATGACATGCGAGATGCATAATGTCCGTGCATAGGCCTCGATGCAAGGCGTTCTTTTAGTAAATCGTGATTTCAGCGAGATATAAAACTCGCAGAAGATCTTTCTCCGACCGGATCAACCAAGTCTTTCCTTTAGATTTCATGATGGCCATTCCTTTCGTTCTTTCCCTTATTGCATCTGTTGTCACCGCCGAGGAGCTCACTGAAGTGGTATCTTTGACGCAGTACGTGCGAGTCACCCAGACCGTTAGCATTGCCACTCGTCAGGCGGCTGGAAGCGGTTATTACAACGCTACCTCCAACTCAACTGCACCCATTGCCAATTCGACTATCCCAGCGAACAACCAGACCATTTCCAACTCGACATCCAACCAGAACTCTACTGTTGGTAACAACCAGACTGCTAGCCAGATCGCCCCGAGCTCCAACGCTGGCCTGTCGTCGACCGTTAACACTGGTCTTGTGGGCGCTGCTCTTGGCGCTGCCGCCCTTCTTTTGTAAGCCTTCTCGCAGGCAATCTATTTATCTATATTTTGGAACTCTCACTTACCATTATTATCCGATGATTTAGGTCACTTTAGAAGCCTCTCTCATATGTCGAATCTGGTATCACGTGGGTTTATGGGCTTCGGAGGCAGCAGCAGGCAAGAGATTTACATGGAGTCCAAGTAGCTCAGGCGTAAGCAGCCGCAGCAGGCCCACAAGAATTACTAGTGTACATGCACTCTCCACCGCATTTCTATCTCCCTGTAAAAATGCGTAAATTTCTTATAACCTCAACAGCTGCTTTTATCTAGGAGGGCATTCAAAACTCTAAGATAAGTTACTAGGCGGGCTTCGGTCCTAGCTAGCGATGAAACTTCGCAGAAGTCTGGCCAGCACGACACGAGCACTACCGGTGCGGTTTCCTATTTGTTCTCCATATGATATTGCTCCTCCCCTCGGGTGTGTGCACCACCATACTTTCGCTGTTCCCTGTCCAGTCTGGTAGATTGCGCGATGACGCATGACCCTCATATGATAACCCCAAGAAGCCTGGCATAGAGACTCGAGGCCGGGCTAGAAGCGGATCTTTGAGACGTAATGGATGAAATCGACAATTTCGAAGCAGTCCAGGACCACTCGCTGGCGCGCAAAGCCAAGGATACATTAGCTGGATTTGTGGGCGGTGCGGTTCAAGTGCTAGTGGGCCAGCCATTCGATCTTGTCAAGGTTCGGATGCAAACAGGCCAGTTCCCGACGATGTATCAAGCGGTGACGCAAACTCTGAAAAACGAGGGACCGCTCGCGTTCTATAAGGGAACAAGCGCTCCTTTATTTGGAGTTGGCGCCTGTGTGTCAATCCAATTCTATGCATTTCACGAGGCGAAGCGCCAACTTGCCCCTTGGTCCGCCACATTCCCCGGAATATATGCATGCGGAGCTATTGCAGGACTGGCTAATACTGTATCCACTGCTCCAATCGAGCATGTGCGTATCCTGATGCAGGCTCAAAGGTCCTCGGTGGGACAGTACTCTGGAGCACTTGATGCTGGGCGGTCCATACTGAAGAAGTATGGAATAGCGAAGCTATACAGGGGAGGTACTATCACCGCTTTGCGAGAGGTCCAAGCCTATGGAACATGGTTTTTATCGTTTGAGTACTTGATCAGCACTCAGACGCGCAACGGCACAAGGCGAGAAGATATCCCGACATGGAAGCTTATGGCTTTCGGTGCTCTTGCAGGCGAGGCCCTGTGGATTGCTTCCTACCCGCTTGACGTGATAAAATCCCAGGTTCAGAGCGAGCCCATTGAGGGTGGTCGATACAAGGGGGCTTGGGATGCAGCCCACCAAACCTGGCAGCGCGCTGGTTTACGTGGGTTCTGGGTAGGACTGACCCCAACTCTGTTGCGCGCTCTTCCTGCATCGGCATGCACGTTCGCATCTGTAGAACTAACTCTTAGGGCTCTAGGATAAGTAAATTGAGCTTCTAATAAAGTAACTTACAGAGCTTTTTTAATTTGGTTGGCCGTAGCCACCGCCTCCAGGCGTTTTAATCACAATGCGGTCACCGGGTTGAACTTGGACAGTGTTCTTGCCTCCCAAGGATTTGGTGATACCGTCTGTGGCAGTGATCCAGAGGTTCTGACCTGGGGACCCTGGCTCAGCGCCCTCCAGAGCGTAGGGAGCTCGCGAACGACGCTCGCTGAGGATAGAAAGCTGTACAGGATAGCGGAACTCGAGGTCTCGAACCACGCCATTTCCGCCATTCCACTTACCTTTCCCACCCAAGCCTTGTCGCAAGCTGAACTCTCGCAATATGACGGGGTATCGCTTCTCCAAAATCTCAGGATCGGTTGAACGTGTGTTCGTCATATGGACCTGCACTCCGCTCTGACCATGAAATCCAGGTCCGGCCCCAGCTCCACCACCAATGGTCTCATAATATCCAAACTTTTCGCAACCGAAAGTTAAGTTGTTACAAGTACCCTGAGAGCCAGAAACTGCCCCGAATGCCTTGAAAACGACATCAGTCACGCGCTGACTAGTTTCGACGTTTCCTCCTACCGTGGCAGCATCAGGACTAGGTGCAAGAAAAGAGTTCTCAGGAATTGCGATGTTAAGGGGCTTGAGGCATCCTTGGTTCAGCGGGATATCTTGCGATATCATGGTCCTCAAACAATACAAAATCGCTGAGTGGGTGATAGCCTTCGGGGCATTCAGGTTTCCGAAAAGCTGGGGGCCAGTTCCATTAAAGTCGAATGTTGCTGACCCACTTGCTGGATCTATTTTGATCTCCAACTGTAACCGAGAGCCATCATCAAGGAAGTCCAGCGAATGCAGCGTGTACGGGGACCCCACACGCTCTGCAACGCCTCGTAGAAGCTGCCGCACGCTGTATTCGGCATTGTCCTGGATTGCGTGCATATACTTCTGAACCACGGGAAGACTATACTCTTCCGCCAAATCGTGCAAAAGTTGTATGCCCTTATTATTAGCAGCAATTTGTGCCTTCAGATCAGAGATGCTATCCGACAGACTGCGAGAACCCGTGCATCCAGGGTATTTCGCCGGATCCTCGTAAAACAACTTCACGATTCCTTCGTGATCAAATTTCCCCTTGGAAACCACTTTAAAGCCCTGTATGCACGCACCCTCCTGCCACAAGTACTGGCTAAAAGGAGGCATGGATCCAGCCGTGATACCACCGATGTCCGAGTGGTGCCCGCGAGAGGCGGCCCAAAACACTATCCTCTCCTTCTTTGAATCAAACACCGGTGTAATTACTGTGATATCGGGCAGGTGCGAGCCGCCATATGCAGGATGATTCGCCACAAGGACGTCGCCATCTTGCAGTCTGCCCTCCCAAAGCTTTTGCTGATAGGCTACGGCAGACGACATAGATCCTAGGTGGACCGGGATATGGGGCGCGTTGGCAACGAGGCCTCCTTCTGGAGCAAACACCGCGCAGCTGAAGTCCAGCCGCTCCTTTATGTTGGTAGAAATGGAAGTCTTTTGCAGCGTCTGCCCCATTTGTTCAGCAATACTCATAAACCTGTGGCCGAAGACACTCAGCAAAATTGGGTCCACAGGGGAAGAGGCAGACTCCGACGTGGAGTGTTTACTGGAGCGGACATCCAGGACAACATGATTAGCCAAAATTTTGGCGGAAACATTAGGCTCAACGACAATTGTTTGTGTTTTGTCCAAAATCATAGCCGGACCTGGGACCTCAGTACCCGCTCTGAGATTGTCCAAAGACAAGAGCGCAGCCTTCTTCCATTCGCCATCAAAAAAAATCTGTTGATATCTTGATGGCTGCGACTCCAACGACTGGTACTTATCCTTATAGTCGGGCAGCAGTAAGGAGCTATCAACCTTCGTCACGTAGACGGCTCGTACACGAACGTCAGCGATAAGGATATCGCGTTCAAGTGAGAACCCAAACTCCCGCTGGTGCGTTTGGACAAAATCTCTGCTGATCGATTCAGCACCTTTCTCTCCAGGTGGCTGTTTGATCATCATGTGGCTATCTGACCCATCATATCGGCAGTTCAAATATCGCTCCGTTTCAATCCTAGATTCGTCTGTAAACCCTTGAGAAACAAGTGAGGCGCGGGCTTCATCCTCCAGTTTATCCAGCCTGGCATTAAGATCCTCCAACACAGAAGGATCCGCCGATAATCTAGCAGAAACTGGTTTCTGCAGGTCGGCCACGACGTCTGCAAGGGCGATGCCGTATGCCGACAGCAGTGACGAATACTTATGGATAACCACCTCAGAAATGCCGAGCGTTCGGGCAATTGCCACAGCATGCTGCCCGCCGGCGCCTCCAAAGCTAGCAAGGGTATGCCCACTAACAGCATAGCCTTTGCCCTCAGTCAATTTTCTGATAGGGCGACACATAGTCTCGTTGGCTACGTCGAGGAATCCTTGAGCAACCAGTTCAGCTGACATCTTCTCGCCGGTCTCTCTAGATATCTGGTCTGCAATTTTTGCAAACTTCTCTTTGACTATATCCACATCGAGGCTCTCATTTTCCTCAGGCCCGAAAATATGCGGAAAGCTTTCGATGTCTATGCGTCCTAATAGAAGATTGGCATCGGTGACGGTAAGGGGGCCTCCCTTTCGGTAGCAGGCAGGGCCAGGGTGTGCGCTCGCAGATTCCGGGCCAACAGCAAATAGCCCGTTTCTCCAGGCCAGAATGCTGCCGCCACCCGCAGCAACAGTCTCAATAGCGAGCTGGGGCGCCTGGATCACAACTTGAGCCGTGGTTGTTTCGAAAACGTGCTCCAACTTACCGCCATATCGGGATACATCTGTTGAAGTGCCGCCCATATCAAATCCCAGAACTGGGCGTGTGCCATTGTAAGTCGTGCGAGCGTAGCCAACAACTCCTCCGGCGGGGCCGCTCAGAATAGCCTTCAAGCCACTGAACTTTTTAGAGCTGGCCAAGCCCCCATCGCTTTGCATAAACAGCAGCCTGTCGCCAAATGCTTCAAGACCGCCAACGAAACCATTAGCGATGGTGACCAGGTAACGGGATATAATCGGTGAGAGGTACGCGTCGGCAGTCGCCGAGTTAGCGCGCGACACAAGCTTTATCATAGGTTGAAGCTGCGACGAGATGCTAATGCTCGTGAAACCGATCTCCTTGGCAACTTTGGCTACTGCGAGCTCATGGTCAGGAAACGTGTAGGAGTGTAGGAATGCAATTGCAAGAGACCGGATTCCTCGGTCCCAAATGCCTTGCAGAGCATCGCTAACTGCCTTGAGATCGGGCTTTTGCGTGACATGGAGCATATCGCCACTAACGCCTTGCATTGCTGGAGCGTTCTCAGGTATAGTATCGCCAGCGAGAACGACTCGCTCGTTAATTTCGTGTACCTCTTCGAACAAGCTATCGAGCTTAGCAACTTTGAGATCAAAAATGTCCGGACGGGCCTGTTGGCCAATAGTAAGAATGTCTTTAAATCCCTTCGAAAGCAGCAACGCCACGCGATCGCCTTTGCGTTCCAAGAGTCCATTGGTGGCCACTGTGGTTCCCATGCGGATACTCTCGACATCGGATATGTCGATGGGCTCGGCTTTCGGAATTGCAGTTCCCCGCACTAGCTCGAGCACCCGGCGAATGCCTTCGGTCGGTGCATCTTTATAATTAGCGGGATCAACACTTAGCAATTTGAACACGATCTCCGAACCGTTGTTATTAGCAAAAACATCGGTGAAAGTTCCGCCTCTATCTATCGCTATCGTCAATGGCATTTGACTTATCTCTCTAGCACGGGCGTAGTAGTAAGGCGTAAGCGGAGGAGTGGGCAGAGGGCGCCGCCCTCCGAAAGGCATAGCTTGGAGACGCTGGGTTTGGGGGGAATGCCTCTGTGAGATGGGGCGAGCGGCGTCCAACATTAATAATCACAACGACACACCTCTTTGAGGCAGCAGCATCACCACGGTGTAGGTGGTGGCCGCGTGACGTAGATTGAAAGGACTAGCCCAAAGCGACTAATCAAGCTCTTCCATCCCATCTTCTCAGGAGGAGCGCCAGCTCTTTTCAGATATTAGCATCCGCGGTCAATCTGTTCCACAACTTACACAAACGCCAAGAATCTGCGGCACCAGAAAGGGTGAGGGTAGTGCGATAATGGCGAACGCGATCTTTCGGCAAAACGACGGCACTGTTAAGACTTGATGCAAAGCTGATGTAATAAGGTGTAAGCCTCAGCTCTTCTTCCAAGTAGTTCCGAGGACCTATGCTGCCTCAGTTTGCGATCGCGCTGCGCGCGACAGATTGTAGGCACAAACAACAAGTGCATATGCGATCACGTCAAAAGTCACACAATACGTCTGCTCAATGCCAACTATCGATGTTACTGACTAATCAAACCCTGCCTCCAGCTCATAGATCTAATTTTTGACGCGCTGTCGCGTTGTCTACTGGTTTCGAAACTGCGCTTAATACTGTCACCAGCCCGCGGTTGGACCGTTGCTCACTGAACACATATTTTTGAACCAGGTCGAAGTCGAGACAACTCATGAGGGCTGATGTGTTCGTGTCGCTTTTGGCTTTGGCCAGCTCGGTGGGAAAAGTGCTAGGAGCTCCCTTGGACGGGGAATCCTCCAGCAACTCTGCATCGGTGGCTGGTCCGCCGGATCTGACTCCAAATGAGTTCAAAACCATGTCAGGAACGTATTTTGTGAAATTTTTCTCTCCGTATTGCTCGCACTGCCAAGCGTTCGCGCCGAAGTGGAATGCAGCCTGGGAATCGACTCACGCTACATCGTCGCTCCAATGGGCGGGCGTGAACTGCATCGAAAATGGCGATTTATGCACTGAGCAAGGTATCCAAAGCTGGCCTACGCTCCGCATCTACCGCGATGGTGCCAGAATTTATGACTACGGAAATCCCGGGGCGACAGAGGAAGACTTGGAGGTGTTTGCTAAGGAGTTCGCGAAACGGGGAGACGCTGCTTTTGAGAAGCAGTACGAAAAGGCTACTCCAGAACTGCTTAGTGACGTGAAGGATGTCAGTGCAAAAGTACTCCCGCCTGCCGAGGACAATAATGCGCAAGGATATCAGACTGCTCAAGGTGACGCAAGCTCTGATCAGAGCCAGACCGTCATAGGTTCGGAAAAAGTCCAGGGCAGCGTCAGCTCAGACAAGAGCCAAAGCGACGCGAGCTCCAGTTATTCCAACCCCAATCTCCAGAGTGTTCAGTCGCTGGGACCCTCGGATTTTGGCCCCGACAGCAATGTCGGCCGGTGGTTCATTCTGTTTGTTGGCCCCAGCTGCGAGGAGTGCGATGGCCTCACTCAGAAGTGGGAGCGGCACGATAATTATACCCGCGATATCGCTGGCATTAACTGGGGGCGAGTGGATTGCAGTGAATACGGACCGCTCTGCCGCGACGAAGGTTTGACTAGCTATCCATCTTTGAAGGTTTACCAGGACGGGCGCAAGGTATATGACTATGAAGGCGACAGAGATAGCATGTCGCTTCGGACTTTCCTCAAGCGCGCTGCTGTTATTTCGGATTTTGCCTCTTTCTCTTTGACTGACTTGGATGTCACCGCTGTGGGATTCGATGGAAAGCCTCTGCCGGAGGGAGCTAAGCCTAATCAGGAGCCAAATTACTTGAGTGGGCCTGTAGTCTCGAAGCCTCAGCACGATGGTAAATCAAAGCCGGCGATAATGGACGTTGTGAAATACACGCTGTCCACATTGGGTCAGCCTATTGAGGACGACCCTGGTTTGTTAATCTTCGGCGAAAGCCCGGAGCGACACCACAACTTCCGCAATTGGGGTGCTCCCGATGCACCTCCCCCCGCATATTTTGAGGAAGGTGCTACTGTAAGCCACTCGCTCGATACTGTGAAAGAGTTGAAGGGTAACGACTTGGAAGACATTGTGAAGAAAAATGGTGAGCCTTGGTTTGTCAAGTTTTATTCTCCAAAGTGCTCGCATTGTCAAGCTCTAGCGCCCGTCTTTGACGAGTTTGCGGGCAGCACTAAAGGCAAGTTGAATGCTGGCGCTGTCAACTGCGAGATCAATGCAAAGCTGTGCGAGTCCGAGAAGGTGGAGCACTACCCCTTGCTTAGATTCTATAGAGGCCCGGCGGCTCTGGAAGAGTACCGTGGCCCTCGCACCGTTGAGGGCCTTACGGAGTATGCTTTGAAGGTCTCCAAAGCGCAGATCATCCCCATTGGCGGACCAACCGAGTTGAGTGACGAGATTGTGAAGAACTTCGACAGGAACCTCACGACCTTCGTGTATTTGTACGACCAGTCTGTGATGGCCGAAGATTGGGAATCCTTGTCGAAAGTCGCAATTAACATCGCCGAATGGGGTGGTAAGCTTTATCGATCCAATAGCGATGAGCTTCGTGAGCAAGCAGGCATCAACCATCGTGGAACCGCTTTTGTTATGGTGGAGGTTCTTGGGGAGCCCATGGAGAGAATAGTGACATGGTACGACTTTCCTCAATCGAACATTCCGGCGAAGATTCGAGACTCCGCACTCGTCTCAGAGTGGGCTGCGCGCTCAAGGTGGTCACAACTGCAAGTGCTACATCCACTAGAGCAATCAGATTTTGCGCCATACGTGGCTGTTAAGCTGGTGCATCAGAACAAGATACCTCATGAGGACTTGCATGTGCTCTCGCATAAGGCCATGGCTAATGATTTCCGTGAGTTTTACAAAGAGCGCCAAATACAAGATCAAGACCGCATGCGCATTGATAGGTTGAAACAGCATGATGAGGCCCTAAGGCAGTCGAAGTTCACATATGCTTTGGACCTTATGAGACAGAAGCTGGCGGCTCCATTCGTCGCGGACCTTGCTTTTGCATACATCGGAATTGACGACTGGAAAAACAATTACTCGAAATATATTGACACTTCACAGCACGGAGTTGGAGACGTAGTGTTCACGGATTTCTACCATGGACTATACATTGACAAATTCAACCTGGTGCCCATTCACAACGACCGAGCTGTGTTTGACGACCTCATTGAACTGTTCCATCGGTATGAAGCTCGAGATGCCAAGACAGTGTTCTCTAGCATACGCCATTTCAAGACCAAAATGGCGAATGTACCTTTGGCTGCTCATCGTAGTCAGAAGTTCCAGCCGAGATCATCAGCGTCCGGCGGTAAGTTCTTCTTGATTGATTCACTACTTGTGAAAATCCCAGCAGGTATTCTTCTCATATATCTGGTCTATCGGACTTTCATCCGTCCACAATTCCGAGCATTTGTTGCCAGACGAAGGAGCGACCGTGGTGGCTTGTCTTTCTTTCCGAAACGAGAGTAATTGTAATTTATCTTGTTATGCAAAATCCTGATGTATCTAATAACTTTGCATGTTCTTCACATTTACACCACACTCTGGGCCGAATACTATAAAGAAAGAGCGTGAGGCAATCACCTACATCGAGTGAAAAATCCATACTTAGCAGAGAGTTCTGACTGCAAGGAAAGACTCCAATCTTCGAATCTAATTAATTGACTGCACCAACCTTAACTTCTCAGATACCTCCGCAAGTCTGTTTCGGCCGCATGTAATCATTACGCACGGGCCAACATTTACTTACGCATATCACGTTTCAAGGCCGCCAACTCGGTCCTGCCACAAAGGCGCTGCGATAGAAAGCATCAATTCGAATGTAAAGAAGCGGCGTGAGAGAAAGATGCCTGGAAAGCAGCAGTTACTGCGTAAGATTCTTATATTTGTTGCTTCTTTTTACGTTTACATAATTTATAGAGTTTGGTCCCGGCTCTTCTCCGCACAACGCAACCTCGTTACGTATTTCTTGAAGGCGACAGCGTCGACGGCGCACATCACGTCACAAATCATGTGATACTAGCGAGCTTGAACAGATGCAACTCTCTGGGAAGCCATGAGCTGAATTGAGCAAGCTACCAATAAATTTGATTGCACTGCCGAGAGGCATATACGAAGGCAGCTGGCTGCTTGCACGTCTTCGATAACTACCTTACTTCAACCGCTCGTTTCGACACCGTAGTTTTTGACTTCCTAACCCTTGAAGATGAGAGCGCCAACTTGCATGAACGCACTGACACAGACGCTGCTACCATTAAACCTAAATCTTGGCTTGCAGGAGGTCAACTCTATCAGACGAGATTATATGTAGTTCCCGATCATATTAAAGAACTTGCTTCCGTCCTTAAGCAACGTTTGAGCCTACCTTATCTTCAAATAAGAGACTAAGGTAGACCTCTGTCTTTCAATTAAAAATATCTGCAAGCAGTCTATCGGGAGTTTCGCCTGAAGCCTGATTTGTAGAGCGGCATCAGATCCTGAATCTTATCAGCATTGAGTGCTCCGAGGCCTGCAAAGATTGCAGGGGCTGTGATCAAGCCTACGGGTCTAGATACTGGTCTTAGTTTGAGCCTTGAAGGAAAGGCAAAGTCACACATTCTCGGAAGCTCATATTACTACGGCGCAAAAAGATGTCTGGCTCATTCCCAGGAGATTTAGAGGCAACTCTTCGAGGCTATTTCGTACATGATGCACAAGATGCGTTGGCGATCATTCAATTGGTAATTGAAGGAAAGCTCAGGATAGCTCACAGAAGACCTAAGGATCAGGAAAAACCCCGGATAATCAACTCGGGAAATGTGTTTGTATTCAAAGACATGAAGGGCCATATTCAAAGATGGACAGACGGGGTGACTTGGTCAGCATCAAGGATATTAACTCCTTTCCTCGTGTATCGGGAAACCAGCGGAAAAACTGGGGATTTTAGCTTGAGTAAGTCAAATACTTCTGGAGCCAATAGCAGGGTCATGAAGAGCCCCCACGGCCAACGCTCACTCAAGCAGCGGCGCTCACTCTCGATTGAATCGTACCCACGGATGCAGCCTTCGACCAGGAATATCTCCGAGCTTAGGCATCCGACTTCAAGAAACGAGAGCATTCACGTACAGGGGTATGAGAGGGCGTCTCATGATCCCTCGCTACGTAATGTATACGAAGAAGAGGATTTCCGTGCATCAAGAGGCTCTGACGTGGGGCCGAGGTCACAAGATGTCGATTATGACTTGTTCGGGTCCCTGAAAGATCAGACGAACTGTAGTGAAAACGGTCTTGCAAAGAAGACAATAAGCGTCAAATACCAAGGAGTACAATATAGGCTCATCTCATACTTTCGCAAGTGTGATGTGCTTGAGGGAAAGTTCAAAAGGCCCTCGAATGAGAAGCTTTTTAGAGATGTTGTGATCGATAAAGAGCTTTGGGAGAGCGTTCATGAGATAAAGACGCATCTGGAAATTTCTGAGCAGCAATATTCAAATTCTCAAAGGCTGATTCACCCGGATGCTGTACACCATGGACAGTATTACCCTGCTCCGCCGATGGGGTTCCGTTCCTTTCAGCGAGATCCACGTGCAACGGAGCTGGACCCATCCTTTAACGCATACAGGGATTATGGCGTTCCGTTCTCGTTTCATCACCCAGGTTTGGGCAACTTGCCCTCCACGCCTTCGGCTCCAATGGGCTTTCCACCGCGACAGCATTCGACGCAATCGATACTCTCTCAACACTGGTTTGACAGCTCTAATGGTGCTGAAAGCTCAACATATTATCCCAGTGGTAGGGGCGGGTCTGAATCTTACGGTTCGGGCTCGATGTATTCACCATACCAAGAGTCTATTCAGGCAAGAGGAGCTCAAAGCCTCGGGATGAACCTCGAACCATATAATCCTCAGCTGTATGGCGTGAGCGGCAGCCCTTCGAACACAGCAGGTTCTACAAACGGTTTCGAGGTACAGAATACTTCAATAAAACGTGAAGCAAATTCAAGAGAGGACAATAAATTATCTTTGGAAAGCACAAAAGGTCATTTTTTTGACTCGAAACTCCACGATGATCAGATGCTAAGCTCAGGTGCGATATCTGTTAATAAAGCAGACGACTTTGATCGCCACATAGAGCAGTGCCGGAGCCTTCTTCCATCAATCAGCCCAGGCTCATCTCCTTTAGGGCCCTCGAATGAGGCCGGTATCTCTGCAAATACTTTCATGGTTCAAGAGTTTCCCCATGAGCTCTTAAATGCTGCTAGTCTACACCAAGAGTCTCATGTGCACACCCCTGTCTCTGTGCATAGAGCCGATTACGACGAGCAATATAACAGCCACTCTCCGAACGCCATCTCAGCGGGCGCTGGAAATCAAACGACGACGGGCATATACGTGCCTGGTAGTCATTAAAATGTGAAAATCCAACGAAGCTTGAGATACTACTTATGATTTCAAGTTTATGTATAAATCTTCTGATATCTATTAAGGCTTGAGAGAAATAGAGACTCCTATGTAAAGCTAGTTCTTAAACCAAAGCGCTACACCGAGCTTATGGGATATGAGCCGCACGATTAGAGCTTCTCTCGCGAGTGACAAGCTGCGACTTCCGCTGACCTGTTGAACTCTTGCGTCGATGTGGGAACGTCAATTCCAGGGTTCTCTGTAAAAAAGCCTTGAGGAACAAGATGGACCGAAAGCTTCTCAATCGGCATGATAGGCCAGTCTTCGGGTCTGACATGATGAGTCAAGCCGAAAGAGTGCCATAGCACCACATCGTCATCTCTGACGTTTTCATTGCGGCATATCGCATCAGACACGCCCCCACGCTCTAATGAAGCCTGATTGGTCCATACACCACCCGCAAAAAGCTCGTTGTCTCTATATTTTGTGATCCAATAGTGGTGAGTAGCAAATCTGGCGCGATTGCGGGCGACGCTTCCTTCCTGAGCCAATAATAGAGCTGTAGCCTGGCCTTGAACCTTGTACCCAACAGGCTTCATTGTGATAGGGTTAATCACACTCTCGTTCACGATTCTAACGTACCTGTTGACACTCGAATCGCCATCGACGTAACTGCTGACTTCCACATTTTTGGCTTCATTGTAGAACCCTGTTCCTTTGGGATTCTTGTGATCCCAAGGAGGACGAACGGTATCACAAACTTGAATTGTATTGTTCCAACCGTCGATAGCAGGGTCGATACGAAGATTGAAGATGTGCTGGTGCGAAGATGCGAGAACATTGGGCGCGATTACTGTTCCCCACTTTGTAGTTTTGTTGGAGTCAATATATTGAGTAGACACAATCCCTGTAGCACGAACTTCAACTTCAATGCCACCGGCCTGATCGAAGTAGTAGACGAAGATGTACTCATAGTTTGCCACCGTGATTACCATTTGGAGGACAAGCAAGCGACGGCGCGCAACACGGCCTATACCGGTGCGAAAGTTAGTATGCTTCAGCAGGATACCATCGTCCTGTTCATGCATGCACACAACATTTCGGCGCTCCTCAACCAAACCAGCAGGAGTGATAAGGGTGCCATGAAAGTATTTGATAACCCCCAAACAGTCACACCCAAGACCCAAAGAGTTAGCGACATTTCCTGCACCGTGATCTCCCAGGTCGAAAGCCTGCTTCCGATGAAGCGGCGGTCGAGGATCGCCATAAGGAACCGTCATTTCATTGATGGCCAGGCGGTAGAAAATAGACCTGCCTTCGTAGCGGATATCATGCAGGGTTGCTCCTTCGCGAGGGTTGAATCCTACGCGGAAGCTCCATTTCTGCCATTTCACTTCAGTGCCATTCACGGTGAACGAGGGACCTTCTGGCTGAATAACATTGTAAGGCTTCATATCTGTTCTCACCGAACCTGGACGCAGCTCATCCAAGTATTCTGAGTCTCCATAGCTGTCAGTGATATGCTCACCGACATTACGAGTGGAGTAGTTAATCTCGTCTCTGTCGTCACTATCGCTGCCTGTGGCACACCAATCAATGCGAACAAACTCTCCTGTAACGATATCAAATATGGGTACAATAGGCAAAGGGCGTCCATAGATGTTGGATTCAGGGTGGTTTGTTTTGGGGTCCCGCATATACATCAGAAAGTTTGCCATGCGAGGGACCGGACCATCGGCATCAGCACCGTACATCCAACAATCCGGGGCAATTGACGCAATTTCCTGCTCAGAGAGACCCAAGTTGATGAAAGCTTTCTGAACTTCAGGATGAACCATCATAAGCTTCTCAATCGCAGCGTTCTCGAATAAATCAGCAGGTGGGTGAAGGCCAACGTCAACCTTCTGTCGTTTGATTACACTTTGAGAATCTAAGTTCAGCCAGAGCTCCTCTAGATAAGCATGCTCCAGTACAAAGAACACGCAGTACACGATACGAGGTGGCGGTGCCACACTCATGCCTTTGTGTTCTGCTTCCAAATATTTCTTCATGTAAGCCTTAGGAGGCTCCTCAGCCTGCACATTCTTGATGTGAAGCGACAATCCTTTATTGGCTTTCTTCAGAAGGGCCACCGCAAGCTCAGCTTCATTTGGCGTTAATTGATCAAGTGGATGAATCATTTGCCGATAATACTTGGAAAAAGCGCCCGTTCTTATAGTGCAGATGTCAGGGTTAGGATATAATGTTGATCTTATCTGACAAGGGCATGAGATGCTGCTGATCTATGGACCTAGAAACTTCTGAACGCTTGCGATTGATTCAAAACATGTAGTGCTCTAGATATGGGGTCCTAGCGTCATTGAGCGAGCGTAATAACCTCTAATTACCGGCAATACCCGGCATTCGCCGTGTCGCTTTGTCATGCATGATAACTTCAGTGCTAACTTCTTCTAGTACAAACTGATAGCCCGGGAGTGATAACGCCTTCGATAACTTCTTTCCGTGTCTCGTGAAATACAACGAGAGGACCGGTTGCTCGATATAGTGATCTTTCAATTGTCACAGATCTTATCCTAATAGCTTAATAGCTGACAACCCAATTACTCTCAGATATTTATGATGTTTAATCGGAATCTGTATGCTGATTGAACCAACCGACTACTAAAGCTCTTTTTGTGTCCTACTTATAACGTTCGTGGATTTTTCCCTCGGCCTGGCCTGGCGTTAAATACTTTTTAGTGTACAGGTGACCATCCACGGCGTCGCAAACCCGCCCTGCGCTCTACCACCAGCCTGTCCGGCACCACAACGAGAGATTGCTTTTCTTACTTCTCTTTCCTCCTTTCGTTTATAATTCTGAGATGTTACTTTCTATATATGTGGCTGCTAACATGGATATAAAGTAGTCTTCATACTTTGGGAGAGTATATATCTCCACGGAAAAAACTCAGCTCCTCACAAGCGCTGGCACGAGCGGCAGTCTTTCACTTCCACGGACCGGTTAAAGTCTTGAATAGACGCGGGAACATCGATTCCAGGGTTTTCCGTAAAGAACCCCTGAGGGACGAGGTGAACCGACAGCTTCTCAACCGGCATAATAGGCCAGTCTTCGGGCCTGACATGATGCGTAAGGCCGAAAGAATGCCACAAAACAACATCTTCGTCACGAACGTTCTCCTTACGAGCCACAGCATCTGCAACACCACCGCGTTCCAGAGAGGACTGGTTGGTCCACAGCCCCCCGGCAAAGAACTCATTGTCCTTGTACTTTGTGACCCAGTAGTGATGAGTGGCGAATTTAGCGCGGTTACGGGCGACGCTTCCTTCTTGAGCCATCAGAAGGGCGGTCGTTTGGCCTTGAACCTTGTATCCGACAGGTTTCATCGTAATAGGATTGATCACACTCTCATTCACGATTCTGACGTACCTGTTAACACTCTGGTCTCCATCCAGGTAACCACTGACGTCAACTGGTTTGGCATCGTTGTAGAAACCGGTTCCTTTCGGGTTCTTGTGGTCCCAAGGAGGACGGACGGTGTCGCAGACTTGGACAGTGTTGTTCCAACCGTCGACAGCCGGGTCAATTCGAAGGTTGAAGATGTGTTGGTGCGAGGATGCGAGGACGTTAGGTGCGACGACTGTTCCCCACTTTGTCGTCTTGTTGGAGTCGATGTATTGGGTTGAAACAACTCCGGTAGCACGAATCTCAACCTCAATGCCACCAGCCTGATCAAAGTGGTATACGAAGATGTACTCGTAGTTAGCGACTGTGATCACGGTCTGAATAACGAGAATGCGGCGGCGAGCCACGCGTCCAACATTTGTGCGGAAGTTAGTGTGCTTCAGCAGAATGCCATCATCCTGTTCATGCATACAAACAACGTTTGGGCGTACCTCCACAGAACCGTCAGGCGTCACTAGAGTGCCATGGAAATATTTAATGACACCCAAGCAGTCGCAACCCAGGCCCAATGAGTTCGCAACGTTACCAGCGCCAATATCGCCGAGATCAAAGGCCTGCTTGCGGTGAAGCGGAGGACGGGGATCGCCATAGGGAACCGTCATCTCGTTGATTGCCAGGCGATAGAAAGTGGGTCGACCTTGGTATCGAATATCATGCAGGGTCGCTCCTTCGCGCGGGTTAAATCCTACGCGGAAGCTCCATTTCTGCCATTTCACTTCTGTGCCGTCCACGGTAAACGAGGGACCATCAGGTTGAACAACGTTGTAAGGCTTAACATCTGCCCGCACGGTATCCGGACGCAGCTCGTCAAGGTACTCCGAGTCACCATAGGTGGAGGTAATGTGCTCACCCGCGTTACGAGTGGAGTAATTGATCTCCTCAGTATCGTCACTGTCGCTTCCAGTGGCGCACCAATCAATACGAACGAACTCGCCAGTGACGATGTCGAAGATGGGTACAAGTGGCAGCGGACGACCGTAGATGTTAGAATCGGGATGGTTGGTCTTGGGGTCGCGCATGTACATCAGAAAGTTGGCCATGCGAGGTAGCTGACCATCAGTATCAGCCCCGTACATCCAGCAATCGGGGGAGATGGAGGCGATCTCTTGTTCAGAAAGACCTAGCTTAGCAAAAGCCTTCTGCACTTCAGGATGCGCCATCATGATCTTTTCCAGAGCGTCACCTTCCGCGAAGTCGCAAGGGGGGTGGACACCAATTTCGAACTTCTGACGCTTGATGACCTGCTCGGTGCCAAGGTCGATCCACAATTCCTCTGCTTGCACCTGTTTCAGTACATAGAAAACGCAGTAGACGATACGAGGCGGAGGCGCAATAGGACGGCCATTGTGCTCGGCCTCCAAGTACTTCTTCATGTAGGACTTCGGAGGTTCCTCAGCCTGCACATTCTTGATGTGGATGGTGAGGCCCTCATTGGCCTTTCTCAGCAGAGAGACCGCTTTCTTGGCCTCGTCAGGAGTGAGTTGATCTAAAGGATGAACCATATCGGATGCTAAGGATATAGAATTCCTGAGACTGCGGCTTTATATATTCTCCGAGCCGGCGGATAAGTGCCGGCTGGGCGCGGGTTGTAGATTGGCAGATATCAATACCAGGGCTGGGGTGTGTAGCACTGTTGTAAGCGGCGAGTGCTGCTTCCGCTCCTCGCAGACCGGCGGGTGTGCTTAAGCAAGTGTATGGGAGAATATAAGAGCCCATGCTTTTGGAATAATGCACTTCCAGGCTATTTCCCGTGAACGTTTGATATAACACGGCTCAAGAGGGCCTTCTTTGATATCCGGGACGTCTTCGTTTACACCTTCCGGATTCTACGCGGTCTTGAAATACTGCCCTCGCCCTGGCGCGATTATGCACGGGTCTCCCTTGCTTCGCCCAATGACTGAAAAAACACACCACAATTCCACTGTGCAACAGCCATGGCTGGTTCCATTAGCCGGCCTGATAGCGTTGGGGCTTGGGTACGGCTGCCTATCTCATATTTATCGGGCCGGACGGCTCGGAATAGAAAGGATAGAATTAGCGGCCTAGCGGCGAGTGGTTGATCGCTTCTGCCTTCATTAAGGCTGGTGGTAATTATATATAAAACTTGGGAGTCATGTTGGCTTAAATTCCGTATATAAACCGGCGATGTATTAGCTGATGAGAGTGTGGTATCAGCATTCGTAGAACGAATCTGATATACTCTACGGCACTCTTCGAGGTGATTCACGTTAGGAAAACCCCACCGCCCTGTGAGTGTCGTCGTGGCAACCGTTGATTGGAGTCATGGATGACTGTTACACGAGCGGGACAGATCCCACATACGGCTAGCATAGCGTCGCGTTCGTGTAACCCAAGCCCGCGCGCGGGCCACGGAGATCATTTAGCGCCATAACCACTTGAGTGTTTAGGTGGAGTTATGCCGTCACCCGAGGCTGGTCCCTCGGCCAAAAGGGCAAGAATAGAGACCGAAAGCGTGGGACTTCAACTGCCATGGGTCGAGAAATACCGCCCGAAAGTACTCGATGACGTGGTGGGCAACGACGAGACGATAGCGCGCCTCAAAGTCATCGCGCGCGATGGCAATATGCCGCATATGATCATCAGCGGCTCTCCCGGAGTGGGAAAGACTACGTCCATTCACTGTTTGGCGCATGAGCTCCTAGGGGCTTCATATCATGATGCGGTGCTAGAGCTAAATGCTAGCGACGAGCGCGGCATTGATGTCGTGCGAGGGCGTATTAAAGCATTTGCGCAAAAGAAGGTCAACCTTGCCCCGGGCCGACACAAGATAATTATCCTGGATGAGGCGGATAGCATGACGCCTGGAGCGCAACAGGCTCTCCGCCGCACCATGGAAATCCACTCGTCTACTACTCGGTTTGCATTCGCGTGTAACCAATCCAATAAAATCATTGAGCCGCTCCAGTCTCGATGTGCTATCCTTCGTTTCGCGCGAATCTCCGACGAAGATCTCCTGCACCGCCTCGTACAGATAATCGAGCAAGAGAAAGTGCAATACAGCGATGACGGTCTTAGCGCTCTTCTATTCTCGGCGGAGAACGATATGCGCCAGGCAATCAATAATTTGCAATCGACATGGTCCGGCTTTGGGTTCGTAAATGGCGACAACGTCTTCAAAGTTGTAGACTCGCCGCACCCAGTAGTGATCGCCCGGATTCTAAAGGCATGCGTTGGGAAGAATGTGGAGCAGGCTCTTGATGAGATGGAGACATTATGGGTCAAAGGATACAGTGCAGTAGATATTGTCACAACCATGTTCCGAGTCTCCAAGACGCTGGACTTGTTGAGCGAGCCCCAGCGGCTGGCGTTTCTAAAAGAGATCGGCTTCACCCACCTTCGGGTACTGGAGGGGGTTGGCACAAAGCTGCAAATAGCCGGTCTTATTTCGAAACTGACTATTTAATGCCTATACTTATTAAACTCTCGAACAAAGCTGGCTAAGTAAAATAATTCTCGCGATCCGTGACGTGCGAGCTGTAAGCGCGTTAGATGTAGGTAACAGCATAGACCCACAGCGCGAGACCAAGCACAAGGCCAGGGAAATACCATGAAGGACCGCCCGATAACTGCGGGGGACCGAAGAAGTTGCACAGAATGTGGGTGGCAATGGATGGCCAGACAGACCCGGTTTGCAGCATCAAATAGCACGCGTACGTTCCAAACAGACTCGTCATCACAAATTGTGCAAGCGACGCCTTCATCGCCCTCTTGAACGTGGTCTCGTCGCCAAGCCATGCCATTATGCCGTGATGCAGGTGTGCAAATCCGAAATACAGAAAGTTTTCGGAGAGCGCCGAGCGCTGCGAGAGCCCTGATGCTTTGTAGATATCCAGGATAGTGCCACGGTATATAAGCTCTTCGGAAATAGGGCCCACGATATAGTCGCGCGCATACCTCAGGCGGGCGTCGAACGTGCGCGGGATCTCGAAATTCGGGTAGCCAAACGCCAGCAGCGGCGCGATGTACAATAGGTGGATAGCCACAATGGCTTTCATCGCAGGCCGACTAGTTGCCTTTCCGTGAAACCCCGCCCAGCTACTCAGGTCTTGTGGATAGCTGTATATTGCAATGGCAGTGAAGATGATCACCCCAAGGATTCTGCGCCACAAAACACCACTATCGTTGCGGAAACTTTCGCGGGCGCCCGGAAAAATGTAGACGGACCCAACATAACAAAGCGCAAGCAGAGAGCTCAGTCCACGGCCATCAACCATAGCTTAAATTTATCAGACTACACTCTGTGGAGAAAACGTGGCGGTAGTAGGATTACTGTCGGTAGGATTAGTGTCGGGAGTTATGAACCGACGGGCCGCCGCCTAGCGACGGGGCCACATGCTTAATCGAATCCGCAACATACTGTTAAAGTTCAACTACGTAATACGGTGATGGTCCATCACAACGCGGGCGGCGGTTTCCTAGGCTAGTGTAGACAAAGGCCTCGTGGTGTTGTAGGGACGGCTTGTAATGAACGAGCTTGCCGAGCTAGTCGGGATCCCTCCTGAGGACCTACGCTCTGCTGGCTTGAAAAATGCCCCAGAGCACTCTGTCGATGAAACACACTTGGCAATAGATGCGGATCAACTAGAAACGCTGGCGAATGTTGTAAACGCAGCTGATTCGTCGCTGCAGAATCTCGAGGCCAAATCGCTTGCTTTCGAGGCGGATATAAAACAGCTCAGCGGTGAAATGAACGTTCTGCAAATACAGTCGGAATCGCTACATAACCGTCTCGCAGCACGCGAGCAGGCGCTCGATTCCTTACAGCCGTTGCTTACCCAGTTCATCATACCAGCCAGTGTGGTCAACGAGATCTTCACCGGCGAGATTGGCCCTCAATTCCGAGCGTCGCTGACGTTTGTACTGGAAGCGACTCAAAACAAGGGAAATAGCAGTGGGAAGTCCGAGGCCGGCGCTGCGCGCCTGCGGCAGGTGCTCATCACTCGCGCAATCGAGCGGATCAAGACATTTTATGTACAGAAGTGGCGCACCCTGCGAAGACCCGGCATCAACGCCCAAGCTGTACAGGCCGACCTGGCCAACAATGGGGAGCTGTTGCGGTTCCTTCAGAAGCAGACCCCCCGCCTGGCCGGTGGGCTAGAACGAGCCTACAAAAACACCATGCGCTGGTACTATACGATGCTGTTTGGGAAGTACGGTCGGTGGCTGGGCCGACAGCCGCTTGCCGTCATTGACATCGTTAGGCCGTTGGGGACGGTCGTCTCGAGCAGTGCCGCCAAAGGCTCAGCATTCACAATGGGCATATCCGCAGCCAAGCAGCTCGATGCGTTCAATGTGGGTGCCCGGCCAGCCGCGCTGCGGGTGGGTACCGGCTCGATGCCGGCACTAGCACTAACAGCAGTGCCTCCAGTATCGAACCCATACTACCCTATAGAGCTGATTGTTCGCAGCATGCTTTTGGCTCTGAGCGACAGCTTCGTGTCGGAGGCCACTGTAAGCGAGGCCCAGAACACGAGTCCGTTTATTGAAATGTTTGAGCCAACGCTTCTCTTTTATGAAGAGCTGCTGAACAAATGGACCGCTGTCTCGTCAGGCGATACCTTTGGTCTTTTACTGGTGGTGAGGCTGTGCCAGCAATCTCCTCTGAAGCGCTGGATTCCCGAATGGCTCGCAAGAGTAGAGGAAAGGTGCTGGCCGCGAATTGTAGCCGCTTGCGAAGCGCACGCCCAAAGCATCGAGGCAGCGTCTATGAAGCCGTCAACTGCAGTTGGCTCTCGTGAGGCGGCCGTTGGACCCCACCCAATGACTCAAATGGTCTCCGCGTTTATTTCGGGCCTACTGCAACTGAGTCCAGACACGCCAGAGCCCCAACTCGCTACCGCCGTCCGCTCAATTGTCGAGGCGTATGAGCTGTTTGTATCCAAGCTCGGGGCTGGCAACGAGCAGGTGCTCTACAACAACTACTTCATTATGGCTGCTCTTCTGAGCGATATAGACGGCCCGCTAGCCTCGGAACTGGCCGATCATTTCAACCTCTTGGTGAGTGCATACACCGCTAAGAAATAATATATACACGAGCCAGTAATGGCCTTAAGTTGGATCAATTCAATTATGAAGTCGACATTAATGCTTATTGTGCCACATCATCCATCCCAGCAGGGACACCAACGCGGCTGCTCCAACAGCCGTCGTTAAGAGCACCGCGGAAGTATCATTTTCTTCGTCGGGAAGGACCGGCGTGGCCGACCCGGGATGCATCGCAGCATCAACTAATTGTACAAATAATGCATTCAAGCTCGACGGCCACGCAGAACTGACGTGCATCGGGGCAGCGATGCCAAGCTCAGCTGTGTAGCTATCGGGCTGGATCTCACACCGCTGCTGTGCACGGTCCAAGTCCGCCTTCAGGGCCGCAAAAACCAATGGCATTTTTTCGAGGCTCTTAACTCTGTTGCGCAGCTCTGTGAGGTACGCGAAGCTATCTGGATCCGACGAATCGTACACCAGGCAGACAGCATCGCACCCCTCAATCTTGGAACCATCTTGGAAAACAGATTCTTCAAGGTCGCCAAACTCTTGCATTATGAGATAGCACTGTTTGCCACCGGGCATTTCTACTGAGTTCACCACAGTTTTGGGTGCCTCCTCTTTCTCTTTCTCAGCCGAAGGCTTCGTCTTATTTCCGCCACCACCCGTAGCAAGAAATGAAGTGAGAAGCGTGGACCTCCCAGCGCCGCCGCGGCCAAGAACGAAACAATTGAAGACCTGTCGATCAGAGATCACATAGTTTCTGTACAGCGTGGACCTCGGATTCCGGCGCTTTGCCGGCTTCGTAACTCTTACAGCAGACTTAACTTGCTGCTTAGCGTCAAAATCGTACCCAAGCATGGCTAAGTACTCTAGCGCGTTGGTATGATCCAGATAAACAAACATAGACCACTGCGCAAGCCATCCTTGCAGAGTGACATAGCCACTCTCGTTACGGAGGGTTGACAAAGGAAAGTTGAATGTGTTCCAAGCCTGCGGGATTCCGTCGGTCGGGGTAAACAAGTTGGCCAGTTCTTCTGGACCAAGACCGCCATCATTGTCCTGATCAAACAGGATAAAAAGGTCTACCAGAAACTGATAGCCGTTTGGACTCAGCTCCACATGGCTCTGAGGGTCCACGTAAAGCTGCGGACGTAAAAATCTGTCGTCTAAGCTCAGCGAGTCCGTGTATTTGAATTGGCGCAAAATGCCCCAAAGTGTTTCGTGTCTGCCGTGCTCGCAGTAGATCTCAGCCAGCGTTAGAAAGCCCTTTTTTGAGATCCCTCTAGTGGGGTCAATTATGATGGGGGTTGGCTCCTGCCGCAATGCCGCCGCACCAGCGCCATCTTCCTGTATTTTGAAGAGAGTTTGGTGGATGAGCTCGAGCTCTTCTGCCTCTAATGGAGCATTAAACGCAACTGTTTGTAATTGCTGCATTTCTGTGTCGGTTAAAAAACCAGACTGATCTCTGTCGCATAGGAAGAAGATTCGACTTAAGGCACGCTTCGCTAGCGGTTTGAGAGTGCCAAGTTTTGAGTCAAATAGAGGTGCCAAAGGGTAAGTCACAGCCCGTTGACAAAGATAGAATGCTTCGTTCACATTACATTTTTCCTTCGCACTACACCGGATGAAGCTTTCAATCTCTTTGAAGTCGCGCATGATCTGAATCACATCTTCCTCCACTTCTGCTAGAGCAGCCTCATTACTTGGCTCTTGTGTGCTACTTCCAAGATCGCGGAAAAGCTCGTCCTGCTTGTTCTGACACAGTATGATGGGAAGATTGACACCGTTGTTGCGTAAAAACGGGAGCCAAAAGAGCGATATACGCTCCATTGTGTAATGATCGCTAAATACAAGCCATACACAACTGGCTCGTCGTAACTCAGTGAGCAATTGTGGACGCTTCAACAACGCGGGCGACGTATCAACCAGTGCAACGGTCGAGTCGTCATTTCGGGGAAAGAAGAGGGTCGGGAGCTGGTCCTCGATGTTGGGGACAAATCTATCTTTGAACAGACAAGTGATAAGCGTGCTCTTTCCGACGCCATCGTCACCAATTAGTACGATGCGCATGCGCGGAGCTACTACTCACACACGCACACAAATGAGCCCCCGCGGTGTCTTGATGCCTCGAGGCGAGGTCTCGCCGCGATACTGGGATTGCTATCCAGGCGTGTCTGCTAATGCGCGAGCGAGTGAGCCGGAGCGGGCGGAGGGGTATGAGGCAAGGATTAGGGTTGGGCCCTGCACTACAAACGGATCAAAGAACT
Source organism: Entelexis gropengiesseri (assembly GCA_030579755.1). Classification (NCBI taxonomy): domain Eukaryota; kingdom Fungi; phylum Ascomycota; class Dipodascomycetes; order Dipodascales; family Trichomonascaceae; genus Entelexis; species Entelexis gropengiesseri. Next base: position 72,141 of record JAKTRO010000001.1, on the reverse strand, counting down.
GTAAACAATACCAGATTCGCCAAAGGGCCATAATGGAGGCGAGAATATCGGATGGGTTGAGCAAGGTCGAGACGAGGAATCCTGAGGAGGTTTTTGTAGCGGTGAATGACCTCGAGCAGCTAATTCTTGAGGTAGACCACAATCAGTTCGCAGCTACTCAAGAGTCCTTCGTCCTGAACATAGCAGGTCGTCTGGTCCTTCAGCTGGAGAGTATTCTTCAACCAGGATACCCAGAGACTACTTGCATCGCCATATTGAGACTTATTCGAGGAGTTTGTCTTCTGCACCGGCCATCAAGGCGCATCTTCAATAGCGACCACTATCTCAATGTCCTCCTGCAAGATGGCATCAAGCATCAATCGCCAGCAATCCAGGAAGCGTCTGTGGAAGTGTTGGTCTCTGCTATGGTGCGGGAGGTCGAGACCATTCGCCGATTCGAGAGTCTAAAAGGGCTCAAGACCATCTGTGATGTGTTTAAGCAGTCGAAGACGCCCAAGGCTGTGAAGCTCACAGTTCTACAGTTTCTCTTCTTTTATCTAGTACCAGAAACGAAGTTCCCAGATAATCAGTGGGCGGTGCCGAGAAAGACCACGAAAGACAAGCAACAGCTTCTTGGGAAATATCTGTCTAACGTAGATGGACTTGTGCATGAGCTTGAAGTGAACCAACCCTTTGGAAATACGGACATAGAATGGTGAGAGAGCATTCAGTTCTCCCCCACTACTAGCTGCTGACTTCCATCAGTACCGCAGTCAGCCCGCCACGGACACATTGTGGGCGGCTAATAGGTCTGCCTACTACTCTACGTATACGAGTTTGCGCCTTTTTAAATAGATATCTGATTTTTTTTTTCCATGTAGGAAACTAGGATAATAACTCAAGTTGCATCCATTCGCTCACCCGGAGCCGGTTTGTCAAGTGATAGTGCACAAAGTCACAGCACAAGCTCGCTACTCGCGTACGCAGTGTGAGGCAGCGGCTAGCTCGGGCATCAGTCTGTGCACGATGATCTCTGCTGTGCTGATGTACAGCCAGCGCGGCGAGATTCTCGCCTCGCGTATCTATCGAGACGGCCTCCGTCGAGCCGTCACCGACGCATTCCGCGTTCAAGTGATCATGGGCTCGGACCAGTCCACGCCGCTGCTCACGCTTGGCTCGACCAGCTTTCTGCATATAAGGCACAATTCGATGTTTATTGTTGCCGTTACCCGGCATGACGTTGATGGCGCTGCTGTCTTTGAATTCCTCTATAAGCTGTGTGAGGCGTGCACCTCGCAGCTTGGCCAGTTTGACGAGGCGTCCTGCTACCGGAACGTCACGCAAATATACGAGATTTTGGACGAACTCGTGGATTTTGGCTATGTACAAGTCACAGAGCCCACGGTTCTCAAAAAGTATCTTTCTGGCGGCGCGGGGGGCACCAGCGCAGGAAGCGACGGCAGCGCCGGCAGCTCATCGGGTGGGGTTGTGAGCGCTCTGAAACGCACAATGACGAGCGCCGGATCGAACACCTCCCTTCCCGGTACCCGCGACTCGGGCAAGAATGGTGGGCGCCAGTCGTCCAAGCTGAACAGCTTGAGCGAGGTCCCCTGGCGGAACGGCGACGTAAAGCACCGCCGAAACGAGGTGTACGTCGACGTAATCGAGCAGATCAACGCGGTGTTCGATCCCGATGGGCGAGCTGTTAGTGCAAGCGTCGACGGCCGCATCGATGTCAAATCACATCTCTCGGGCGTACCACGGTGTCAGATCGACTTGTCGCAGAACACGGTGCTAGAGAACAGCCAGTTCCACTCGTGCGTTGACCATGCTCGATTCCACAATTCTGGGATTATAAAATTCATTCCCCCAGAGGGCGAATTTGAACTGCTGCACTACCGCGTCACTAAAGGAATCAAGCTCCAGATAGGTGTGCTAAACGCGTACTCTCCCAGCGATGGAGAACACTCGATCCGGATCCGGTGTACACTTGATTCCAAGTACCATCTATCCAACTTGGTGGTCCAGGTGCCGATCCCAAGATCAGTAGAGCCGAATCGCGCGAAGTGCAGCAATGGAAAAGCGCGGTTCATGCCTGAGATCCAGGCTGTAGAGTGGAAAATCGGCCGGCTTGCCGGTCAGCACGAGGCTACGCTCCGTATCCGTGTTCCCCAGTCGCTGGGGTCTGCGGGTGCGCCCATAACGGCCAAGTTCACGGTGAACATGTACGCCAGCTCGGGGTTGAAAGTGCGGTCATTACAAGTGAATGAAGACGCTTTGAAGTACACGACTTTGAAGTGGGTGCGTTACTTGACGGAAGCTGGCGCGGTAGAAGGCAGACTTTCCGAGCGCCAGCAAGAAAAAGACTTATACGAATAAATAGATAAAAGTTAGCATCAAACTCATTGTCAGCCCGTCCCTCCTTCCTTCGCTCTCTCTCAACTTTGAAGCAATGGTCGGGCTGGAGTTGAATGGATTGAGAAGAGCGGTTTAACTCGAGCGTTGGGCGATCTTGGAAAAGAACTCGCGGATTACTTTCCGATCCTCGGAGAGACCAACGCCAACACCATCATAAAAAAGCTTGTGTGACTCTGGAACCGGCTCTTCTGGCCCTCTACTGCTTTGAGCGCTTTGGTCGAACTCCGCTAGCACTTGGGCTAGGGAGAGATTTCTAGGCTCAGGCATCTCCACTGGATCCTTCAAAGATTCAAGTTGGATTTTGCCTTCGAATGCGCCGTCAAAATCGAACGATGGCTCGAGAGCTAATATTTTCTGTTTGGTGTCTGTGGACTTGTCGCCGCCATACGACGCAAACAACGGATCGGCTACTAGTTGCTCATCCGGGGGTAATCGCTCCACAAGCGGGAGATTCGATGTATCATTCGTAATATGTGCTATCACTGATAGCCAATCGATATCGGCATCGCTGTTGCCAACAGTGTAAACAAGGGCTGCGCGATACTTCAAAGCCATTGTGCGGAGAAACTGATGGCACGCATCGATTTTTCCACCAAGCACCGCAGACGAACGCCAGGCCTTCGAGGCCCGCTGGAAGTTCACTGCTGTAAAGATGATCCTGGACCCCTTCGGTACCATCTCCATTGCCTCATTTATCAGGCCTGGCCATTCACTCACATCGCGCATCCAGTCGACGGCGTAAATACTCACAAACTGACCCTCGTCATACACCACATGGTGCAAAAGGCCCTCATCGGGGATTGCCATTCTTATAGCATCGAGGACACCGGTGGTTGCGCCGTGGCGGTCTGTATACTGGGCTCGGTGAAATGTCACCAGCTCCGAGCCGCCCAGCTCAGGGCCCGGGAACCCGCTCAAACGAGCGGCGGCATGACCGATCAGGACAGCAATTACATGCCGTGGCTGTTTATACGGGACCAACGTGGCCAGAAGCTCACTCAGCGACATTAGGCTCAGCGTTGACAAAAGCCGCTGCGCTGCTGGTGTTGTTCGCACAATGGCGAGCTGGGCCGCGGGCTAGGGTTATCTGATCTCCGGCCATGTCACGATCTGGAGATCAGCACAAATGCACAAGAAAGTAGGAAGGGCGGAACCTCCTGCGCATTCAGGTGCATTCAGGTGCAACTCCAGGTGCTTGCTTATAGGAGCAGAAGAAAGGGAGGCTAGTGCCCAATTCAGTGTGTGTGTCTGTATCAGCTTGGGGATCGTAAATCTATTCCTTCGGATAGCCTAGTTTAAGTTTTTAGTTTCGTCAAATTGCCCTCCTTACTACATCCAAAGGTAACCTCTTATTTGAAGGAGTCGGTGAACTTGGCGGCAGCCTCCTTCAGCTTCTCAAGGTCGTCCTTCGAGAGCTCACCCTTGTTGTCAATGGCGTCGATGAGTCCCTTCTCGTTGGAGGAGATGTAGTCGGCGAATTCGGCCTCGTAGCGGCCGACATCCTTAACCGGGACGTTATCAAGGAAACCGTTAACACCAGCGAACACGATGGGGGCCATCTTGGACGCCGGCAGGGGGTGGAACTGGGGCTGGATGAGCAGCTGGGTAAGGCGCTCACCACGGGTCAGGGTCTGCTTGGTCGAGGCATCGAGATCAGAGCCGAACTGGGCGAAGGCGGCGACCTCACGGTACTGAGCAAGGTACAGCTTGAGCGAACCGGCGACCTGCTTGACGGCCTTGACCTGGGCGGCCGAGCCGACACGGGAGACCGAGAGACCGACGTTGATGGCCGGGCGGACACCCTTGTAGAACAGATCGGCCTCGAGGAAGATCTGACCGTCGGTGATGGAGATGACGTTGGTCGGGATGTACGCGGACACATCACCGCCCTGGGTCTCGATGACGGGGAGGGCGGTGAGCGAGCCGGCGCCGTGGTCCTCAGACATCTTGGCGGCACGCTCGAGCAGACGGGAGTGCAGGTAGAAGACATCACCCGGGTAGGCCTCACGTCCGGGGGGACGGCGAAGCAGCAGCGACATCTGGCGGTAGGCAACGGCCTGCTTCGACAGATCGTCGTAGATGATCAGGGCGTGGCGCTTGTTGTCACGGAACCACTCACCCATGGAGCAGCCGGTGAACGGAGCAAGGTACTGCAGGGGAGCAGCCTCGGACGCGGTCGCGGCAACAATGATGGTGTACTTGAGGGCGCCGTTGGCCTCCAGCGTCTGGGTGAGCTGGGCGACCGTCGAACGCTTCTGGCCGACGGCGACGTAGACACAGTACAGCTTCTTGCTCTCGTCGTTGCCGTCGTTCAGGGGCTTCTGGTTCAGGATGGCGTCGATGCCGATGGCGGTCTTGCCCGTCTGACGGTCACCGATGATCAGCTCACGCTGGCCACGGCCAACCGGCACCAGGGTGTCGACGGCCTTGAGACCGGTCTGCATGGGCTCGTGGACGGAGCGGCGGGGCAGAATGCCAGGGGCCTTGAGCTGGGCGCGGCGGCGCTCCTTGGCGTTGAGCGGGCCCTTGCCGTCGATGGGGTTGCCGAGGGCATCGACGACACGGCCGAGCAGCTCGGGGCCGACCGGAACGTCGACAATGTTGCCCGTGCGCTTGACGGTCTCACCCTCACGGACAAGGGCGTCCGAGCCGAACAGCACAATACCAACCTGGCCAGCCTCGAGGTTGAGGGCCATGCCCTTGACACCGGAGGAGAACTCCACGAGCTCCTCGGCCTGGATCTTGTTGAGACCGAACACACGGGCGACACCGTCTCCGATCGAAAGGACGCGTCCGGTCTCGTCGAGCGAGGCCTCCGAGGAGACACCACGGATGCGCTGCTCCAGGATGGACGAGACCTCCGTAGGCGCCGCCTTCGCGGCGTAGCCGCGGCGGGCGCCGGCAAACGGGCGCGGGAGAGCAGACACCCGCGAGGAGAGACGAAGGGCAGATCTGAACATGGCTAGTTTGTTCTCTGTCTGAGGGGTGGTGGAGGAGAAGAAGGGGAGAGGTTGATGAGGTAGGGAAAAAAAGGGGATTGGGCGCTGGGCCCTCCGATCAGCTCGATTATGTCATCGGTTGTATTAACGCTTAGCAATGACCCCGGGGAAGCTCGCGCGATCCGCGTAATGATTGGGCAGCCCGCTCTGCGCGGTAATGCACGTGCCGCGCGGGCTGGGACCAGTGATTGGGCGGCGCTCGAGCCAGAGTGGAGAGTGTCGTGCCCGAGCGGGAGGTCGCGTTAGATGCAGCGGATGATCGAGATTTAGACGCTGCTAAGTTTTAGCGTTCAAATTTACCTATATGGCTTTAGTGCGCCGAGGAACACGAGCGGTGGCTCCAAATTCAATGTCAAACGTCACATTCGTGGCCAATTAAGACGTGAATATATGAATGCGCCTAAACTAAATAGTAAGCTTTGTTGACAGAATACTAGTACGAAACCCCCGCTTAAGTGCCCATAGCCAGCGGTCAATCCAGCCGTCAAGCCCAGCCGTCAAGCACAGCGGCACGCGTGAGGTTGGCGCTCGAAACCGGAGCTGGTGGGTGAGTCACGTGGACCCTCGTATCCTGCTGGACCGCGCGAGACACCAATGACAAAGCCCCGAAGTAGGGACTTTAGTTCGTCTCCGATCAACCATAACGACTCAGAATGCTTCGCCGCACCGGTGTTACCCCGAGCCTGGTGCTCAAGCGCTTTAACCACCGCATCAACACGCAGCCCAACCCCGAGAAGGCCAAGGCCTACTTGAGCTTCGAGGAGCACTCCACCGAGCACGCCGTGAAGACCACCCACCTTTGGAAATATATCTCGCTCGGCACTCTTCCCGTTCTTATCGCATGCGCGTGGTACGTGTACCCGAAGGAGAAGCACCACATCCACCACCTCGAGGAGCTCGTCGCGCTCCCCAACGACCAGTGGCCGCCCGAGATGGACTACCAGAACATCCGCACTCACAAGTTCTTCTGGGGTGACGGGCAAAAGTCCCTGTTCTGGGGCCCGACTAACCACTCCAGCAAAGAGTAGCATGTCTATTTTACTTTAATTAACTTATGAAAGCAAAAGCAATCACCAACGCCTGACCGTTTTTGGCGGTGCGATGCCGATTTTTGGCGTGACCCACAGCCTGGCGATTAGAGTATACAAAACTACGGTGCACTGTCTATATGAGGATATTTATTACGATGAAAAACGCCGGCCAAACAGCGCATATTCAGGTTGCTTTTCCATACATGTGAGCTATCTACATGTGAGCTCCTACATGCAAGGCTCACACATGTGAGGCTCCCACATGTGAGGTTCATACATGTGAGGTTCATACATGCGGGGCATTGAATACAAACAGGTTGTTTGTGGCGGCTATTGCGACGGTGTTCTCGTACGGGTGCCAGCTCAAGTGCAAAATATTCTTCCGGAAATCGACCTTGTTACTATTGCGGCGGCTCATGCGTAACCTGCTGGCACGGCCGTTGCCGCGCGCCGGCTCGTCGTGGGCTGCCGACCGTTTCCTGAACACGTTCTTGTCGGCGGTGAGAGACACAACCTCTTGCTCGCCCCCCTCGGAGTCGTCGTCCTCGTCGTCATCCATCATATCGTAGTCTGCGGCAGCAACATCGTCGATGTGGCCGTCCATCGAGTACGGGGCTGCTCCGCGCCGAGACCTCCGCGACCGCCGGTCGCGCGCACGGGAGCTGCGCGCATCGTCCTTGAATGACTGGCCCGCCTCTGTATCATCTTCCATCGTGTCATCATCATCTGCAGCGGCAGCAGCAGCACGGTCGCCGTTGCGAACAGCCGCCGAACCGGCCACCGACGGCGCCGACTTGCCGCTCCCGTTCATAGCATGCGGATAAATAAAAAAATTGTTGGAATAGGAGCCGGTCATGATGCTCTGCGAGTCGCCGGACACCTCGACCTCGAACTTGTCGAAGATTGACTCCGTCTCGTACGACGCGCACAGCATCTGGCGTATGTTCTCATGCACTTGGATCGTCTTCACCGGCTGCCGGTCCATCGCCACGTCCCAGATCTTCACGCTCATGAAGTCGCGGGCAATGATGTACCGGCCGTCGCGCGAGTACTTCACGTCGCTGATCGACGACGTGATCTCCGTGAAAAACGAGTCCTCCATCGGGTCGCCAGGGTCCTCGAAGATCTTCGCGTAATTATCGCACAGTGCACGCTCGCGCATGTCGGCCATCCGCACGTTGCCTTTACATGTGCTGTATATGAACTCGTTGCACTGTGACGGGTGGCACTCCATGGCCGTGATGACCTCGGTCAGCTCCTCCATGCTTGCCGGCCGTATGTCCACGATGTTGAAGCTCTGGTTCGGCACATCCATGTTCCAGAGGTTGATCCGCAGGTCGTCGCTCGACAAAAACGTCTCGTTGTCGCTGTTGACGCTGATGGCATTAATGTGGTACGCGTGCGCATTCGCGTAGGTGCGCCGCGGCGTGGTGGCGACAATCGTGTCATGCAAATTCATCCGCGGCAGCCGCAGCTTCGAAATGGGCACGCTGGCAAAGCTGCGCTCGCTGAGCCGGTCCGTGCCATTGTTCTCTGCCACCACCTTGATCGACTTCTCAAACACCTTCCACAGCTTGATGGTCTTGTCATTGGTCGACAACAGATACCGCGCGTTGTTCTGCGGGCGGCACCACCGGATTTGGTTGATCTTCTCCTCAATCTCAAGCGACTTCAGGTAGTCGAACTCGCGGTCGTGCGACTGGAACTCTGTATAGAACTTGTACTCGGAATTCTGCTCTTCTTCCCGCTTGAAGAGTACCACGCGGCCTCCGCAGTCTCCAGTCGCGAGATACTTGCCGGTATGGTCAAACTCAACCGCGCTGATCACATCGCCCTCTGTCACATTGTCGATGTCGCTCTTGTCTCCAAAGCATTGCGTGAAGTCCCAGTTACGGGCACCACTATCCTCAGCCTCCCGCGGGACGCTAGTAACCATGTCGCTCCGGCGTTAAGCGTCTCCTCACCACAAAAACACGCAAAACCGCTTCTGTGACGATTGATTCCTCCTCACGCTTCGCGCTTCTATGAGCTAAGCTAGGCTCCGCGAGGACTGCTCATGGTCACGTGCCACGCGAGGCCCAGGGAGGCGCCTGGTGTTGGTTGTTTTTGGCGAGCTCTAGCGGGCCCAGTTAGCCAGATGGCTGGAGATGTACCGGTTTTCCATAGATGCGGGTAACTTTTAGTATAATTGTGGTTATAAATATCTTATGCTCGCCTCGACCGCGCGTAAGCCCACTTATTTCAGTATTTTCTACTTTGTTTTAGCTTCGCGGCAGCAATCTTAGGACTGGCCCCGCTAGGCCACTCCTTCCCTGGTCGTAGGAAACGCCCAATGCTCAATTTGAGAGCATCCACATACATGCCGCTGCGCGGCAGGACAAGCGCCAATCTCGCACCCCCCTGTCGCTCAGTCTTCCCTGAGGTATTCGGTTAATTGGTCACATGCTCATTGAGAAATGTTTACTCGACCTGGAGACACACACCGCTGAAATAAGAGACCCATTGAAAAATATGGCCGAGGGAGAAATGCCCGGACAGGAGAACCAATCCGATACCAAGGATCAAAAGCAGGGTGCCCCTCAACGACTGCAGGGTCTCAGTTCTCGCGGAGGGGCACGCGGCGGGCTAAGAGGCGGGCGATTTGCACCCAATGCCGTTGGCCGCCGAAGTAAAGAAGAGCGAGATAGCTCCGCTCCGGCTCAAAAAGTTCAGGACAGTCGGGAAGACGCTAATTCAAGACCGCTCCAAAGGGGCAAGATGGACCGACGAAAATCGCGCCAAATGGGCACTCGAGCAGAAGCGGCTGGCCCGCTCGCTGCTCCCACAATCGCGGCTTCTGGCGGCGCACGAATGCCTGCTCCACCCTCCGGAGGTGGCGACGATGGCCGCAGCATTTCTGCCTCTCGCTCAACAGGTACTGTCAAGAGCGAGCAGGAGATCGAAAGCTTGCAAGCCCATCTCATCGTGGGCGATGACGGTCGAATAGACGTCGCATCAGGCGGCGATGGCGAGGCGTTCTTTCCCCTTCGAGTGGCATCAACCGCCAACTCGACCGGAATTGCTGATGATGTAGAGCAATTGGGTACCCTGGAATGTAAGGCGGCCACCGAGGTGCCTGGTGAGCTCGAGGCACAGCTCGAAGGTCTGCATGGATCAGACGCTGTCAATCTCAGCGAGGGAGAACTCTACCTCGTGCAATTACCCAAGCTTGGGCACCTCGCGCCGGGAAAGGCACCAAAAGGTGCTGCGCTCAACGGCATTGTTAAGCAGGAAGACGAGGAGATGCCCGATGTGCTCAGTGCCTCTGCGTCTACGTCGGCAAGCGCGACTACTGATGCGCCGATGGATGATCCCACTGTAGGACGTGAGGGTCGGCTGGGCACGCTGCGGCGCCACAAGTCGGGCAGAACTACCCTTTTAATTGGCGACGCCGTATTCGACGTTTCCTTAGGCTCGAATATTGTCAGTGTTGAGGACGTTCTCTTACTGAACGAAGAAACACATACGGCGTATCCGCTGGGTAGCATAAAGAGCAAGGTACTTGTTACGCCGAACCTCGACAGCCTTCATATTTAATCTCTGTACTTCCTTCATCCAAGGGTCTGCTAGAATTCTAAAGGCATCAAACCATGACATACTAAAATGCATTGTAGATGCGTCAACTCGTACACTTACGCGTGTCTTGACGATAAAACTGCACCATCCTACTCATGTACATGTTTAAGCTTTTTAGTTTCAGCATTGGAAACCGTCATCTCCTCCCCCCGCATCGAAGCCACCTCCTCCTGCATCGAAGCCTCCTCCTCCCGTATCAAAGCCATCTCCTCCTGTATCGAAGCCCCCTCCTCCGAAGCCGAAATCAGATCCGCTGAGGTTCATATCAAATCCCGCAAAAAGGTTAGCTTGCCGAAGACGCCACCGATGTGAGTTTGAATTGGACTCCGTACGGTTAGTTACCGGTGCCGGTCGACTGGTACTAGTACTGCGGTGGCTCCTGGTCAGGAACTGTCGCAGGCTACGCACAGGCATCGTGTGGCTACGTCTTAATGAGGGCGCAACCACGCTAGTAGTCTCAGTGTTTCCATTCGTCCCGAGGTGCAAGCTTGAGAGCCCTCTTGAGCCGTTTCGAGAGTTAGGGGAGTGCCTCAAGCTGTAATGCAGCTTTCGCTTGCTATGTTTGATCATTGTTTTCAAGTCCGCTCGACATATCGGGCATGTTGAGGCCTCTTTTAAGAACCAGGGATCGATACATCCTGCATGGAAGTGGTGGTTGCATGGAAGAGCTCTTAGGATGTCTCCGGTTACAAACTCTTCAAGACAGATAGAGCAGCTGTCATTCGACCTATTGACAAAAACGCCGATGCTTTTGTCTTCTCTATTCTCTTTAGAGAGCGCCACATCCTGTTGAAGCGCAGTTTTAGCACTTGATGCAACGCGCGTAGTAGATCTGCTCTTTAGATGTGGCCTGGGTGCTGCGGCTCCGTGCCCTTGCTGTGCGTCAATCGTGGACCTTGCATTGGCGTTATGCTCTTCTATGGTCTCAAGCGTTACGGCTGAATTTTCATGCATGACCGGAAAAGGAAATCCATCGGTTGAGTATTGTGGTGGGTCTATCGAAGTGTCTGGGGTCTTAGCCGGGACGTGGCTTCGGTTTTCGGATGCATTTGCTGAGCGAGGGGCATGTTGGGGAGTCCTCACGCCGCCACTCATAGCATAAGTGTTGACCCTGACGGGAGCAGGAGCCTGGAGAGGGGTCCGCACGGCAGGAGGCGAAGCGGCCCGAGGGATTACATTGATTTTTTTCTGCCTGGATTCGCCATTTGCACTGTGCGCGATTGCGCCGGAGGTTTCTTGAGTTGGGATTGCGTTGATGCCACACCTTGACTCCGCATCTCCTTCATCTCTACCAGGCGAGCTTTGCTTCTCACCTTGGCTCGCGCCGGCTCCTGATGACTGCACCTTTACTAGTGGGATTGAATCAATCACGGCCTGAGCAATCGCACGGGTTCGAGTCTCACCAGTTCGTCGGTTTCGAGGACGACGACCAAGTTTGCAGAGCCCTACAATGGCTAGAATAGCCAGAATTGCGAGACCGACGCCCAGTGCTATGTAAAGCGAGATTAGCCTGTCGCTACCTTTCGAGCTCTCTCCGTTGTCTTTCGGGCTAGATCCAGTTATCGAAACACGGTACAGCGGATGTGGGTCATCAACGAAGGATGTCACAGTGAAATAATCGACACTGTCATCGTCACTACGGCTGCCTTCGCCGTCGATAATGGTGAACAGGTTCGGAATGCTCCCCATGATCCACTTTGTGTGGTCAGCCAGAGCACAACTTCCCCCTGAACTGCTGAAGAATACCGTGCAGGCAACCCTGTTCATTGAGATGCCTATGAGCAATCGGGAGATCGTTTCGTTATCTTGATCGCAGTCAATGTACGGAATACCTGCGTTAGAGACCTGGTTCGTATCCGGGGTGTACAGCGACATATTCCTACATCGGTCGAGTCCCACCACGTCAGTCAAAGGGGCGACAGGCGTGCTCCAGTTAAGACCACTGTGCTCGATATCGACGACGACAAGCTGATAAGGCGAGCCGTCCTTTGGCTCATCAGATTGAGAGTCGGTTGGGGTGAACAGCACCGCGTCTCTGGTGTCGAATTCCCTGAGGTGCATGAAATTCCGTATGTGCAACGACTCAATGCAATCGTATAATCTGATTGAATCGAGTGATGGGAGTTGGCACTAAAGACGCTGACTCCTAATGTGCGGTCAAGGTTATATGAGCCTGTGCATGATGATGCAGTTGTGCTCAACCTGGGTGGGGGGCTGTCTGTCTGGCCTTATTTTATCTAAGTTGCCTTAACTCAAGGCTTGGCATATGACTCGCAGACAGTGTATAATCACTAGCGATACTTCAACTTTTGTCTCGATCTCTTGATATTTCGATAATTCTGCCGCACAAATGGCATATTGCGGACGGTCCGCTCGCGCGAAATGACCTAACCTGAGCGACGCCTCAGTCTGCATGAGCGAGGTGCATAAGTGAGGTGACATCCTAGGTCATGTGGCAGCCGAGCTGGGAAATTGCTGATATGAGCAGGTCCCCCCAGCCACCGCCGCCTGGAGATCGCCGCCGCCGCAGTGACTTTACGCCGGGAGAGTGAAGAGCTCTCGATTGTCCTATATCTCACACAAAGTCGACCAAGGATGCCGCTCGCCGACTACTTGACCTACCAAGCAGGCTTCGTGCCCAAGCATGACGCTGACGCACAGACGAGATGCTACAACTACCTCCTCGACACAATTAAGTACCTAGAGAACATTGCAGAGCAGGAACCCGATAATAGGAACGTGAAGAACCGCGTGGAGATCTTCAAGGATCTGCAGGCCGTAACAGAGGTTGCATCGGGCTCAATGCGCCTGGACAGAGCCAACACATTCTGGCGGTACTGGGACAAGAACAAGCGGCAGATCATCACGACGCGCGAGGGCACGAATGACGACTACGTTGTTGAAGACAAGCTTGGCGAGCTGGAAGAGGGCCGCTACGTGCAGGAGTAATGTTCTTTCTTAGCGCTCAACTACGGACCGCCTTATTATACCGCTCAATTGTTGAGGACCGGCATCGGCCGCTGATAGCCGATAGTCGCTAGACGATGATCGAATGCAAGCCGACGATAGCGCGGCTAGGCTGGTCCACTACCAGGCGAAAGCGGCGCTACGCAAGCGGCGCAAGACGACTGGGTGGTAAAGCATTATGACGTCGTAATAAATAAATAAAGAATACTTGAATCAGATTTGGGAGAAGCTGAGCCCAGCGGCCGGTCAAAACCGGCCTGCTTCGAGGTCCTCAATCACTTCATCCGCCTCCTCGTCGTCTCCTTCCACCAGCTCGACGGTCGAGTACTTGAGCTGGTCCCACGCGCGCCAGAACCGGGCGCTGTCGTGGGGGTCTTGAGAAGAGACAAGAAACCCAAGGAAGTATTTCGCGTCCAAAAGCTTGTTCTTCTGGCGCATCAGGCTCTGGCTCTGTGGCTGCTGGCTGATGCTGCCGCTGCCGCAGTGGCCGGCGGCGCTTCGGCGGGCTGACGCCGAGGCTGCTGTCGAGCCCGACTTTGCGTACGGCAAGTCGAGCCAGCTCTCGCCGCCAGACGACCCGAATCCTCCAAATATCGGGTCCTCGGACTCGCTGATGGGGGAGTGCGGCATATACTTCTGGAACTCGGCGTAGGAGGTCGAGTCGCAGTACTCTGCCCAAACAGCATCGATTGCCGTGTGTATGTACTCGTAGCAGCGCTGGCGCGCTGCCATGTCGGAGTCCGGCAGGCTAACGCTCTTGCGTTTCCGCAGCACGGGCTCGTCGCTGTCGTCCGGGAATCTGAACTCGTTTTCAAGCCCGAACATGGGCGGTGATACCGGCAGCGACATCGACGGGTACGGCGACATGCTTGGGGTGCTTCCCGCGAGCGAGGACATGATCACTCGAGACGGATTGGACCCGGAATCGTGGGCGGTGGTGGTGCGTCTGCGCTTGCGCAGACGCCGGGACAGCACGGAGCTGTGGGTGTAGTCCTCCTCATCGCTGGACAGGCCGACTGTGTCCGCGGTAAACACCTTACGGGTAGCAGCCATGTGCTGGCCCTCCGGCCCGGGGATGGGCCGCGGCTGCGTCAGCGGCGTCGCATCTGGCGTCGGGATACGAGTATCAGCCATTACCTGACTAATCACAATCTCGGAATCCGTGCAAATTTTGCTGGCGAAAGAGAGGGGGCCGGGTGGCGAGGGGTGACGTGGCAAAACCGGGCTCTCGAACGGCGACGTTGAAGCGCAGTTTGGGCCGGTTGAAGGGCTTAGTCCTGGTGTGCTTGAGTCTGAGTGCTTAGAAACTGGCGAAGATGCCTGCTCCGGTGCGTTCGTGTACCTCTTTTCGATTCCGGTTGAGAATCTCTGCGCTGCCGCTGGAGGCGTGCTTTGGGGCTTCTACGATCTGAGGAGACGGGAGGGAGCCAAGGATTATGAAGGTGGGAGACAGCATGTCTGCATACTTAATATGCCGTATTAGTCAGGCTCTGCCACCGCGATCGTTTGTGGCTGTAAGGCGGTGGGTGTCGTGCAACATATGTGCGTCTCCCCCTGCACGGTCGTCTCATGTGCTCTACGCAGGGGGGGATTTAGTAGATATGCAATTGTGCTCGAAATGTAGATAACCTGACTTTGAGTAGGCTATTTTGAAGGTCACACAAGTCGCGGCATATGGCAGGTAGGGGCCGCGCCGTCACCCTGTATTTTCCACGTTCATACAGATAGAGGTCGTCTTTTGTTTCGCTCGTTGAATTTGTTCATCTGCGCAACAAATTGAGGGCCCTCCATTGGTATAAAATTGACTATGAGTTCGCATGATTCTGTAGCGCAGCGGCTACGTGTTTAAATGCAAAACGCTAATAATGCGAACAGAAAATCAAAGTCGCAAATATTAAAGGCGCTTTTCATCTTCTGTGCGTTTTCTCGCGAGTTGAGCTGCTTCGGACTTGCGCACGAATGTGTGGGGTGGTTAATTGACTCCCGTAGGCTGGGTTCGACACAAATTATACATAGGTAAGCTTGTTCGAATCGAGGAACCACCAAACCTTATACATCTAAGAACCCAGGGAACTTAACCGTGGCATAGCATGCTCGTAATTAGAACTCATATCAGCGATCGGTGACGGATGGCAATTGACTTTTTAATGCCGTTTGCACATACATAGCCTTTCAATGGAAGGCCCAGCCAACGTTACACGTTAGCACTAAGAATGGCTTGGGGCCTTATGTCACGAGGCGTGTGGCCCGCCGCCGCTGAACATCGTTCGCATATACTGGCCACACTCATATCAACGTCAGTGGCACCGCTTATCGAGCATAATATATTTGAACATGTCTGAATATCGCCCATTCAGGCTGAGTCACACAATTAGCGCCCACAGCGGTGACGTGCGTAGTGTGGCCTTTGTGAATGGCGCTATTGTGACCACCAGCCGGGATGGTACGGCAAAGCTAAGTCAAGCTAGTGGCGGAAAGGAGCTGACGCTTATGGACAGCGGCCAATTTTTGAACTCAGTAGCGACGAGTGACGAGAACAATGCAGTGTTTATTGGTGCGCACGATGGCAGCATCACGCGCATTGACCTCGACACGAACCAGGAGCTTATCTACCTTGGCCACACTGCCAATGTGTCCTGCCTCGACTTTGCTGGCTCTAGGCTCGCTTCCGGGTCCTGGGACCACACTGTACGGGTGTGGGAATCCCCAGAGAGTGCCATTGTGCTCGAGGGCCATACTCAGAACGTGTGGGACGTGAAGCTGTGGAGCGACACGCAGCTGCTGAGCGCGAGCGCCGACCGAACCATTAAGTTGTGGGACATAGCATCGAAGAGCGCTCTGCGCACTTTTGTGGGTCACGGAGATGCAGTGCGCAGCTTGGCGGTGCTCTCCCCGACCCACTTCGCCAGCACATCGAACGACGGCACAATTATTGTCTGGAATTTCGCGTCGGGGAAGCCAGAGGCACAGCTCAGAGGCCACCAGTCGTTTGTCTACTCGCTTGCTCGGCTCAGCGATAACCTGATTGTCAGCAGCAGCGAGGACCGGTCTGTCCGCGTGTGGGATTGGAAACTGGGCAAGAGTCTCCAGACGATAGTCCTGCCGTCCATTTCGCAGTGGTCGGTTGCAGCAGATAAGGCGAACGGTGACTTTGTTGTTGGGTCATCCGATAACACTGCGCGTGTATTCTCTCAAACCGCAGAACGCTGGGCCTCGGCAGACGAGCTCGCTCAGTTCGACGAGTCCGTTAAAGCGTCTGCATTTGGAGAAAACGAGATAGATGACTCCCAGATCGTTGACAAAAGCGTTCTTTCCCACCCCGGTAAAGAGGAGGGCCAGGTTGTCATGGTCAGAGGCGCAGGCAGCCAGATCGAGGCGCATCAGTTCTCCGCTGGGGTGTGGATCAAGATAGGCGACGTTGTTGGCAGCGGCCAGTCTAGTGGCTCCAAGAAAGAGACGCACAATGGTAAACAGTACGATTACGTGTTCGATGTTGACATCGAGGACGGTAAACCGCCGCTGAGCCTCCCTTTCAACAATAGTGACAATCCTTATATTGTTGCTGAGAAGTTTGTGGCCGACAACAATCTTCCCTCTTCCTACACGCAGCAAATTGTTCAGTTCATTATCCAGAACTCGCAAGCAAAGAGCTTTGATGCGGCTGCGCCCGCAGGAGCCAGCACCACCAACACGACGAGTGCATCAAGCACGAGCAGCAGCGCTGCGACCCCCAACACCGCATCGACAGGGTCCATCCCTGCCGTGTTGCAGTATTCGCAACTGCTGTTTTTGAAGGCATTCCAAAAAGACCCGCTGCTCAAGGCGTTGGAGAAGAGCGCTGACGAGCGAGGGGACACAATCCAGCAGTACCAGATTGAAATGCTGCTGAGCTCGCTGCCCAGCTCCGCGTCCGAGCTACTCAAGGTAGCCCTAGAGTTAAAAAACAGGTGGTCGGATAACCTCGACCAGCTGCTCCCGGTGTTTGACTTGCTGCGCATCGCTGTGGCCGACGCAGCGGCGCTGCCGCAGCAGGCCGTGTGGGCCCAGCTCCTCAGTGGCATCGACCCAGGAGTTCCTAAGCATGCGCTTCTGGCAACGCGGGGCGTTGTGAACCTCATTGGCCGGAATGACTTCGATGTGGCCAGCTCTGGATCTAAAGTTCTGCTTCAGCAGTCGCTCGCGATGGTGCAGGATGTTGCGCTGACCGCTCCAACAATTTCAAAGCCGCTGGCCGTTGCTTTGGCCACGCTTGCCCTGAACACCGCGGTCCAGAACCCTGTGGGGTTGAACGTGGCCGGATTTCTCCGAGCGATTGGCCCGAAAGTCATTGGCAGCGGTGATGCGGAGGCGTTCTACCGCTTTACGCTTGCGATTGGGCTGCGCACAGTGAGCGCTCCTGGAGAGACGTCTGGGTACCGCAAAGAGTGGTTCGCCGAAGCGCCTGCCGAGCCGCGCGTCACCGAACTACTGAGGGCTGTTATTCCGCGGCTGCCGAATTGATCCTTTAAAATATTAACGAGATCTAGAAAAGCTTAAGCACTAGAGCCGCGTGAGTGGTTCACGGTGTCCGTTTTGTGGTTTGTGGTTTGTGGTGAGATGGGATCGTGGCCCACGACTAAGCACACAACGGCTCGCGATCGCGCTCCTCATCATCAACATTTCGGGAATATGAGCTCGAAACGGGCGTCCTCGGTCGCGAGCGCGGGCGGAGCTGACCGGTTCGCGGTGCTGCTGAAAAAGCTCTTTCAGCTCAGAATCGAGGGCCGCGCGGTTGTCGAGCTGTTCACCGAAGTCCCGGACGGACAGATGTACCCCGACTACCGAGAAGTTGTTGACGTGCCGATTTCGCTTGCGGAGATTGGCAAGCGCGTGCGGGTGGGTGCGTACGACACCGATGACTCGATTATTGCTGACTTCGAGCTCATGGCCGATAACGCAAAGGCATACAATGGGGACGACTCGCCGGTGTATGACGATGCAGTGGACATTCTAGACTTTGTGCTCACCTGGCTCGGCCGCCCGCTCAGCGCCATCACGCGCGCCCGGCTGCAGTTCCAGATCCTCAACGAGCTGGAGTCCTACAAGTACAAGGGCCGGAGATTCAGCGACGCGTTCATGGTCGAGCCCGACCCGAAGGAGTATCCGTCGTACTACGAGGTGGTGACCGAGGCCTCATCGTTCACGAAGGTGCGAGCCCAGCTCGAGGAGGGCCCGGCTGAGACGTGGGACGACTTCCGCCAGCAGGTCGAGCTGATCTTCTCGAACGCGATGCTCTACAACCAGGAGGGCTCGCAAATTTACAACGATGCCCGATCGCTACGGAAGCAATTGGACACAAAAATCAAGAAGTACAGCCAGCTGCCAAAGCACCTTGCCTCTGTGTCGCCGAGAACCGCGACTTCGCGCAGCGGCAGTGCCGGCGGCGGCGACGGCAGCACCAGCGGCAGCGACGACGACGACGAGCCAGTAAGCGCGGACGACGACGATGACGAGGACGATGACGAAGAAGACGAGGTGGTCCGTGAGGTGCCTAGGTACGAAGACGACGACGACGAGGACTTTGAAGCCGATTTCGATGACTTGGACGACGAGGACCTGCAGGACGAGGATGACGAGAACGACGAGATGAAGGACAAGGAGCTTGTTGAGAACATGAATCCGCAGTTCATGCAGCCACAGACCGTTTACCAGGAGATCACCACGCGCCCCCCGGGGCAGACTGCCGAAGACACGCTGTTGCGTATGGTGACGTGCCAGTCGACGCCGATCCCGCCGCAGATGGCGGCAAGCCTTCCGATAGAGGACGTCAAGCGTGCGGAAAACGACATGCTCCAGCTCAGAATCCCGCCGTCACCGAAGCTCGCGTTCACGACGTTCGCTACGACGCTTCCATACTACCAGTCGAGCCTGCGGCTGTCGGTTTTGGTGAACAAGGACATCAACCCGCTCCAACTCACTGTTCTTGTCAACGGCGGCAAGGTGATGCCGCTCCCCATTGCATCGCCGCAGCAGCTGTGGGAGAACTTCGACATATCCCTGGCGCCGGGACTCAACCAAGTCACGGTTATTGCAATAAAGGCCGCCTACGGCGGCTTCATACGACACTATGGTCCCCCGCCGTTGGCGGATGCCGAGCCGGACGAGGAGCGGATGGTGCTGTTTTTGAACCTCTCAAAATAATCGGCTGAAGCTAGACTAGACCCAGAACTGAGTAACAACAAAGAGGGGCGAGATTAATGTATTATAGATAGCTAAGATGGCTCGTAGTACTCTGGGTCGAACACGTCCATGCATTCCAGCGCCTCTCTTAGAGTGTCCATAAAGCCGTTCACGCCGACCCGCAGCGTTTTTTCTGAGATTCCCGCGAACGAGACAAACAGCACATTGCCCCGGTGCTCCAGCGTTTTTGTGAACTCACTGGGTTTCAGTTCCGGGTCCGGCCGCAGCGTATTGTAAAGAGCGGCCGCCTGGGCATCGCTCTTCAGCGGCACCTTGAGCTCAAGGGTGTGATCCATGTGGGATCAAACGTCTCACCCGCTGGTCGCGTTTAGTGGTGGTTGAGTCGTAGTGAGAGGGATAGTAAGGTCGCGGGTCCAGCTGCACCAAACCCCGATTATAGAACTGCATTATTGGGTGTAAATAAATTGATTCGGGATAAACGCTCTTATACATTGCAGTCGACATAAAGCGGCCGAACTAGAACCAGAGGACCGCGACTTCACAGGAACCAATAAACGCTCACTTATAGCGATGCTGCGATTCTAGCAGCAGGGCTGTCTGCTCAACAATTGCCATTGGCTTTTAGCTGTTGAAGGGCGCAAGAACTGCCACCACCACACTGTTGTGCGTCATGCACCGCGCTCAGTAATCGGTCGGAGCGACTCGCCAGCGTTACCCGGCGGGCAAGGGTTAGGTCCTGACTATCGGGCCACCACCACCCTTTACGTTAGCGGGGGGGCCTGCAGGCAGGGAAGCGCCCGACCACACCACCAAGCAGAACCTCCACCTCATCAATGCCGATCTTCACCGACCTGCCGCAGGCGTTCGTGCTGAGAAATGCCAGTGAAGCGTTGACCATTGATCGCCGCTCCGGCGAGATTGCCGCCGTGGACCCCGAAAAGGCATCGCTGGCCGGCGCAGGAAAGCCATCGGAAACCATCGCAGGCGTGCTTGGCATTGTGGACCTGCCGTTCTCGAAGTACTTGGTCCTTGCCATGTCCAGCAAGAGAGCAGGCGATATTGGCGGGGAGCCCGTGTACCGCGTCACGCAGACCCGGATTGTTGCGTTCGGCGAGGCGAACAGCAAGGACGCAGACTATGTCAGTTTGCTGCGCTCGCACCTCGACGCCGCCACGCTCTTTTACTCGCCGACCCACGACATCACGTCGCGGTGGCAGCGCACGAGCGCCCTGAAGGGTGCGCCCCACAGCTACGACGAGAGGTTCTTCTGGAACCTCGACATGTCGCGCGAGCTCGTGTCGTTCCCGCGCTTCCTGTTCCCCGTGATCTACGGCGTCTTTTCGGAGTCGAAGCTGATCCTGAACGGCAAGAGCGTCCAGTTCGGCGTGATCTCGCGGCGCTCCCGCCACCGCGCCGGCACGCGCTACTTCCGCCGCGGCCTCGACGCGCTCGGCAACGCCGCCAACTTCAACGAAACGGAGCAGTTCGTGATTGTTGGCGGGCGCGTTTTCAGCCACGTGCAGACGCGCGGCTCCGTTCCGGCGTTCTGGGGCGAGGTCAACACGCTGCGGTACCGCCCGACGCTCGAGATCGGCGATCTTGACTCGAGCGCTGCGGCCGCGGCAAAGCACTTCGCCGGGCAGAAGGAAATTTATGGCACCCCCCAGTTTTTGGTGAACCTCGTTAACCAAACCGGGTACGAGAAGCCAGTCAAGGAAATCTATGAGCAGGTGGTCGAAAGCCTGCGCGACCCGGCCCTGCAGTACGTGTACTTCGACTTCCACCATGAGTGCTCTAAAATGCGCTGGCACCGGGTGCAGATCCTTATTGACCGACTCATCGAGCTTGGCCTCAACAAAACGGGGTGGTTCGAGTCCGTGAATGGCGAGGCGGTGGCCAACCAGTCCGGCGTCGTGCGCACGAACTGCATGGACTGCCTGGACCGCACCAACGTCGTGCAGAGCTGCGTGGCAATGCATGTGCTCCAGCGCCAGCTCGAGGCTGCGGGCGTGCTGGCCCCAGGCTCAAAGATCGCCGACAACGCCACGTTCACAAAGGCGTTCCGGAACATCTGGGCCGACAACGCCGACGGCGTGTCCTGCGCCTACTCAGGCACCGGCGCGCTCAAGACCGATTTCACACGAACCGGCAAGCGCACGAAGCTCGGTGCCCTCAACGACCTGCGGAACTCCATTGTGCGCTACTACACCAACAACCTCCGCGACGGCCCCCGCCAGGATGGCTTCTCGCTTTTCGTTGGTGAGTTTGTCCCGTCGGCGCGCTCGTTCCCCTTCGTCGACCGCCGCTCGCTGTGGATCCAGGCGGTGCCGTATGTGCTTGGCGGATCGCTACTGGTGGCTTTGCTCTCCATTCTCTATCCGTCCGACACGCACTCGACGCTCTTCAACTTCTTCATGTCCCTGTTGTTTGCATCGTTTGCTGCTGCCTCGCTGAAGTTCATCTTTGGCCACGGGCTGCAGTACGTCAACTGGCCAAAGCTAATCCCTTTGGACTGGGTGCGTTGGTCGTCGCACGGATACGAGATTGTAGGCCAGTCCCAAGGCTCGAAGGAGGAGTGAACGAAGAAAAAATAGCAGTTACCTTGAAAATCCGTATTTGAGCAGCATTACGCTTAAACTACGGAGAGTACAGAGACCTCGCAGCAATTCCTTCTCCAACCTCGGCTTGCTTCTGCAAATTGTGAATGACTGGGGATTGCATTAGATTAGCTTTATGATTTTAATCTCTTTTTTTTTCTATGCTAGTGGTTCGGCTTGGCGAAGTAGCCCGCATCCATGGGTTCCACAAACCCATCTAGCCATTTCTCCAGAGCGTCAGAGCCCCCATCAAGGGGCAGGCCACGAGCCATCAGCGCTCTATGGAGCTCTTCCTCGACCAGGTCTTGGATCTGGCTACGATTCTGCCTCAAAAGCGTATCATCAGCCCGTGTTTCAGTTATATGCTTCATCATGCGGCCTCGCAATACCGAGAGCGGCGCATAGCGGAAGGGCCAGCCAAAATCTAGCGTCTTGGCAAGCTGCCTCAGCGTTCGTGAAGGAAGACGGTAGACAGACTCCGATCCATCTATGCCCTCGCTCGCAGTATGTATCTGTTGCATTCCCTGTGTATAGAGTTCGTGGCGACGCTTTCGATTGGCTACCGAGTAGCACGTAGATGGTGCAATGCGGGGGAACACCCATAGAACTGCAGGGGTCATTTCAAAGCACACGGCGAATACTACACAGAACATAGGCAGTTTATAGAAGTCGCGCTCTGTGCGAAGCACCGTCAACAACTCAGATCTGGTGACTTGGATTGAGTGCGAAGGAGTGTGGCGGATGGATCCCTCGATTTGTGCCAAGTGCGTGTTCTCCACGATTGACTGGGAAATGGCAAGCCCGCTTGCAGCATTATATTTGTTACGCACTTCGGCTGCCACTCTTCTATTATCCCAAACATTTTTGATGCCCGATTTATAGAACTTCACCAATGCCTTTCCTTTCCCAAATAACCCTGAGGCTGGAGCGATTTTAGCCGGCAGGGTGCTAATGGCATTCATCCTCCAACGGCTGCTAACCCCTAAAACAGCGACTCGGTTTGCCAGCGTGCCGTCGTAGACAGCTTGCAGTAAGCGGATACCGGATACGCCGATTACCGATCTCCCACCAAAGCCGGGGGGCGCGCGCGTGCACACACATGTAGGTTTAGAGCTGCGGCGGTGGGGGGCATACTCAAGCGGGAGCTCTAAGCATGTGACACCATAAGGACAGGCCCGCCGTGGCCATGAGGCCGCGAAGCGGTCTTTCTCTCGGCAATACCCCCAACGAAGCAGTTGTGGATGTCGCTGGCGTCAATTGTTCAGGGTCAATGAACTTATTTCTGAAATGCATTGTAGCAATAGCGTCTAGCACAGTGCAGAGTTTGGGCCTCACGCTGCAGCGAGCCTCATACATGTCAGTGTTTCTAGGGCCTGGCGATGCATCCGAGCGCAAAAACATATATCTCTGGCGCGTAGGCGTTGCTCTATTCATAGCCGCGAACCTGTTTGGTTCAACGGTCCAGATTGCATTGCTCCCGCTCGCCCTTGTATGCACCCTGCAAGCCGCGGGTCTCGTCGCGAACAGCGTATTCGCATGGCTCCTGCTGCACGAGCCGCAAAATCCGCCAGCAATCGCGGGAACATGCCTAATTATACTCGGGGCCATTCTAGTCGCGGCATTTGGCGGAGTGCGCGAGGCCGACCCCGACCTGTCGCTGAACCAATTGTTGAAGCTGCTGTACACACGCCATTTCATGCTTCATCTGGTGTTTTCGCTAGCAGTTGTTTTCGCATGTGTTTATAGAGCGCGAAAAGCTGATCTGCGCGCCTCTTTCCAGGGTGTCCTGTATGGCCTAGCCGGGGGAATTCTCAGCGCCCACTCCTTGTTAATGGCGAAAATCACGGTGGGTTTGCTGCTCAGGGATATGCGGAAAATATTTAGAGACCTCTCAGAGGCCCGGTTTTGGGTTGTGCCGATCCTTTTTCTGATGTTCGCACTTGGTCAGATGTGGTGCGTTAATAGCGGGCTCCAGCGCATTTCCACGTCAATTTTGTTTCCATTGGTCTTTTGCATCTATAACATCGTTACTCTGATGAACGGCTTGGCGTTCTATGGGCTGAAAACAATGTTTGAGCCCAAGCACCTGGGGTTCGTCATCTTCGGCACTTTCGTGCTCATTCTCGGGGTTGGACTTCTGTCGTCCCGGCATTGCGACGATGCCAATGATACCTACGACATAGAGCAGCAGCAGCAGCAGTCGCTGAATTCGCTGTCGTCCCCCCTCTCGCCGAATCTAACCGGCCCTTTCGAGCCAGGGTCCCCAGTCCGGCGCGAGCCAGATGTGATGCTCGGCTCACCGGTCTCACCTCGCACGCGAAGGCCACTTGCTAGTAGGCCCGGCCCCGGGCTCGAGTCGCCACTGCTCGAGTCGCCCGCTTCGGGCCCCCAATACACATCACTGGAGAGCTTAGATCCCAATATTGCCAACCCCGACAAGTCGCGGCACCGAGGCAATAGAAACGGGCGGAATCCTGTTCTCTCGAAAGAGCAGCAGGTCATTTTGCGGGAGCTGTACATGTGAATTAATGATAACCCAATCTACCCTACTGCAGTAACGATCGAGAGACATGAAAAACAGAGTCGACAAGAAGGAGACAGCGCATCACGCCTGATGTCTAATGCCGCCGCCGAAATCTGAAGTGAGCCCATAATCCGGTTCGACGCTATTACACTCTATCCATATGCATAAATATGCGCCCTACAAAGCATTTATGTGACTAAACACCTTGATTGTGCTCGAAGCTACTAAGATGGAATCCAATTTCGATCGCAGGCTCCTCCAGCTTCGAGTGCTCGTATGTGAGCACGCCAAGGCCGCCGGCAGGCAGTAGCATGGGAATATACGAAGAGAGAGGGATCCCGACCCAGCGGTGCACCAGCATGCGGAGGCTGTGACCGTGGGCGAAAATAAGCACGTCGTTGCACGGATCATCGAGGTCCATCGCCTCTTTGTGGATCTTGCGGATGTCGTCGATCAGCGAGTCCAGACGCGCAGTGATGTCCTCCGGCGATTCGCCGCCCTCGCACCCGTCCGAGGTGATCTTGAACGGTGTCGAAAGACCGCGCACCTTGCGGGACTCGTTGATTTGGCGCGTCGTCCAGCCCTCATAGTCGCCATACTCCCACTCACGGACACGCTCGTCCACGGTTATGCGGTGGGCCGGAATGCTCCACTTCTTGGCGTGCAGAAACAGATCCATCGTCTGCTGTGCGCGCAGGCGCGGGCTCACATATATGTGGCGCACGAATTTCGGGTCAATGAGGCGGCCAGAGCCAACGCCAATGGCGCCGTCCTCGGCTACAAGCTCGGCACCCTCCTTGAGCAGCGGCAGGTCAGTGATACCGGTGTGGAAGCCCTTCTTTGACCATTCGGTCTCGCCGTGGCGAATCACAATCACCCGAGGTGTACGAGAACCCATGATTCTTCAATAATGTGGAGACGGTTGGCACGCTAACTATATCTAAAGCTGATTATGTAGGCCCCCGGCTCACACAGGCAGCGAGATCT
Organism: Entelexis gropengiesseri; assembly: GCA_030579755.1. NCBI lineage: Eukaryota > Fungi > Ascomycota > Dipodascomycetes > Dipodascales > Trichomonascaceae > Entelexis > Entelexis gropengiesseri. Next base: position 46,844 of record JAKTRO010000001.1, on the reverse strand, counting down.
AGGGCAAGGTTTGTGACATAGGCCTGTTGCGCGGGCGTTTGACTGACTGTCCATAGCCCACGCTGGCTTGTGGTGCGCTCAACAAAGTATTACTACCTGCGCTCGCGCTAATATATGATTCAAGCAACAAAGCCTAGACAACGGTCATGGCTAGCTCACAATAGGTTCCTATATACATGCAGGCTTGGGGTAGGGCGACAGCCCTCTCAGCCACTGGAGAGTAAGGTGGACTCTTAAACATTTGAGCAGTGATGAATGCCGGTGCTTTTATGGACGCAGAATGAGAGTGCCCTAACCGAGGCGGACCCCGAGGCTAGGCTTAGCTGTCTACCTGTCGTCGTGCAGTAGGAAGGGTAGGTTAGGGACTTCTCGTGGCCGCAGGGTGCACAGCGGATCCACCCTGCTGTCACTAATGGCTGCGCGAAATACCGAGCAGCATTGGGCATATTGGTATAGAATGTTTAATGCAACAAAACGACCTGCAGGGGTAGCGCAGATAAGTGCACAGGCCCTATATATATATATGTAAAGTGAACAAGCTTCTTTAGTTATGATCACTCTGTTGGAAGCCAAGCATCGCTGCTACTAGATTGTTTCTGCCGCTTAATAGCTTTCTGCTGCGCCTTGAGCTGCTTTTCGTTCTTTTTAGCGACGTGCTCAACCAAGGCATCTTCGCCCCGCTTTTGCGATGCTGTCACAGCTTTAACATAGGTCAAGGCGTCTTGATCATCAAATTGCGTACTGCTGCGTGGCGCAGCCGGCGGTCCGTACCGGTTATATGCTTCTCTTAGCGGTATGTCCCAATCTGACTCTGGCTGGCCGGGTTCAGAGGTTTGCTGCTCGAGCTGGCGAGCGAATTCCACGTTTTCGCGATCGCCCTCCACTGCCCTTTGCCTCAGAGAGGCGAACTGGATCATCTGGGCCTCCTCCTCACTTGGCGACGACACGGCAAATAGGCGGATCTCTCTCGGTAAATGCTGTTTGGGAAATACGAGATCAGGAAGTAAACAGGTTAGGTAACGGCAATGGGTCAGTTTACCTAGAGCCAGCCATGACTTTGAGACGTGCTCATCGATACGAAACAATAATCCTTAAATAGTCGCATCGACTGCGACAGTCAAACCAGTTGCTTCATTGTGATTGACATTGAATTCGAGGGCCTTCAAACCAGCTTCAAGCTCCTCTCTGCTGGCTGAGTAGTCAGCAGCTGTCGACCGCTCTGATCCGGCTCCGCGAGCTCTTTGAATTGCAGGAAGCCATGTCAGACGCGGAGTCAGATGCCGCGATGGGCTCTGGAGTAGAGTCGGAGTTAGAATCAGTATCATCGCAGCAGCCGGACGTCGAAGAGCGGCTCAAGAGCTTGCATGAGCTTGATCTCCAAATAACCGGAATCCTGGACCGCGGCTCTGCAGTTGTAGAAGCAATTGCGGCCAGCAAGCGACAATCTGGTGCAACTGGCTCCAAAGAAAATCACAAACAGCAGTTTGAGTCTGCGCTGAAAGATTACAACTCAGTAGTCGAAGATGTAAACCTTCGACTGCGCACAGAGGTCAAAATGTTGCATGAGGCGCTGCGCTCGCAGTTGCTTCCGCTTAATATCCCAGTTCAAGGATCCGAGTTTGGACGGGAGAAGGAAGACATGATATTCAAAAGCCTACAGGATGATTCCTGAGGCAATGCTAAGCCGCGTAAGCGAGATAACAAGCGAGTCAACCGGGATGCGCTTTGAGAATGAACCACTCAGAGCTATGTAATTATACCTACGTGTGCTCGTAAGCACCAATAAGTCTCATTAATGTTAATGCTGTGTGCCATCCACTCTCTCTCTCTCTCTTTAAAATCGGTGAGGTAAGCGGTGTTGGCCAGCCACAATCCGGTGAGGCGCAACGGTGTCTGTGCCCATTACAATGCTTTCGAAAGTACACTGAACAAGATTGACTCTCAAGAAAGACGTCAATGGAGCACTCATTAGGCTGTCAAGGCGATGCAGGCTGATCGTGATGCTGAAGCTGCCGACCAGGGCTCGAGCCCTAAGCATTAGTCAAGTGAGTACCTTAGTGGCACTGTGGGGGAGCCGCGACTCACGGAAAAAATCGATTAGGTTATGCAACTTTTCACGCCCAAGCGTGTTAACCACCTAACGTCGAACAAATATGTCTGAGGAGATTCTGCAGCTTCGCGGCGCCCTTGAGGGCCACCAGGGATGGGTGACTTCGCTCGCCACCTCCAGCCAGAACCCGGAGCTTCTGGTTTCCGGCTCGCGTGACAAGTCCATCGTTGTGTGGAAGCTCACCCTCGACACCGAGAATGTTGGCTACGCCCAGCGCTCGCTGCTCGGCCACAACCACATTGTTCAGGATGTTGCTATTTCCCAGGACGGCAGCTACGTGCTTTCTGCCTCGTGGGACAAGTCGCTGCGTCTTTGGTCGCTGAGCGATGGCTCGTCCACACGCTTCGTTGGCCACACCGGTGACGTTATGGCCTGCGACTTTTCCGCTGACAACCGTATGATTGTCTCGGCTGGTCGCGACCGCTCTATCAAGCTGTGGAACGTCATTGGCGAGCAGCTTCTGTCGTTCGACGGTCCTAAGGGCCACAGCGACTGGGTCACTTCGGTCCACATCACGCCCGAGGAGAAGCCTCGCGTGATCTCTGCCGGCGCTGACAAGCTTGTGAAGGTAAGTACCGATTTTTCATGGTGTGCACGGTGTGGAGATGATGTTACAATATTTGCTACTTCCGAGATTAGCGTCAATGCGGCACATTTTTCCACCAAGATCTCTGATCCACGCCACTTATGTTTGCAAAACATCAACAACCCATTGAAACAGAATACTAACAATTATTACAGTCCTGGGACGTCTCTACTGGTGAGCTTGCTGCCGACTTCGTTGGCCACAAGAACTACATCAACGCCGCTGTCCTCGCTCCTGATGGAACCCTCTGCGCCTCTGGCGGTAAGGAGGGCGTTATCAACATCTGGAACGTCGAGCCTGCCGGCTTCATGTACTCTCTCCCCGGTGCCGAGGAGGTGTTCAACCTCGCCTTCTCGCCCTCGCGCTACTGGCTCGCTGCCGCTACCGCTTCCGGCATCAAGATCTACGACCTCCAGTCGCACTCTCTCCGTGAGGAGCTCCACATCGAGACCCCCACTGGTAAGGAGCCCGTTCCGGTCTCGGTTACCTGGTCTCCCGATGGACAGGTTCTCTTCGCGGGCTACACCGACGGCGTTGTGCGTGTCTGGCAGGTCATGCGCTCGCTTGCCAACTAAATCGACTAGTTCGACTTTGTTTCAAGCAGCCGTTCTGTCCAACATTAATAAAATAAGTTCTTCAAAAACAACTTTGTTAGCGAGTGCGTTGCATTTTAAAAGCCATCCTAACCACATTTACGTAGGTCACTTCCCACTACTGGCTCGCTCGTGAATGCAGAGCGCCTCAAAGAGGTATGATCTGTAAAGTGATGGGCGGGTTGGCGGACGGGCGATCTCTAAGGTAAGCTGAGACATGCCGTTTCAACGAGCTGGTCCCACCCTATATAGCATCACGATGCTGTGAGGTATTTCGATGATGCAAGTTTGTTATGTGAAGATATTTTTTTTAGCCAGATCTATTGTGCTGGATAAGGCTCGACGCCACCTCGCTATGGTCTAGCTCACGTCCCAGGAGCTCCTCGAGACACTCTTGAGGATCGCGTGCGCCTCCCCATTTGAGGACCGCGTTCTTGAACCGGTCCCCTGCATGCTGCCAGTTCGCGGGGTCCTTGAATAATAGCTCCCAGGTCATCGACGCGAGCGAACGGTCGAACAAGTAGCTGTAGTAGGTAGCGCCATAGGAGACAAGATGTCCAAATTGGGCGAACTGCTGCGTGACTTGCTGACCCCATGGGATGTCTGGAAATAGAGTGTGATCGCGGGTCATCCTTTCTGCCACTCGATGTGAGCTGCCCTCGAATTTGTTTGTATGTAGCGCCTGGTCGAGCAAACTCAGCCAGATCTGATGCCATGTCTCCCAGAACTCGGTGGCAGCGTCGACCTTTGCTTGGCTTGCGAGAAATTCTGAGGTGTTGAGGCCCGGCTTCAATGAAGCCAGCACCGACGGCTCAGCAACAAACTTCTCGAACAAAATGGACGGAAGCTCTACAAAGTCTGTGGCACAGCGAGTACCGGCTACGTTCTGCAGGTCTGTTCTGCCAATCATAGAATGGATGGCGTGGCCCATTTCGTGGAAAATCGTTTGAACTTCATGGTACTGCAGGTCCACGGTCCCTTTCCGATTGACTTCGAAGTCACACATCAAGGCGATGATGGGAAGCTGCTTCTGGCCAGTGACAAAATCTTTGCGAGAGCATTGCACCGTGTAGTGCGCGGGGTTCGGCTGTTTCCCAGGCCTGCTGAGTAGATCGCAGTAAATCACCCCCACTTTTTCGTTGTTAGCATTGAAGGCGTCGAGGCGCTTTACTTCGGGCGCCCACACCTCACCCGGAGAAACATCGCCAGGCTCAAAGCGGAGCCCGTACAAGGTCTGACACAGGTCGCTGATAGTCTGGAACACGTTCTCCAACGCAAAGGTGGGGGGCGGCTTGATCCGGCGCATTTGGGTCCGGTACCGCGAGAGAACGAACGCATAGTCCCAGGGTGCGGCCACGCCACCTAACTTTGCCAGTTCCTGTTTCGCCAGAGGTGCCACGGATCTTGCCAACGACGTCAAGAACTCGCTGACATTCTCTGAGTTCCGCATCACTTTGTCACCAAGCTCATAGTCCGCGAACGAATCGTATCCCGCCAGTCCAGCTAGCTCTTTTCTGTCTTGCAGCACCTCGTCCAGGAGCCGCACTTGGTGATCCGGCACCGTGCGCAACGCCTGCCAAATCTTTTTTCGTGTGCTGCTGTTTGATGCCGTGGCCATTATGTGCTCGGCTACCGAAAGATTGGGAATTGCCACTGTTTTTTGCCCCAGCAAGCTCGAGGGGCTAATCTTGAGCTGGCCTAAGAGGGACACGCTCACCCCCGCCAACTCAGCCGGCGAGAATGTCAGTTGCTTTTGGATGTCTGGCGACGGCTCCGACACTCCCATAAGGAAGTACTGTCCTTTGACGCTAATGGAATTTGAGAGATCGATGAACCTGTTTTCGCGCTGTGGATCTGAGGCAAAGCCCAGACCGCTCTTGAGAAAGTCATGTTCGAGGATTTCGGCAGTTTTTCGCTCCTCACCCCGAACATCTGGGTTCTTAAGAGCCTTTGTTACGAGAGTATAGAGCTCGCGACTTGTGTTGAGTTCGTTCATGAAGCCATACATCAGTTCGTGCGCCTGCTGGGCGGCCTCGGCCATTCGCTGCGACGGGTGGCTAATGCGCACAAAAGCCGCAAGATCAACTGCCCTACAGAGCGTATCGCTCAATTTATCGACCTTTCGGACAGCGTCGTTGTCGTCTGCCGTCGACTCGCGCAGTTCGGCCGCCATTGCAGTAGCCTCGGCTAGCGAGGCCCGGGCAAACTCGGTGAGCCCGCGCGGGGACGTGAGCCCCTTGATGCCAAACAGACCTGTTGGGGCCCTAGAAGAAGCAACTGGAGAGCGAAGATAGTCGCGGAGCAGCTTCATACCATGCTGGAGACAAAGTTTCAGAGCGGGTCGTGTTTAGTCATTTTTGTGGCATCGCCGGACCGGCGGGGGAGGAGGAGCCCGCGCACCAGCGGGATCAGTGGACAATTGGAGAACCGCTAGCCGAGCCGCCGAATGCATTCCGCTGCTCGACCAAACGTTGGCTCTTTGCCTCCGATAACTCCTGCTGCTGTCCAGTATGAGCGGCTTCCAGCTTGTCGCAGTCAGGCTCGTGCTTAAGTCAAAAAAATTAGGAAATGAGAATAACTAAATTAGCACACAGCGGAAGGCCAAGATCCGTCAGTGGCGCATGCTTACTCTTTTGGAGGCTATCTACACTTGAAGCGTCTGGATTGTTTATTTACTTGCCTCGTACTTTTGGAACATGTCAACGCCATCGATCTTGCCGAGAATAGACTCGACAATCATACCCGTAACCAGGTAAGGATCGATATTGGACGCCGGACGACGGTCCTCAAAGTAACCCTTCTTGTCCATGGCAACTGATCTTGGGATACGCACAGACGCGCCGCGGTTCGCGACACCGTATGTGAATTTCTCCATCGAGGCGGTCTCATGGCGGCCAGTAAGACGCTGGTGGTTATCCTCGCCATAAGTGAGGATGTGCTCCTTGTGGCGGGTGCCCAGCTTCTCTAGCGCCGCCTCAATGGCAGTCAGTCCACCGTCCTTGCGCATCTTCTCGGTCGACACGTTCGTGTGGCAGCCGGCGCCGTTCCAGTCGCCCGCCAGCGGCTTGGGGTGGAACGTGACCTTCACGCCGAAATCCTCACCAACACGGTGCAGCAGATATCTTGCGATAGTCAGGTCGTCGCCCATCTTGATGCCCTCGCAGGGCCCGACCTGAAACTCCCACTGCGACGGCATGACCTCGGCGTTGACACCAGAGATGTTAACGCCGGCGTAGAGACATGCGCGGTAGTGGGCCTCGACAATATCTCTGCAGTTGACCTTCGTGGAGCCAACACCGCAGTAGTAAGGGCCTTGGGGAGCCGGGAAGCCGCCTTTAGGCCAGCCGTAGATGTTGTTGAACTGGTCGAGCAGGGTGTACTCCTGCTCGATACCGAACCAGGTGTGCTCCGCCTTGTGCGCCTCCATGAGCTTGGCGCATGCGTCGCGGAAATTAGTCCTGTTCGGCTTGCCATCGTTGTCGATGCACTCAGCAAGCACAATGATGTTGTCGCCGCCACGGGTCGGGTCCTTGTAGATGGCGGCCGGCTTCAGCAGCACGTCGGAGTTGTCGCCCGCGGCCTGGCCCGTACTAGATCCGTCGAAGTTCCAGATAGGCAAATCGTCGATCGACTTCGGGACGGCGTCCAGAGTTTTCGACTTGGAACGCAGCTCCAGCGAGCCGTCGATCCACACATACTCGGCTAATACCTTCGGGCCCTGCGGCAGCGAAAAGTACTTACTGAGAGTGGCGGTGTTGGAAGCGGGCACTAAAGACTCCATTGTTTGAGGGGACCGGTTTCTGCGGATGAAATGGTGATGACTGTTTTCGGTTATATTTATACGCTGAGAAAGCCTCCTGGATCCGTAGGGTCAGGACTGTTTGATAACGAGGCAAGAAGGTCGAAGATCTAGGGCTAGGTCTGCGGCAAACGTAGCCCACGGACGATACGAGAGGAAAGGTTGTAGTATTGTCAAAGGTGCAAATGCAACACACGAGCAGAAATTATCCTCGAAATGGCCTCAGTCCGCTCGACGTAAACTTAAACTGGAGCGGCCGTGGCCTGATGGCAGCACATTGGCCGGACGGTAGATAGTCCCGTGACGTGTGACTAACTCACCCGTCAGCGACCGGACAGCGATAACTTAAATATGCTCGAACTTATCTTTGGCCAATCAAGCGCGTGATTAATGGTTTATGCGCTGGGAAATCGCGCGCCCCAGCTCGAGCAGATGAATCGGCAAGCTTCAACGATGAGCATATATATAACTTTTCGTTATTTATTTCTCACTATGATGCCAGAGCCCGTAAACCCAATACCCCTGGTTTTCAATATCCGCGCTGCCTTAAAAACTCCCCTCCGTTCCGGCACCTGGCCATTTACTCCGTGGGCTGGGGCCCGCGCGTAGTGCCGATATCGCTGGACTCCTAGCTGTCAATCGGTCTCGAACGCACGTTACCCGTGCCCTATAATACGAGTGTCCTGTCTAACCGAAGCGAGTGCTCGCTGGCATTGGGTGTGGGGAACCAGCTCTTGATGCTAGCCTGCAGCCAGATCAGACTCTGAGCATCACCTCATCCATGAACCACACAGGGTTTGCGGGGCTTCAAGATTCGAATTGGAATTCCGACCCTAAGGATATTGCGAAGAGACGCAGGCCGCATTTTTTTAGCGACTACTGAAGAAGCCGCCATAAAACTCAAGGGCATCATCGTTTAGCTTCGATCTGTGCCGCTAAATACGTCATATCTCGTTGCCAAGCAGGGTTCCATTTTATGATTGTCATGGGTTTCTCGCGGCTGGGAGTAATCACAAAGCCGAGGCCTCCCCTTCCAGAGAACAGGAAGCACCAAGCATACTGGTGGGGATGAGATGGTCTTATCGTAGGAGAGATTGTTGGATAAAGTTGACACAAGAGCACCATGGACTTGTACCTAATACAGTCTTCTTGAAAGCTGGTTTCGAAGTATGACTTAAGATACTTCATCAAAAAATTACCTGATCCTCCTTGGATAAATTGCAGCCTCAATCTCATGGACTTCTAAGGATCGAGCATTCTGGTGAGAGACGTTTGGAGGAGGTATAGGGCCTCAGCCGTGATAATCTTAGACGGTGCCCTGGAAAGAGTGATCGCATGAATAATATTAAGCTGCGCATTGGCCGTTGCGTCTCACCGCGGCGTCAGAAGTAGCCAGATTGCTCCCTTGAATTCAATGGCTAATCCTCTCGAACGTCACGTAACTTAGTGGTGCCATCCACCTCGTATCAGTTTATTTGCTTTGACTGACCCCGTTGAGCACCGGAAACGGGTGACGCAACGTTGATTTCAAGCGCGCAGAGCCAGCACTTTCAGCAGAGCCGGGAAAGCAATCGAAGCGGGCAGCCACGACAGCCGTGGGTAACCCCCACAACAGAAACAAGCATCGTCAGCAATGACTAAGAGGAAATGCCGTTCGCGCTGTGCGAAAAGCCCCCCCCTGTTTCTCCCCCAGTTTCTCCCCCTGATCGAGGTGCATCAAGAAGGCGAAGAAAAAGACGTCAGAAGGTAGGCGCCCGTGAGATGACGGCTACTTGAACGTACGACTAGGATCGATGCATATAGGTATAGCTATAGACTGATGAACCCCTTCACACTCCAATTTCACCATGCCAGTTTTATCCAAACAGTGCATGAGCTGTTCTGCCGTTGAAGTTTGAGGTGCATTGCGAGGATTCTAGGGCTCCGGGTGTTGTTCGGAACGCCCTCCTGGTAACGGAATCTTACCTGAGAGGCGCGCATGTGTACATTCTACGTCATCGGGTGTGCTCGCCCACTTCTCCTCCCAGCTTATCTGGGTAAGGTTATCATTAAAAGCTCTCACTTCCAAGATCTTCAAAAGCCTCCCACTCGGGATCTCGGGACACCAGCATCACCAAAGCCAGTCCTGAGACCCGGATAGCATAGAGATAGTGCCATATCAACAAAATATAAAATTTAAGCGCTTTTTTCACAACCATGCGACCAAGAATATTCTCAATATCTAGGGCTGCAGGAACGTGCATGACCGAAGCCATAGCTGTCTGAGATCTCTAACCCTAAACTGCAGACTTGCATGGTCCGGAGTTAACGTTAGCACCCGGCTCTAGAGGGTTATCCTCCCACGCTCTGGCACGGATAGGTGACGCTCCCGCAAAAGATCCAGTAAAAATTTGGATGTATAAGCGCTTTTTAAGAAAAATTGGGCTAAAAGCAGCGGTTCTGAAAGGGCGTTGGAGCTTTTCAGCAGCTGAAAATACCCATTTTTTGACTCCCATCCGCACTATAGCCGTGAAGCGCCAAGGCATGCCGCATTGGGACGCGATCAGAGCATCACAAGCTTGAGAAGGCTGACCTGAGCCGCAATCGATCAGGTGGGCGGGCATCAATATGACCCGAGAGGAGTGGGAGGAGACGATATTGGTTGGGAACGGCAACGATGCAAGGGATTGACGCACAATGATGAAATGACATAGTGCATCAGCGACTGTGCTTGAACTGGGCTGAGGTATCTTTTAGAGCCGCGACCTGCTAGGCGTATCAGTCACCACGCGTAAAAACTATTTAACTGCGATAAAATTCCACCAATTATCCACTTACCCACTGCGATTATAATGGCTGCTCATCCAGTACCGGGTCTCACTGCGACTGAGGTGGGAGATTATAGTGCTTCCTCAAGGAATATTGACCTTGAGTCTGGTATTGTGTCCTCTGAGGAAGAGCCAGGTAGAGTGCGCCGCTCAAAGAATGTTCGGCAGACTCTTTTGCTTGCCTTCGGATCTTTGGGAGCAGTCTACGGAGATATAGGCACCTCTCCGTTGTATGTCATGGACTCTATTGCACTCCCGCAGGCAATTCCAACCAATGAGGATATCTACGGATGTGTCTCGATCGTGATTTGGCTGTTCATCATCATCGTCTTCTTCAAGTACACTCTCATCGTACTCGTTTGGGGTCCCAATGCTGGTGAAGGTGGCCAAGTTGCCATCTATGCTAAGATCGCGCGCACGGTTGGCTTTGGTCCTAAAGGTGTCCACATCCCTGGTGCTCCCGATAAGTCGGATTTGGAAATCATGCATCGTGTTGATACTATGGTTTCATCTGGCACAGATAACAAGCGCAGCTGGAAGCGTCATCCGCTGGTTCTCAAGGTTGTTTCTTATCTGACACTTGGTCTTTGCTTCCTTGGGTGTGGTCTTGTAATGTCCGATGGTCTTCTTACGCCAACCACTACTTCATTGACCGCGGTAGGCGGTATCCAGGTCGCAGTTCCGTCTTTTAGCAACAACAGCATCTTAGGCGTCTCAGAGGCTGTGGTGATTGTACTTTTCGCCATTCAGTACTTGGGGTCTACGAAGCTGTCGCTTGGGTTTGCTCCTATCATGTTTGTCTGGCTCATTGGAATCGCGGCTGGTGGTATCTACAATATTGCCAAGTACGACCCAGGAATTTTCAGGTGCTTCTCGCCTCATTATGCTGTGCGACTCATGAGTAAAGTTGGAATCGATGCTCTTGGGGGTGGTATGCTAGCCATTACCGGTACAGAAGCAATGTTCGCAGACGTGGGGCACTTTGGAAAGACGCCTATCCAACTTGGAATTTCGTTCACCATGATATGCCTTATCTTGACTTACCTTGGTCAAGGAGCCTATCTGACCAAGTACCCTAAGGAGATCTCCAGTGTTTTTTACACATCTATGCCAGGGGGAGTTGGAAGTGGATTTTACTGGTTCATGTTCGTGATGGCTATACTGGCAACAATCGTAGCCTCGCAAGCTCTAATTCTTGGAGTTTTCAGCATCATCAATCAGTTGATCAACTTAGACTGCTTTCCCCGCCTGAAGGTTGTGCGGTTATCTCGGGAGCACCGGGGAAAAATCTATATTCCCTTGGCAAATTTCCTGCTACTCGTGGGCGTCTGTGCCACTCTTGCGGGCTTTCAAAATGGAAATGCGGTGACCGCGGCATATGGTCTCGGGATTTCGTTCGACTTCTGCGTGACTTCTTTGTTGATGGGGATTTGTTTCATATTCGTTTATGATATGTTCCCCCTCATTTCAGTTGCATTCGTTTGCATATTCATGCCCCTAGAAATGTGTCTCGTGATAGCCAACTGTAAGAAGGTACCGCATGGAGCATGGTTCCCCCTAATGATGTGCGGCATATTCTTCTGCGTATTTTCCTTTTGGAGGTATTGCCGTGACCGAACCGTTTCGCGGCAGGTGGCAAGCAGGGTCCATCTCATTGACCTCTTCCCCGACTTAAATGGATGGCGCGAACGTAACGCCGATGGTGCACTGAATTTACAAGATTCCACAGCGCAAGACCCTGAAGCAGGTGATGTTGAAGAGTGCTATAACAGCGATGACAACCTTGTAGGGTCTCAACATGACGTACCGGCATTCAACGACGTTGAGGGCCTCTTCGGCCGAACTGTTATGAAAACGACCTCTGGCGTCGGTTTCATTTACTCTGATACACCCGACCAAGATATTGAGTCTCCCAATACTGTATCAACAGTGTACGCTCGTATATTACGGAGCTTCGCCAGTCTACCTTCGGTGGTGGTCTTCTGCACTGTTCGTACACTCGGAATACCGACGGTGAGTAAAGAGGAGCGGGTATTCGTGGTGCCTACAAAAATTCCTGGTCACTATAAATCGGTTGTGCGTTTTGGGTTTCTGGACGATATTCGCATTGACGACGTCATTCGTGCTCAGATCCTTGAGGAGATTCCTGACAAGGCCGCCCGTGAGGCTCCCCAAAGCCATGAGGTTTTGCACATCTTCGAGAAGAACGACATACGCAGTCAGGAGATTCCGAAGTCCAAGAATCCTTTCAAGATTGCAGCCGGGTATACGCGCCGCTTTTTGATCGAGGTTATATTCAACCCGATCAATGCCGTTTTCCAAAATGATGATCATCATATCATTTTGCCGAGCAGCGCAGATGAAGTTCGTGATAAGCTATTCGTTGGAGGAATCTTGGCTATCTAGAGGTCAGAAGCAGCGCGATATTGATCCAGCGGCAGGTCTAGATGGATAGCCAACACACCTAGTTAACACAACAGGTTAATTGATATAGCGAGTTCTAATCTACACGGAGCGGCCGTGGCCCAATCCATCTGTCTTGGAACCGGAAAATGCTAGGAAAAGGAAATTGCTAGGAAAGGGAAGGGGCGGGGCCTGACAACGTTCGTAATTCAATACAATTGTGTAATGATCTTGCACATAAGCTCCTTTTGAGAGGATTAAGTCTTACCGCCATCCTCAGCAGTGTAGATTGCATAGCAAGACCAATCTCAACTACTGAATAGTAAGATCCTGCCTTGCACGGCCTTATGGGAAGGTGCCGTTTTGATGTATTGGTCCATGCTCCTACAATACCGCACGCACGTGTGAATGAAAAACGCTACTCACTCAATAACACTTTCCGTTCATAGTACCGGCAAAAGAAAGATTTCCAAGAAAGAAGCAGCAGTTGCATATATTTTTGATTATCGAGAATACTACGGAAGGGTTCTTATATGTACGCTCCGAAGGCGCCACAATCTTCAATTCACCCGCCTCTTTATTTCTTGGGAATCACGAATTTATTTATTATAAACCACGCTAAATAATTGAGTGAAGGCTGTATTCAATACGAGCCGACTCCATCATTAGGGGATGGCTATTCCTTAAACGCCCCCCCACGCTGCATTGGCAAGCCATAGCTCCAATTGCTATCTATACGGTTCTAGCCTTGCCCACCCAAAACCAAAGCATTAAAAGGATTACACGTCAAGTACCTAAGCCGAAGTCTATTAGAATTGTATCATCACTCTGACTCTCGCTATGCTTGAGTTCGGAGACGAAGGCTCGACCACAGTAACAGTAACAAGTAACTTGCTGGTATTTCTCAGCGGTTGATGATGGTTAAAGTAGAGTGTAAACCGAAGGTGTGAGGGCTTAATTGATGTGCATTTAACATGGGAGACGGAGATGAATTGGATCGGCTGAGCGAGGTGTTCGCCGAGTTCATGACCCCAGGTGACGATGGGGCGCCTCTTCTCGACCGCCGAGATCTAGGGAGCGCTCTTGCCGAGGTAGGGATTCCGCGGGAACTGGCAGCGTCGCTTGGTACACGAATGGATCCTGAAGGTACGGGTCATATAACATTTGAAGACTTTGTGAATGTGGCTATGGATGCGGCGCATCCCGCAGAGTCGCCAGTGGCGACAGAGTTCAAGGGTCACTTTGTTTTCGAGCTGCTCGCGAACCGTAAAAAGCAGAGGATTACTGCGGGCAGCCTGGCGCGGGCTGGTGAGAAGCTGCGGTTTGACACATCTAGGGAGGATCTAGAGAAGATGGTGAAGCTTGCATCAACTGAAAAGGAGTTTGCCGCTTTGTGGAGCCGCCTACATATGTAATTGGTTAGTTGGACTAGATGATGTGCTTTGAGCGGAAGTACGCGCGCAAGTAGTAGATCTGCCACGCTCCCAAGCCCAAGAAGGAGAGGATGACCAGCACGAAGAAGTTTTTGACCCGTCGGTTGGTGCTTTCATTTGTGTCGCGGAGCTTCTCCTCGCGCAGCTGCATATAGTCGAAGTCGTTGGACAAGTCCTCGATCTTCTCGTTGAGCTGGCGGAGCAACAGCTCTGTGGGCTTGAGCTTGTCTGCCGCCTGCATGGCATTCCAGTCGCGCGCGTCAGCGCCAATCTCGACCACCAGCTCGATGTTGCGAGCCTTGCGCTGCGAGCCCTTGGCCTGCGTGAGGGTATTAGTGAAGCAGATGTCAAAGCTCGTGTCTCGCGACGGGGAGAAGGTGTGGTGGGACTTTTCAAGGAGATTGTCCTTGAACGCGTAGCGGTTATCCCGGGAGTCTGTGATGGCCATGCTGAGGCGCTGTCCGTCTGAGACGCGACCATTCGTCAAGACCTTAACAAACACCAAAGTTTCAGAGCCAACGAAGTTGCGGATACAGCGCTGGTTTCCGGCCGTAGTGGCCTCGAGGTCGAACTTGAGCCCTGACGCAGAGACGAGTGTCGCCAGCAGGGATGCCACGAGCACAGCAAAACGCAGCATTTGGGGTTTTTCAGTTACGTGTTTGTGACGCGTCACTAAGTCGGGGGGTGAGGTGGACAGTATGGTCAGGCGGGGGAAGCAGTATCGAGTAGCGTCCCCATTTTCGTAATAACAGTAAAACGTAGCTTCATACTCTCCTTCGGCTACGCTTCCGAGCGCGTGATTAGACTCTCTACTGGGTTAGTCAGTGCGACCCATCGGAACGTGTGATGGTAATTTTCTATAGGATTGCTGCAATGTTATTGACTTTGCGTGGAGAGAGAGATGACTTCTAGAGGGACTTTCCCGCAGATAGTAGCTATCCAAAGAGATACAATACCAGACCTGGTCGGTGGCTGAAGGGCCCGGTGGCTCCAACTAGCCGAGTCTCATCTGCCGCATCGCATGTAGCAACCTAAGTGTATGTGTGAGATAAAATATAGAAGGAATTAGCATGCACGCTGCACCCATGCATGTTGGAGACACTCGCCAACTCTAAATAACTTGCTCGGGAAAGAGTCTCCATCCCGCCCCAGAAACAGAAAACGCACATTAGCCCAATGTTTCAAAAATTCAGCCGTTGCATATCGCTAACGGGGCGAGGATTTATGGTAAACAAAGCAAAGGTTCCTCAAACGCACGCATTCACGCACGGCACAAGTACGAGCTGCATGGCTACTGCTTACGCTGACGCAGCACAGCCCCCCTGGACGGAGCCTTGCCACACCGACAGTCGGCCAGTGCAGACGATATCACGGGACGGCGCCTCCCGATGCCCACGTTACCAGGCCTCTCAGCCCTGTAGGCATCATCTCCGCTCGACCCACCACCACAAGCGTCAATTGTAGTGGCACCCAAGGTCTGCAATGACTTCAGACTCGAAGCGCCCTCCGGAGCCCAGCGTTCCCGAGGGTTGGAAAGCGAAATGGGACACTCGCTACAACGAATGGTACTATGTTGATCTAGCTTCCGGCAGGTCGCAATGGGAGTCGCCGGCGCAACCTCCCCCCGGCCCGCCTCCCCCGCACCGGTCTCCACAGCCGCAGTACCAGCAGCCGCAATACCAGCAGCCCCCCCCGCAGCCGCAGTACTACCAGCAGCCTCAGCAGCAGGACCAGCGGCCAATCATAATCCAGAACTACACCACGCCCGGAGGCGGCGGTGGTGGAGGCTACAATCGTGGCTACGGCGGTGGCTACGGCGGCGGCTACGGCGGCGGCTATGGCGGCGGCGGCGGCTTCGGCATGGGCTCAATGGCCCTCGGCGTTGGCGGTGGACTGCTTGGCGGAATGCTGCTGGAGGATGCTATTGACGGCGGCCACCAGCAAGACGTCATTATCGACAACAACAACAACGACATGGGCGGCGGCTTTGACGGTGGCGGGTTCGACGACGGCGGCGGGTGGTAGATGCCTGTCTCCCAGGTCCAGCCCAGTGGCACAGCGTCCCTTGGCACTTGTACGTACTTAGACAGGCCCCGAGTGGTGACATCGACGGAGTGCGATAGCCCAGCGCCAGCTGCTTTTCAGCCTCGGACAGCGGAATGGAAAGATAAGCAGCTATGCAAGATCATACTAAATTATAATTAAATTAACGAAACGGGAGGCTGTTCACGAGATAAACGTCGCCTCGGAGAACGCCCAGCCCTTCTCCTCGTGGGTCTCCCCGCCAACGGTCACCTTGGCGTTGAGCTGATTGTAGTACTGGTAAATGATTGGGTTCGTGCCGCTGACCCCCGTTGCGACCCGCTTCACAAACGACGGCAGCTGCGCCATTACGTCGAGGCGATCGACCAGAAGATCCAGCTTGCCCTCGACCTCGACGGAGACCTCGGGCTCGGCCGACGCCGAGTCGGTCCTCGGGCCCTGCAGCAAGAACCGGATTGCGGTCGGGCGCGGCCAGCCCACGGCGTCTGCGGTGTCCGTCTCCGACTCCGTGTGCTCGATCTCTACGTTCACGGCGGTGGCCAGCAGCTTGCCGTCCTTGACAATGGCGCCGATCGACGAGCGTCCGCGGCCGTACGACACGGGCGTCTCGAACTGCATGGTGATCACGCTGACGGTGGGGCCCTGGAAGTCCAAAAAGTTCCACCGCGCTGCGGCGTGGTGCGGCTTCATGCCCTGCAGCGCCATCACAAACATGCCCTGCGCCTGCTCGGCGTGGTCGAAGTCGATGAGCGCGTTCTCCTTGGGGACTAATATCGACCCTGAGATCTTGCACCGCGGCCAGAAAATATGCCGCATCGTGCCCCACGGCGCATTGGGGTCGGTGCCGTACTTGGACACGCCGTCGGCGCCAATCTTGAACCCGTCGCTCTCGCGCGTGAACGTGACGTTCACCTGAACGTCCTCAGCAACCATCGCAACAAAGTGGTAGCTCTTGAGCTCGGCGTCCAGCTCGATCGAGAACTTGTCCGCCTTGAACTGCGTCTTGTCCGCGACGGTCGCCTGCTGCAGCGAATTCGAGCTCCATAGCCTCCACTCGGGGTCGGCGACCTTGCGAATGAGACAGGTGAACTGCGACGTGAACGCAAGATTCACAGGGTTCGAGTGGATCAGCTGCACAAATCCGTAGTAGTCCGGCGTGTGGAAGTAGAACGTCTGCGTCTCAACGTGCGACTGCGGCGGTTGTTGCCACACGTAGTCGGCCGCCACTAGCTCGCCAAACGGATTCTTTCCCTCAACTTGGCTATCAATACTCACGAAGGCCTCAGCGCCGTATTCGGGCTCTGCGGTCCCCGCCACAGACGCAACAGCTCCCTGGGCCCACTTCCACATGGTTGGTACAAATCGAGCCGGCGTCGGTTTTTGTTATTATGTGTGGGTTGCGTGGGTGCGTGCTGCTGCCGCCCAGTTTGGGTGCCAGCGAGTTTTGGGGAGGCGGCACGTGTACGACACGTGATGCGCACCTCCAGGCCCATATAGCGCACGTTGGGAAAGGGCACCTGTGCGCTGGTGGCCTTGAGTCGTCCAGGACAGGGGGTGGGGGAAGCGAAGGGATAAAGGCAGGGGACTAATGGCATGCGGCCACGGAATGAGCTGGCCCAGGTCGAGACTTATTAAGGGCCTGCCGTATCTGTGAATTCAGCCACAAAGTAAACGCAATTCAGCAGAAATTTATCTAAGGTCACGCTGATTAGGGGATAATAGCGCTCGTAAGACAATCGCTCGTCTAATCAATAATATAGAATCTATACCTGCATAGCACCAATGCCATGGCTGCGTACTTGAATTGGCACCTGCATGCAGGCTGCCTCAATTAGCGGTCAACACATCTCTCCCCCAATGCTTACATGTTGATGCACTGTGTTATGCACTACGGGTGTACGGCACCACCCTACTTATTTGACCACCATGACCACCGCTCCAAACAGCTTTCTGGAGTTCGTGAATAATTCCCCCACGCCCTACCATGCTGTCGCGCAAGCTTCGGCACTGCTAGAGGCCCACGGCTATGAAAAGTTGAGTGAGAAAATGTCGTGGGATCATGTTCGCCCTGGAGGTAAGTACTACGTGACGAGGAACAAGTCGTCGATTATTGCCTTTGCTGCCGGTGCCGACTGGGCGCCAGGCAAAGGATTGGCGATTGTGGGTGCTCACACGGACTCGCCGACTCTTCGTCTCAAGCCGAAGTCTGCTATCCACGCCAATGGGTATGTTGAAATCGGCGTCGAGATCTACGGAGGCGGCCTGTGGCCCACTTGGTTCGACCGCGATTTGAGTGTTGCGGGTCGCGTCTATCACCATAACCCCTCCACTGACCGCCACGAGGCCACACTTGTGCAGGTCCGCAAACCGTTGCTTCGCATCCCCACTTTGGCCATCCACTTACACCGGGAACAGTCCACCAAGCTTGAGTTCAACAAGGAAGAGCATTTGCGCCCGATCCTCGGACTCGTTCCGGAATCCGCAGCTGCTGAAACCGGCGAACACCCGTCAGGGCTCATGGCGCTGCTTGCCAAGGAGGCTGGCGTCGATGCTAAAAACATCGACGACTTCGAGCTGGTGCTCTATGACACTCAGCCGGCCCAGATTGGAGGGATCAACGACGAGTTTATTTTTGGCCCCCGCCAAGATAACCTGAACTCGTGCTGGTGCGCCCTGCAGGGCCTTATCGGCTCAGAATCGAAAGCAGAAGATGCGAGCGACTCTATCAGCATGATTGCGCTGTTCGACCACGAAGAGATTGGCAGTGTGAGTGCGCAGGGCGCCGCATCTAATTTCTTGGACAGCGTAATCACTCGCCTCAACGGCAATGTTGCTGTGGCAGGAGAGGCAATTGCCAAATCGTTCCTCGTCTCGGCTGACATGGCCCATGCCGTTCATCCGAACTACAGTGCTAAGCACGAGCGCTCGCATCAACCCCGCATGAATGGGGGAACCGTGATCAAAATCAATGCGAACCAGCGCTACGCCACGAACTCGTTCGGGGTTGTTCTACTTAAGGAGGCGGCAAAAAAAGCCGGAGTGCCGCTCCAAAAGTTTGTTGTACGCAACGATTCTCCATGTGGCTCGACCATAGGACCCATTATGGCTGCAAATATCGGTATGCGCACCATAGATATTGGAAACCCACAGCTCAGCATGCACTCTGTACGTGAAATGGCCGGATCGCAAGACTTGGAGAACTGCACACGCCTGCTTGAAGCATTTCTGGCCAATTATTCGGACATCGAGGCGAAGATTGATCTCGACTAGTGCTCTGAAACACGATCTTGAGCACCACGAGGTTCGTAATTTTGTTAAGTTACTTCAAATAGCGTAACCTTGAACATATGCGTCAACCCTATGCTAATTGCCTAGTCGAGCACTCGCTACAAGTGCTGGACTGTCCAAGCCCTGATTCGGCTGAGTCTCAAAATTGGCCGAGATATAACAGGCGTGCATATATATAAATAGGATTGCCACCTTGGTATTAGCCGCCAACCAACCGTTGCTATCTCACTGGACAACCGTGGAGGGTACAGAGCGAGCAATGAAATTAGGTACTGTAAATATCATCGTGGCCTTCGCACTTCGTCAAGTTTTCGCTGCCGCGGCACCGGAGACATGCGACCCTGCTGACCTCAAAGTATGCATGGATCGATTTGAGTCCCGCTTCGCGCAGTGCGGTGAAGACGATACGTACTGCCAATGTATGTCCGTGCTACGAGACGGCGGTAGCTGTTATGCCGCCTGCCCACAGGAGGCTATGACAACCTTTATCAAGACATATCGTGATGGAATGTGCGGAACATTCGATCCTCATATGGTTACGCGCAGTGTCCAGGTCTACCCCGACCACGAGGCGCAGATCAATCAAGCCCACCGGGACTCGCATCGCGACTCAAACAAAAGCTATATCAATAAGGGCGACGTTGTAGATGACAATGACCTTAATGCCGCCGGCAGTCACATTTTGGAAACTCGCGGCTCTAGAGGTGACCAGGCCGAGGAGAGCACTGTCCATCAACCAAATGCAACCGACAGCCCTTACAAAAAGACATTGTTAAGTCCCGAGCAGCCCGCCGCCTCCACATACGAGTCAATCACCAGGACACCGGAGTCAGCCAAAGAGCCAGCAGACGGGTTTAATGCCTCAGGTCAGGTCAAAGTCTTGACCGTTACCGCGGCGGAACCAACCAGCACCACGTCACTCAGCCCCCAGGCGTATCAATCTCGCATGGAGAAGGAGCGGTACAAAGAGAATCTTAGATCGATACGCAGCGAGCGGAAGGCCCAGTCTGAGAGAGATGAGCGAGAGCGAAGTGAGGCAAAAGCGCGGGCTGCAGCTGCGACTGAAATGAAGCAGGACTACGTGAAGCAAGCTTCTGACAGCGTTAGCTCCACAGATGCTACAGCCACCGCCACCACCACCACGTCCGCACATACCTCGCACAAGCATAACCATGAGAAAGACAAGAAGAAGAAGAAGAAGCAGAAGTCCAAGGGGCTTCGAGTTGTGCCTACACTCTCTCTATTCCTGATCGCCGTCGCAATTGCAGTGGCTATGTGAAGTCCCAGTATGTCCCCATTTATGCGGAGACTCGCGGCGCGGTGGGCATGGTAGTAGTAGTATCAATGGCAGCGGCGAGCAGCGGGAGTGCAGCCCACGCTCGAGATCTCAACGCTTGACGTATACTTTACTTTATTTTATTTCTCCAACTAGTAGCAATCATTCAAAGAACACGGCACTCTCACAAAGTACCTCATATGTGAGACGCCCCTTCTGACTGAGGTCCTCCCTTTTCTACTATAAAGTAATCGCGATCGCCTCCTGCAAAGTCCACTTCGGTTTGTAACCCAGCAGTTCCTTGGCTTTCGTGATATCATAATAGCGTGTTGCGCAGGCCGTGCGCACTCTGAACGCAGTGAAGCTGGGCTCCTTCCCGACCAGCGCACAAAACCACTGCGACAGGTACCCCAAAACCACCCCAGCCTTCTTGGGAATGACCCACTGCTTGGGGATAGTGTAGCCGTCATGCTTCCAGATCTGCTTGGCCAGCGACCAGAAGTAGATAGGAGCATCGTTTGTGATGAAAAACGCCTCGCCAGCAATAGTGGTGGGGTCGCCAAGAAGTTTCTCCGCAGCAAGTACATGCGCGTACGCAACATTGCCCACATATGTCACGTCAAACAAGTTGTTGTTATCGCCGAGCTGGATGCGGTGCTGGCCCTTTGCCGCCATGGCGCGGAGCGACGGAATCATTTGGCGGTCGCCCGGCCCGAAGATGCCCGCAGGCCTCAGCGCAATGGTATCAAGCGTTTCGGAGTTTGCGCGCAAAACAATCTCCTCGCCCTGCTGCTTCGTCTCGTTGTACGCATCCATCGGGTACTGGGGAAACGGGCACCGCTCATCAACGCCGTAGAGGTCCTCGCCGTTGAAAACGACGCCGGCGCTGGACGTATACACTAAAGCCCTCACGCTCTTGCGCAAAGCGCACTGGTCCACAAGAACTTGCGTGCCGTCCACATTCACCTTTCGATAGACAGCAGGACCAAGCCCGTGGATTGGCGACGCGGAGTGAACAACGACGGTCGGGTTCGCCTTCTCGAGAACAGAAGCAACGTCGCTCTGGTTGGTCAGATCGCCAATATGTACGTGTATCTTTGCCGGATCAAACGTGAACACCTTCTTGTTGTCCGACACGTCCGGCAGCTCCCTGATGTCAAACACATGGATTTCCGGTCGTGGGGTTGCATTCCAGAACGCCTCGACAAGGTGCAGGCCGAGGAAGCCACTCCCACCTACTAGCAGAACCCGCTCCATACTGCCAAAAGGTTTCTCTGTTATGTGGAGCACGAAGTCCTGTTGGGCGTGAGGGACGCGCGGGGTGGTGTTGGTAGTGGTAGTGGTGGGGCAGGGAGGGCTGGCCGATTCCACTATTGACAGTATGGTGTAACCAAACCACCCCCCCAGCTTAATTTCGAAGGCATCGAACCTCAACGACCGCTGTTTATTCGCAGATCTTCGATCGCTGGCATGTCAGCTCGTGCTGGCCCCGTGCGTAATAACCGCAGGCAAGCACGCCAAGCGCCGTATTCAGTTCCATCCCGGCATAGACCTGGCCAGGGAGCGGCGCCGGTTGCGCGCCCGTCGCTATTCACTCGCATAAAGCAGTTTTTTTGGGGCGCTCCTGCACCGGCACGGCTTCCCCGAGAAAGCGAGCCTCCTGTTCTTCTTGGCCAGGAGGATTCGAGGTACCGGACCGACGCCGACAGCCAGATCAACGTTGCCCAGCTTGAAAGTAGTCGGTTTGAAAACAGCCGGTTCGAAAGCAGCCGATTTGAAGGCAGCCGGTTTGAAGGCAGCCGCATTGAGGTTGACGAGTACGCAGACATTGATAGCGACACTTCCACCGGCAGCCGCATTGTTCACACCGCTCGAAGCTTCAGCACCGAATCACCAGTCGTGGTTGCCGACGGGCCTAATGAGGCGCTGAGGCAGTTCTTCGAAACAAAAGGCGACGAGGAGCTTTCGAACATGGAGGTCGTTGGGGTCCTTAGCCTGATTGGCCAGGCCGTGAGCCGCAATGAGTCGCTAGTGGACTTCTCGCAGCTATCCACTGACCATGAGTCTGAACTGGAGGGAGAGCCCAGCATTACCGACTCGTCAGGCTTCAGGGCTTTTGACGTGCCGCCGTCGCCGCAGGCATACCGCAAGGGTACGCCGCCTACCAGCGTGCGCAAGGCGGTCGACCGCAGCCCGTGGAATTCGACGCCTCGGCGAAGCAGCATCCGCGCTCGGCACAGCCTCGCCACTGCTCCCCCGCGTCGGAGCTCGGTAGGCCCTCAGCAGGCGCGCCCAATGCGGCCATCCGGACTGCGTAATTCGCTACTGCCCAGCGATATTAACGGAGGGTCGCGTGCATCGCACCCCAAGCCGACAAAGGTTACCCCTGCTGCATCGGCCATACTCCAAGCGCTTGACACTACTCCAGACGACCGCGCCTCGTTGTCGCGCACTCGAACCTATGATGGTGAGTCCACCGGTGACTTCAGCACTCACACGCTTGACACGCCAACGTCGCAGCGTGCCCCGCTGTCGCAGCGCGGCCCAACCCTCTCCTCGAAATTGAGCAGATTCACTGAAGCGCCCGCTGCCACCACATCTTCCAGGAGCGCCCCTGAGCCGATCGCTAATAATAAGTCACGCATCAGTGATGCAAGCGCTAGCTCTAGCAATGCAAGCGCGCCACCAGTGGCTCAATATGCTCCGCCTAAGCCGGCTGCTGGAGATAGTGCCATTTCTCAGCCCACAAAGCCTGCAGCGTTCGAACCGGTGCATGTGCCAATCAACGAGCAACCTGGCGCCGGAGTTAACATTCCTAGCTACTCTTTCGACATCCCGGTGTCAACGGCTCCGCGTGAAATGACGCCTGCTGAAGAGGCAATTGTTGCTGAGACGCGGTCTGAGTTTACTTTCTAAGAAAGAGAAAATTTATGTCCAATTACTTTGAGGGAGGTGCCTTGCGGGCCCGTGATAGAAGAGAGGGGTCAACCGGCGCCTTCCTTTTGCTAGCAGCCCAGTCGTTGTATGCCAAAAACAATGCTACAAATACAGAGCCTAGCATCATCGTCAAAAAAAAGTGGTCAGGCAGGTCGATGACGGGCTCCGGAGCTTCATGGCCGATGCCATCTCCTTTGAAAATGGGGGCAATAATGGGGGCGATTTTTTCTGCATTGTACCGCTGTCGCTTCGACGACCAGGACTTGCGGTTCGGATCCAGCTCCACCGACCGGAATATGGGATGCGCCTGCTGGAAGGCAGACCCGTAGACCAGCATCACAAACGGGGATGGGATCGCGCGCAAAATGTTCTTGAGCACAAGGTCCTTCTGGGCAGTCTCGATGTCTTTGTCGAAATCAACATAGAACACGCGCGACCGGGTGTCAATGAAGCTTTCGATTTCCTCGGGAGCATCCGTGTCTACGTGGATGAGTTGGGACTGACAATACTCTTCTAAATCGAGCGCCAGCTCATGGGTGTTCACCATGTAGTCAGTTAAATAGGAACCACGTGTAAGAGATTGTTCTGCTAGTCGCTGAATTTTCTTGTATCCTGACATCTCGAAAGGGCTGGAGTCTCGAATGATAACAAATGCGTCTGCCGGGCATCCGCGCATGTACTCCGTGAGAATGTTGTCTACCTCCTTGACTGGAAGCACGTCGAATTCTGTGCGCACCTCTCCAACGTCCTCAAAGGATGCAAAAAATAGTGGATAGCCACGCGCGGCCTCTGCCTTGGCCAGTGCTGCACTGATTCCTATCCCCAGCAAATACCGAAGCAGCATTTTCCCGGTGAGCCAGAATTGACCGAAGGTACGTTCGAGAACCGCTCTGCAGCTTGAAGTAATAATATTCCAACGCGACACGTTTCGTCAGTGTGTCACGTGTAGTGAACCAGGCTGCTCACGACCTCTATGGTTGCCCCTGCGAAATCACCTATGGCTACCGCTCAAATCATATGTGGACTCACTTAAATTAAATGACCTTGCTTGGCGTATTTAAATGTCAGTAATGAGCATACTAGTTCACGCGAGGTGAGAAGCCCGGATCCAATAATATGTACCGCCAGTCCGGCTGGCGGTCAACCAAGGTACACATCGATTCTGTCGTCCTCTTCAATCTCAAGATCGGCTATAGAGGTGTCGAGGTCCAAGCGATCACCGTCGAAAACCAATCTCATGGCTGTGGTTGCAGGAATATTATTCGCCGCGCGAAAGTGGTTCAAAAGCAGTTGAGCCGTGGTATCTGGATTCACCATCAGCCGGAGCTCAGCGGATTTGCTAGCTACTGTGATAACAAAGCCACTTGGAGAATCTTCCGCAACATCCTGAGGTTCAGCTGGAGGAGATAGCGGCGGCACATACTCGCCGAGCTCTACGGCGCGGACCATCTCAGTCCATTGACTTTCGGTGACAATTTGCACAGAGAGGCCGCTAGAATCGGATTGAGGACTTGCCGCACTTCGAAGAAGGTGCTTCGGCGTGTAGAACCAAGGCTTCTTGCTGCCTTCAAATAAGAGAACTGCGTCAGAGCCAAATTGAGTCTTCAGGCTGATGAAAGACTCTGTCAAGCTCAGCGACTTCTCGGCTTTCCGCTCAGTTCCAGGTATCCTACTCTCTACATGCACAACAACGGTTCGGAGGGATTCTTCTTTACGGGCTCGCCTCCTGGTCTCGATCTCTTCTGGGTCCGGGTGGTCTTGCTCGGAAGCAACCTCGGTAGCATGGGTCGCGCCCAGTAGTACTGAGGTCTTTTCGGCCGCAGTATTGTCGTTTGGAGCCCTGTCTGCTCGCGCATTATCTGCTGGGGCGGAATCGGCTGGGGTATTATCGCCGGTGGTCTTATCTGGCGTGGCCCTGTCCGGCGTGATCTTGTAATTTTCAACCTTCTGCGCTGAAGTCTTCTTGAGGGGGGGAGGCCCAACGGTTCGGATTGGCGTTACATCTAGGATCTCACAGTCACTGTCGCTATCATTGGTTAGATAAACCACGTCCGATTCAGAGTCTAGGATGACGATATCTTGCTCGTTTGACTGTGATGCTTCGCGAGAGTTACCAACCGATCCACGCTCTTCCTTGATTCTCTCCACCGAGCGGGAAGATTTCAGGCTGTTCACGGAGATCTGGGGCTCAGATCCGCCGGCTGCTGCTGAGCTGTGCTCCGGATCACGAGATGGCCCTTCAGCGCTGGCCGACGGTGGCGGTGCGCTGTATATGTCCTCATTGTCGTCTGGGTGAAGGCTCCAGGGCAGCATTGTGGATAGTTCAGCAGTCTTAGATTCGGCAGACGTAGTCTCAGACTTGACTTTGGCCAGTCCTAGCGACTCGCTCGATCCATCAGCTGCTGTTGCATTCGACGTAATTTCTTCAGCCGCGGAGACAGTGGACAGCGGGAGCTCGGGAGATAATTGGGCTGGCACATCCTCGCCATTCTTAGAGGGGATCTCTACGGCTGTTTTGCGGTCAAAAAAGCTGGCATCAACAGTGACTTCAGACGGATTCACGTATATGCGTTTCCTCTTCGCCATTCTGGGTCGCGGCTCTTGTCCGGCGCGCTGTCGCTTTGTCATTCGCGCGAGCCTTGGAGAAAGCGAAGCGTTTTTGGCCTTGATCTACTGTATCCGCGGACCATCTGAGCCAATATCAGTACGCCGACCGTACATCAACTGGGCTTGGACCAAATTGGAAAGCCCCTACGAATTGGGAATTATTTGGGCTGGATTCTTCGTAACCCTGCCAACAATCACGCCTAAGAAGTCAGGATGTCGTTCTGGCTGTCGCGCACGTGCGAAGGGGAAGAGGGGTGGTTAGAGTGCACACCGCATTTAAAACCGCTGGGCGAAGCATTGCGAAAAAAAATGCCTGTTGTCAAAATCATTGGAGGACACGGCCACGTTGCGCTGCATCTGGCGCGCGAGCTTTCGCGTAAGCCGGGGTTTAAAGTAGTGTCGCTATTCAGGAACCCGGATCACGAAGCCGAGGTGGCAAGCACGGGCGCTGTAACGGAAGTGTTCGACGTTGAGCATGCTGGGGTCGGCGACTTTACCAGAAAGCTAGCCGGCGCTGACTTTGTGGTGTGGAGTGCCGGGGCCGGCGGCAAAGGAGGCTCTGAGCGCACGTACGCCATCGATCGCGACGCGGCAGTCCGTTCCATGCAGGCCACCCGTCAGAGCGGCCCTGGAACCCGGTATATCATGGTGTCGTACCTCGGTTCCGATCAAGCGCCGTCAATGCTGCCGTCGCACCCGCTGTACCACTACGGCCAGGCCAAGCACGCTGCCGACCAGTACCTCCAGAACGATTCCGGACTGGACTGGACAATTGTTAATCCTGGGCGCCTAAATTTCAATGACGCCACGGGCCTCGTGGACTTCAGGCCCAGCGGGCGCGAGGCCGATCGATCGATCTCGCGCGCGAACGTTGGCCTGATTATTGCGACGATCATCTCAAACGAGGACGCCGCCAACCGAACGGTGTTCAAGCAGATCCCGTGTTTGGACGGCGAGACGCCAATTGAGAATGCATTGAGTACATATAAGTAAATATAATGGTTAGTTCAGGCAGAGCAGCCGACTGCTCCAGGGGTTGCCAAAAGAATATGGTGGAGTTATGTGGGCTCCGGCTTTGCTGTACAGCTCACAGGCGGTTTGGCTGGCTGTGGACCTCGTTGATGACAGCCAGGCCATCCGGTCCGCGGCGTAGGCCGAGCTCAAGCAGCTTTGCAAACGCCTTGGCAAAGTGGTCGAAAAAGAGCTCCTTGTCCTCGGCGTATTTTTCTACCCAGACCCGGAAGCTTGGGTCGATCTTCAGCGACATGTCGGTGGGCAGCATCATCAGCTCCTTATCCTCGTCGTAGTACTGCTTCATGCCCACGGGCGAGTCGCCGAGGTGCCAATCCTCGTCCATCAGCAGCTTGAAGAAAGTGTTCGAGAACCGCGTCGGATTGGGCACCCACGGACCATCAAAGCCACTGCGGTTCGCGTGAGTCCGCCCCAGGTTGTGCGCGCCCGATAGCGCGACAATCTCCTGGTCGTTGAAGCCCATGCGGTAGAAGATGCGGCGCAGGTGGTCCTGGCCTTGCGTGGCGTCCGGCAGCCGCCCGTTCGGCGGCACGTTCTTCTCGTCCACGTAGTCGACCCGCCCAGGCTTCCAGTCGATGTGTGGCCCTCCCATTGCCTCGATTGCCACGGCGCCGGCCAGGGTCCACAGGTCTGCGTAGGTTATCCATGGGAATTGCTCCTTCAGAGGCTCAAGGAACAGGCGCGCGTTCTCCAAACCAGCGTTGGCACCGTCCTCGGCCTCCAGCTTGTACCGCATCGTGGCACCGTTCGAGCCGCCCGTGCCGGTGGCCTTATCATAGGTTCCCGACGCGTGCCAGGCCAGACGCACAATAACTGGCCCGGTACTGCCGTCATCATAGTCCTCGTTAGGCAGCAGCTTGCGCACTGCCTCCGCAACAGCCTCGTAGTCACCTTTGCTCATGTTGCAATCAAAGTCTGGGGCTCTGCAGCAGCGAACCAGAGGCAGTGGATTTATTGTTGCCAGACGCGGGGTAGTGGTTAGGTTCGGTGACTCTCGGTTAGGGCAAGGTGAGACTGCCACATTGTCTAGGCCATGGTCTCCCGGCAATGGCGCTGCGCGTCGCCGAGGACCGGAAGACGCGATCCACGATACGCTCGTCCCAATGGCCTAGACAGAAATGGCTGCACGTCGGCACGCCGCGCTCACGGTAACTATACGATGGTGGCCCGTCACATGCGATTGCCTTCTCCGGGGGCCACCAGCTTGTTTTCGTGCAGCCGTCGGATAAACTTTGAGATTTCGATCTCCTCAATGTGCCGTTGGGAACTTCTTTAATAGCAGCCGTTCGAGGGAAGAAGGGAAAACGCAGCGTGAAACGTTACCCCTGAAGTAATCACCAAGCTAAGTCAACGCGGGTCTGAGCCGCTGAATCTCCGACGGAAACTTGGTGTTTTCATAATGCTCGAATCTATTTAGATGCAATTAAGTGTCTCTCTCATATTAGTCGCCTAGAAGAAACGGATGCAGGAGGGCGTCTTTGGCCTTCAGACGCCGTTCTGGCGCCCATTGAAGGATCTTGACGCAGAAGTCAACGGCATCCGGACTACACGATATTAACTCACTGAGAGGTTTTGTTCCGGGAAGACCGCGAGTAACTCCCTTTGGGGTATGCAGCCTCAGTGGAAAGCCCGCAGGGTCAAAGAAGACCACTGCGCGCGAGCACCGCCTTAAAACCAGCCGATCAGGACGGTCAATGTGCTCGCAGATTAATGCGATCTGATCGCTCTCGTCCTCGCTAGGCAGCAGCGGCTTGCCAAGAAGTAATTCCGGCACAATGGCCCCAAGACTCCACATGTCTATGGCCGGCCCATACGGCATCCCGAGAAGGATCTCTGGGGCGCGATAGAACCGCGACTGAATATAGGTATACAAGCGCTTTGCTTCATAGCAGCCCGAGCCGAAATCAATGATCTTTACTTGACAGTACTCCACGTCGCTCACGAGCACATTCTCCGGCTTGAGATCGCAGTGCACAATTCCTTGGCTCGCAAGGAAGTCAAGACCCTCCACAATTTGACGAGTGACATAGCGCACAGATGGCTCGTTTAGCCCGCGGAAGCCATTGCGTTTCAAGACCTCATAAAGATTGGGCCCGAGCACCTCTGAGACAATGCAAAGGTGGCCACGAAAGCTGAAGTGATCAATGTACCTCACAAAGTGGTTGCTCTCAGGATTTCCCTTATGGTCCACCTGCAATGCTCTAAGCATCTGAGCCTCGACCCGTGCCTGCTGCCTCAATTCTGACCGATTAGCCACCACTTTCACTGCCACAATGCGACCCGTTTTGTAGTCACGGCACCTGAATACTTTACCAAAGCTGCCTTTACCAAGGGGCTCGATAAGGCGATACCGGTAGGCCAAATGTCCGTTCTCGTGGTGGATGAAATTGCCCTCATCGTCGCATTGCTCTGCATTCTCCAGGTCCCGGCTGTAGAAGTAGGCTCCGCGCTTGGCAAAAGTATGGAGCTCCAGCAGCTGGGCATCACTAAAACGCTCAGACAGAGCCAATTGCTGAATCTCCAAAGGGCGAGACTGTCGCACTTCGGGGTCAATGTCAATCAGCGGTACCGCAGGCTCTCCAAGAATCCCGATCTGCAGTTTCACCTCCTGTGACGGTTCTTGGCGAGGCATGAACTCCGGCCAGTCGTCGTCAAGAGCCAGCTCCAGCTCAGAGTCACTGGTTTGGTTCTGAGTAGATGGACTTATTGGCGAGTCTGTTTGCGACAAGGTGCTAATGCGGCTGCTGATCCTGCTGCTGATCCTGCTACTGATACGGCTCATCAGAGTGGGGCTGTCGTTGCCTCGCTGTACCGGGCTCGACATTCGGGAGCCAAACGCCGAGAACACCTTGGTCCCAATCACGCGGGGGCTATAGCGGCTCGGCATTTGTTGCGGTGCGTGGTAGTCGTCTGTTATGGGCAGAGCGGGGATTTCGAGTCCATGCATTTGAGACTCTAATGCGGATGCAGGGGCAGACTCAGAAATCAAAGGCGGCAAATATGCATGCGATAGGTTTAGTGGAGGGACTGGGGGAGGCGGCCGGCGTGATCTTTGATGCGGCGGCGGCACCGGCGGCACCATGCTTGGTACGCTCTGTGAATGTGGAAGCCTGAGGACAGTTGGAGGGTCCAAGGGGTGATGCGCATGAGATAGCGTGCTGGTGCTGATGTTGGTGGTGGCATTGATATTGCCAGGGGGTTCGAGCTCGGGGGTCATCCTTGGAGTGGGGATTATATCACTTGGAGAACTCGCTTGTGAGCTCAATGCGGAATTGCCCTGCTTTGCCAGCGGAGCCCGAGTGCCATATAAGCGCTCAACGCGGTCTGCCCGATTGCGGACAGGAGCGCGCGCATACTCCGATTCTCGTGAGGATTGGTATGCTGACGCCATATTGCCTGTTGATGCATTCAAGTGATTGTAAAATCTCGTAGTGTCATGGGGCGCTGCTCGTGAGATGCTTAGGGAGGAGGATGCGGAGTGGTTACCGCGTCTGCCAGAGCTAGACCCGTTATCGCTGCTGGTGTTGGGGCCTCGCAGTGTGGGGTAGGCACGCTTGGCATTATTTCGCCTGCGTTGAAGTTCGTCTCCCGATCTGGGTGGCGTGAGCTGCTCGCCAAGACGGCTCTCAAGCGTCTTTTGCGGCGAGGTATTGGCGTAGAGCTCCGGGGGAACGCGTTCTATGCCAATCGGAACCGGAATCCCCGACGCATAAGGTATACACATGGCCTCTGCGGACGCATTTGAGGCTACGCGGTTACCCCGCGGCTCGGGCATAAAAACCGGGACCCCCGACGATGCGCTGAATGTTCGATTTGCATACGTTCTCGGCTCCCCGGAGTCCTGCCATTCAGCTAGCCTCTCACCGTTCATCTTCGCCAAAGATGAAGGTTACGGCGAAATCCGGCTCGAGCTGTAGGCCGCGAACTATGGCCTGACCTCCTGAGAGTACAGGGCTAGGGTGGTCGCCGTTTGTTTCCAGATCGGCTTCGGAGATATCGATACGCGTCTCGCATCGCCAAGGGTTAGGTCGAAGGACGCGTCGTTCGGCCTGGCCGTCTAGGGACCGAGCGCAAGGCTAACGCACCGAATGCCCGTATAGTCATATCGATGAAGACCGGGCGTCGAGTTATATGAGCTAGAAAAACACCCTATAATTCGGTCCGCCTTCGTTGTTGTTTTTCTCGAGCGGCCGAATCATACTGGCCGAGAAGCTGACGCGTGCGACTGTCATCCCAAGGCGTATACCGTTCAAGCGACGTGATTGGCTGGTTGTTGTGTCAGATGCGTCTCCCAGGCAGCTGTCCTATCATGCGGGTGTATTCTAATATGCATAAAGTAGCGACACAGAAGCAGGGTTCCCGGCACCGGTGTCTGCAGCGGGAGCTCCGACCCAAAGTCTGAGTAAACAAAGATCTCGGCCCGTGGAATTTACGGTCCCTATGTAACCGAGATTCGTAGGTGGGCGGGTACCGCAGTCCCATGAAACCTAGGGCCAGCTTTGAAACGACTGGGATTTCGAATGGGGAGGCACGAAAATATGGGAACGCGGAGGGATAAGCTATTCTGAAGCATCTGAAAGGCCAGCACTGAACATTTATGGTAATTTATATTGCTTAATAGAGAGACGTACTCCATGACGATTTTGCATCCTTGCGTTCATATTTGAGCGATCTTCGTCAAGATAACTGCTGCAGATTTGCACCCTGCACAATCTTCTCCGCGACTGTTGTTGTTGTTGGTGCACCAAAGCGAACACGAAGTGATCTTTAATCCCCGGTCAACACCTGAACCAAAAAGCATGGACGAGGAGCTAGGGACAGATCCTGAGCTGCTTTGGCCCCTGTTGCTTGTTCAGATTGTCTATGATTGTTTAGGGCGCGGAGAAGTAAGCTATTCCGAGGTGTCTGAAATGTACCGGAAGCACCCGCTTCTACCGGATAACGCACCTGTGATTGGGTCTGCATCTGAGGCTAAACAAGTATATAGCGAGCTCCTTCGAGACAATGGTGTGGGTGAAAATCCTGATGGGGGCCGCGCGCAAGCCCAAGCGCTCGCAGAGAAGCTTTATGTTCAGTTTCATGCCAACCTATCTGAGAAGATTGCAGACGACGCCAATGAGTTCATTGCGACGTACCGTCGCTTAGAGCGAGAAGCGGAGGTGCCCAAAGAAGAGCGCATCGCTGATGAGTAGTTAATGAGTATAATGAAAAGGGCGAGATCCAATTAATGTATATAGAGAGAGCCAACCAAGTGGTGATTTTGTATTTGGCATGATGATCAAGAGCTCTAGGTAGAGCGATAGAAGCCTCGGCAGTCTTCGAGCCGGCCAACCATGACAGCCTCGCCTGCTCGACTAGACAGCTAGCCAAGCTCAACCAGGGGCCTTCCAGCAGGCTTTCACGCCATCGAGCCGCCTGGCCTCGACCCCGGATAAAAGGCCTTGCCCTACCCCACATCACACTCAGATTTATGCCGACGCAGTCGAAGCTGGTCGGAATCTACCAGTCGCACCGCAAGGGCTTCACACGCGCCCTCTATGCGGGCCTCATATCGTCATTTGGGCTGAGGCTCTACTGGAATGTGCTCCGGACTCCGAGCCCTGCACCAAAGGAGAAGGTCACCGCCGACGATAGCGAGGATCGACCAAAGGTGGCGGTGAACCTTGCATTCCTACGCCAACTATATAAGCTTGTACGCATCGCGTTCCCGTCGTGGCGGTCGCGCGAGGTTCTGCTTGTGGTCCTTCATGCGGCGTTTCTAGTTTTGCGCACGGGGCTCAGCCTGTATGTAGCGCGGCTCGACGGTCGAATCACGGCCCATCTGATCAAAGGCGAGGGCCGGGACTTCGCGCTCTCGGTCCTGATGTGGATGGTCATCGGCCTACCAGCTGCGGCTACGAACGCCATGCTGCAGTACCTTCAGCGGTTAGTGGCTTTGGGCGTCCGCACGCGGATTACCGACTACGCTCTGGACCGGTACCTGCCGCCGCAGTCACAGCAGCCGGTATACTACTCAATCCAGCACGAGACCGGGCTTGGGCCCAACGTGGCTCAAATCTTGACAGCTGACCTGGCGCGGTTCTCATCGAGCCTGCCTCGCCTGTTCTCGAACCTTGCGAAGCCCCTTCTTGATGTGACAGTATACACTTGGCAGTTGAGCCGGAGTATTGGCGCCGACAATGTCTTTTTCTTGAGTCTGGCGATTCAGCTCAGTGGGCGCGTGCTGCGGATCGCTGCTCCGCCGTTTGGTGAGTATGTTGCCACCGAGGCATCTCTCGAGGGCGAGTTCCGAAGCGGCCACTCGAGGCTTATTGAGTACTCTGAAGAAGTCGCGTTTTACGATGGCTACCGCCCTGAAAAGCAAACGCTTGATCGCTCCTTTTACGGTCTTTCGCGACACATCGAGAGGGTTCTTCGACACCGCTTGGCGTACAACGTGCTTGAAGACTTTGTAGTGAAGTATTTCTGGGGAGCACTCGGACTGACACTGTGCAGCATTCCCGTTTTTGCTGGCGGGGACGTCTCCTCCCGGGCTCAGAACTTCGTTGTCAACAGACGCCTCCTTCTTCTCAGCAGCGACGCGATTGGTCGAATCATGACCAGCTACAAAGACATAAGCTCTCTCGCAGGCTACACCGCGAGAGTAACAGACTTCCTGCAGGACATGAATTCTGTTAGCGAGGTGCTGCCCTCAGAGAACCAAGGCACCACCGTGATTGACGAATATGTGGAGTTCGACAAGGTTCCCATCGTATCGCCGGCCAATGATACACTTATTGAGAGCCTCTCCTTCAGAATCGACCCTGGCCACCACCTTCTCATTGTTGGACCCAACGGTAGCGGAAAATCCTCATTGTTCCGTGTACTTGGGGGACTTTGGGCGTTCAAAAGCGGGAGACTTGTTCGGCCTCCCCAGAATGATATCTTTTACATCCCTCAACGGCCATATCTGAGCCGAGGCTCATTGCGCCAGCAGATCATCTACCCAAATAGTGAGGCGCAAAATACCGCAACCGACGATGAGCTGAGAGCAATCCTTGATATTCTCGACCTTGGTGAGCTTGTAGACCATGTGGGTGGATGGGATGCAGTGCGCGAGTGGCGCGACGACTTGAGCATGGGTGGCCAACAACGAATCGCTGCTGCGCGGCTGTTTTATCATAAGCCCAAGTTCGCGATCCTCGACGAATGCACCTCTTCGGTTACTCTGGATACCGAGACCACAATCTATACGCATGCGAAGGAACTAGGCATTTCCCTTCTGACTGTGAGCCACCGCGCATCGTTATGGCAATACCACGACAAGATCCTCCAACTCGATGGTCAGGGCAACTATCTTTTCGCTAATCTGAACCCGGCAGAACGCCTTGCCCTCGAAGAAGAGAAGCTGAAACTCGAGCACAGTCTCAGACGTGTTGACGCGCTCAAAGAACGATTGGCAGTTTTAGAAGGCGAACGGCTACGAACCACAGCTACAATTTCAGCACCGTGAGTTCCATCGACATCATTGCTTCATAATATAGCACCAACTAGAAAGAATAGCACTATTATAGATACACACCGCCCGCTATTATACAAAGGTGAATTGACGCACACGCTACAAAGACTAGAAAAGCCTTGTTCGAGATGTTGGAGAGTTGATGTCTGATAGCATCAGCTTCGTCCAAAATCTCTCATTAAGCAATTTAGCGTATAAATAGTTCGATTAGCTGGAGATTCAAACCACCAAAGTGGATTCATGAGAAACTATAAGAGATGTGTTCATATCCCAATGCTTGCGGATATCTTCACAAACCTTATAGTTGTATGCAAATCCGGCTTCTGCCATGTGCTGAAGCCTCAAAAGTAGGGCCATACGGTGCTGGGGAACCTGGGCCTCGCTCGCCATCGTCGCCAAAATGAACGTCATGCAGCGATGCATGGTGGAACTCACTGAGATCCATTGTTCTACATGATCCATCATTAGTCGCACTATGCGCTGGACTTCATGATGCGATGTTGGGAAACCGATCACTCGACGCAGCACATGCAGTTGGAGCGACTCTTGGAACATGATGCACATCGCAGTGATGTCGCTGTCAGGCCAATACTCTTCAAGCCAATAGTCATTGAGACGCTGGATAATGCGCAATCCTTGCGAATTCACAACCGCCAGTTCTCTTAAGCCGAGCTTCTCTCGCTTTCGAATACGAATAAGCCTTGAAGCCTCGCTGAATAAGGGCAGAAGGTTAAGGTCGATGCCTGTGAGATAGTCCAAGGAGCCAGTCCACTCAGGCCACGAGGGAAATGATAGCAAATCCTCGCTTCCGTACGCGAGCCAAAGGCTTCCAATTCCACACATGTAACCCAGCAGCCGGAACGTCATTGAGTTGATCTCGACGCTCAAGTCCCACGCGGCAAACGTTGGCCTGGACCTCACGATGTCCAGGGCAACACTCATAAAGTGATACCAGTGATCTGGATATCCCCGGTCGATTTCAATGAGAGCCAACATAGTGGCAATTAGTAGAGCTCGATCTGTGTTTGGAGACTTCTGTTGCATAGCATTGAGTCGGCGGGCCGAGCGCATTACTAGATCAGCAACGAATGAGGATACTGCTGGAATCATGTCAACTCCGTACAAAATGTTGGACTTGTGAGTAGCAGCATAGGCCACCAAGACCTCGTGAACAGCGAGATCTGTCTGAGCCATGTGCGGGAGTAGACGCAAGAACGGATTTTCTTCATAGGGTATTGGTACAAGCTCGTCAGCAGTCACATTGACAAAATGGTCCATCAGTTCCTGCTCTGACATGAGGGTTATAGGTGGCCGATTGTCCAAATAGGACTCTTTGTACACCTGGCTCGGTTCAAGCTGGAGTGCCGAGGGCGCTATTTGGGAGGATGCGAGTGACGGGAGAACAGACTCTGGATACGAACGTTCAATCGGAAACACGAGCGGAGATGGGAGTCTTGAAATAGATGACGGGTTCGCCTTTGTTCGCGGCTCTTCATGAACTGACCTGTTGACAATCCTGAACTTTCTAAACAGGCCCAAAGACTGGCCGTCATTAACCTCATCAAGAGTTACAGGGTCATCATCTGACTCAAACGGGGTCTCGATCATCATTGTGGGGGGTCTGGTGCGTAGTGGATTGCGGAACTGGAACCCCACAACTTCTTGCCCAATTTTTCGCTTTCTACTTCGAGGTCCGGCGCGCGCACTCAATGAGTTTGGTTTTACGGGTTGTCCATTAATGGTACTCGAGTTTGAGTCTTCAAGATTCGGGAATGTTTGAAACATCCATTGGAATCGAATCTCGTAACTGCAGTGCAACTCTTTTTTAACGCAATTAAGACACTGAGGGCGCGCCTCGTCGCACTTAATGCGTCGCGAGCGACATATTTGACACCCTGTTCTGCTTCTCTTCATGGAAATCTGCACCGCTTCATGAATGATCACTGCTTTTTTCTGATGGCTCACCCGCACGCCCCGTACAATGAAATAAGTACCGCGGAGAAGGGTAATGCTGACACATATCTGCCACAACCCAGACGCTATGATCGCCTGCTATTGAGGGCTCAGACTCATCATCCCTAGCACATTGACAGGGTTAGGTTAAATAAGCGTGGGCCTGAGTGTGCTGCGTCGACTCGGCGGAGTGTTCCGCCACGGGACTACCCATAATTTTATGCTAGGCAGTTTGAGTCCAACTGAAAAAGTGAACTGCCGGTTGTTGTACCGCGGCACATTGCATGCAGGCAATCGAGCGATATAAATGATTTTTTAGTCACTCAAAATTCACACTTGATATTACCCATCATGCAAGCGACGTGCAGAAACTCAAAATTCGAACTCTGCCAGAACCGATCATAGCACAAACCCTAGCAGTACCGATCCAGGGCGGGTGCATAAGCATATCTGACAAAACACGTCCGTGCCCTGCGCAATGGCTGAGGCGCTCTGTATATAGAGGACGAGCCTCACTTATTTTTGGGCGCGCTCCCAACTCGCCGATGCCGCACGGACACGGTCCGACGCGGAGCTTTAACCAGAACTCGTGATCGATACAGAAGACCATGTGTGAGCATCCACATCCATCTTGCTTGGCTTATGCATGCGCGAGCGTCATCTCACGCAGTGTAATGCAGCATTCATTTATTCTATTCTAATCTTTTTGCCGCCTTTATCCTCAGCCCTCGCCTCTTTTCGTTTCGCTGGTGAGAACCAGTGGTCTAAAGTCGCACTGCTGGCTATAGGCGCGTCTTTCTCTTCTTCGTATGGGTCTGTGAGGGTAGGCGTCTCGACGCCCACTTTATTTACCGCAGGAGACACGCGGTAAGACTCCAAACCCTGAAATGGATGTATGATTTCTAAAACCTGCGGCCATTTCCCGTCTATCCAATGCTTTGCATCTTTGTATGAAGCTACCGCTGGCATACGGTGGTGAATGTATCGCAAATTAGGTGCAGCTGGTGTCGTCACAATTGTATAAGTTGGCGTGTCCGCAATGTGAGGGTTATTGTCCCACACCACCAACACTGCGAGTAACCCGTTATTCTTCTCGTGTACAAAATAGGGTCTCTTCTCGCGTCCTTGGCGTTGCCACTCATAATAGGCCTCCATAAATAATATGCCTCTGCGCTTTGTTGCGCTCTTCCATGCCGATTTTAAAGGATTCAGGCTTTCCACCCGAGCATTGAAACTCGGATAGCTCACTGGCTCTTTTGCGTACGACGGCTGCAGGCTCCATTTCATTGCCTCCAGCGTGAACACGCCGTTTTCAGGACTAGAGTAGATCATGCTGTGACTTTGAGGAGCCACATTCAAAGAAGCCACAACTCGATCTTCGTTAATTAATTCATGCACTGGAAATTCTGCATCCTCAATGGCACGCCTGAGATCTTCCGCTTGGATGCTCATCGCATACCTGCCGCACATTATAGTAGTGACTTAACTTGCGGGGCCAAGGGTAGTTAGTTAATAATCTATTTATTGCTTAGCGCTTCATGACCCCAGCATGCTTACTTATCCACAAAGTAATTTAGGTGGGGTTTCGGGTCTACAATCAGCCGGTTAGTGCGATCTATATGGCTCGATGATCTCCTTAAAGCTCTTTATCAGTAATTAGCATCATGCAGTCAATAAGCCTTGATATCAAATGGCCTAAAAAGTGGCTGCATTTCACAACTTGATAAGATTTATTTCATTAGAAATAATGCGCGTCGAATCGTTAAAGCTTCCCCGCGCGACGTAACGAAATGAGAGGTTGTGTGATGTGTGTTGTGGATAATCGATCGAACTGACAATTATAATAAGAACAATCTCACCGCTAGATAGTAAAGCGTCTCACGATACCGTGCCATGAGATCAGAAGCGCACTAACACGCGTATAGCTCTAGCGCAAAAATTAGAAAGGAGCTCCAGGGTAGTTAAATAAATACTCACAGTTTGAGAACCGATCGTAGATGCCGCACCTTGTCCGAATATGTCGCAAAGTGAACTGGCTTCTCGACCACAGTTTTGGAATCTTCGTATATTAGAACTGGTTCCGTCCAGTCTCCCTCCTCAGGCTCTAGCGAGATGCCTCTCAACCGCGATTGGCGGAGCAAATGCGACCAGGCTTCTGATTCGGTTCGAACGATGGCAAGGGCTCCTCGACTCAAGGCCAAGCTCACTTCCTGGTCATTAAGTACCCCACACAGAGCGTCCTTTAAACCAGGAATTCGCATAGACGCAGGCACAGCTGACAGAACTCTTGCTGGGCTGACCTCGACGCATCTAAGAAGTTCTAGCACTAGCTGCGGATGCTCAGGGCTATAGGAGATAAGATCAGACCATACCTCAGCGCCATGTGAACGAGCAAAGTCAACTGCGCGTTGGTAATCATGCAGCTTATTGACAATGAGATCAAGCGCCTCTTCGGTCTCTCCGATTTGCCCCAAAAGATAGACCAGCTCATTGTCATATCCTCTCTCCCGGCAAACCAAGATCGTTTGCGAGATATCGTAACTGTCTTGTCGCACCAAAAACCCCAGCAGCTTCTCGCGATCGTACTTGGCATATAAACGCACCAGCAGGTTTGCAAAAACATTGAGCCACGATTCGTCGACCTGACCTAATTCAGTAAGATAGCCAAACAGCAGCAAGTCTTGGTCTTCTTCCAACGCGAGCTGAGACACTACGCGGCCTGGCGGAATCTCACCTCGGACATTGATGAGCTCGCGAATGCGTTCCACATAGCCACCTTCTCCATCTCCATGGCCAGCGGTCAGAATCGCGCTGAGGTTCGACATTACCTCCGGCTCGGTCCATAGATGGAATTTGCGCACGACCTCGAAAGACTGAGCTGAGTTAATAGCTATCAGGCTTTCAACAGCCTTGATGTGCTCGCCTAGCTTTAGATAAAGAGAGGCCAAGCAGGGCAGCAGCTCTGGTTTTGTTTTGGAAGCATCTGATAGCATCAGTGCCAGCTTGGCACCGTCAAACAGATCGATACTCCAACTTTCCAGCCATGCTTGTAAACGTGTGATGTCGCTTTGGACAACCGCTGTATCAAGTATGGCATCGTGAACATCTTCGAGAGGAATTAGAGGTACGACATCACCAAACACGAGTTGCTGGTTAGCCCCGAAGTAGCGGTTGGCCCATAACAACCACTGAGCGCGATCATCCGCGCCAATCGAATCAGATAGTATAAGCGAGGCCTGCTCCCATTTACCGTCTGATGCCAACGCATCGGCGGCCCGCAATCCAATAGCATTACGGTCTTGCTCCGGGACATCCGCAGTTGCTTGTTTAGCTGCCACATACGCCTCAAGGAACCGATGCCTTTCAACGAGCCAATCGACATGGTCCCTCGCAGTTCTCACTCTCGCTACTACAGCATCGGCCGAGCTAACGATAAATAGATTTCCTGAGTGAGCCAAGTGGTAGTCATTGGGACCAAGCTTTGTCTTTCCAGACTGCAATTCTAGCTCATCTTCGTAAATCTCAGCCCTTGTTTGGCGATCTATAAGTTTCAGAGCAGGGAGGTCTTCCACAGCAAGAACAGCAAGCTGTGTGTCACGAAAGGGAACTGCACCCGCTACCGGGTAGGTGAAATCGAATGTCTGAACCGTGTGCCCCGTAGTAATGTCGACAATGAATACGTTATGAGCCCACGCAATCAGTGCTTCATCGCCTTGGACGGTGATGCGTGGGCGATACAAATCAGAACGGGGCGAATTGGGTGGTCTCATCACCACAGAAAGAATAGCATCCGCAACCGTGTCATACACAGTGATGCCATTTTCGTTTGCCCACACCAATCTGGAGCCCGCCCATGCAACAGCTAGGATAGTGGAATGCCCCTGTGCAACTACACGGTCGGAGCGAGCCCGGAGCCAGCCGCGCTCACTGATTATAACTTGGCCTGCTGTACCTCCCGTGACGTAGCTACGATGCGCAGCATAGTCAGGGTGTAGCGCAACAGAGTGCACTGGTCGCCGGAAACTTGCCTGTACCGTATCCGCAGCATCATCAATGGAAGCGATGACGACGGTACCGTCAATAGAAGCAGTCGCCACGTACCCGCTATCACAAGCAATGTCGAGAACTGATGCGCGGTGGACGCGTACTGTCCGGATAGGCGTTGAATCAGGGCGACGCAAATGTACTATGCCACTATGGGTGGCATAGACGTGCACAGCATCAGTGAAGCAGCACGCACTGACCTGATCTCGCCAGAAGAATGACGCCGGCAATCTCTGGACCCGCGAATACATAAAGAGTGACTCCGAGTCATCAGATTCGTCCGAATCGTCCGAGTCGAAATCCGAGTCGGGCTCCGAATCATTCCCGGTTGTCGTGCGACTTTTTTCGCTTGATCTATACGACAGAGCTCGCTGTGACACGGCCGAGCGGCCTGAGCGGACCGATGGCGTCCCGCGCACACTGCTGCTGGCCATGGCTCACTTAGCAGTATCGAGGCCCATCACTTAAGACGCGTGCGCAGGATGACTGACTGTGTACACACACCTCCACTTGACCTAGGTAACCAAAACATAAATGACTGCCGCATTGAGCCGCTTAGAATCTGTAAAGTACATATCGCCAAAGCAAAAGCTTCTTATGCCTTGATCAAAGAGACTATTTTGACGCAATTCTGGCTCGCATTGCTCATGAGCCGAGGCATTCCGAGAATGAGGCCAGTCAGAGAATCCTATATCACCTCCATTGAGCGCACAAAAAACCAGCGCAAACTGGCACAATAAGTGCGATGCAGGCAGTGTGTTGCCGGCTTAAGAATCAAGGGCTTCTGTCATGGGATAGAGATGTATTTCCCTGTTATACTGGTTGGGTCACGTCACAACCGACCAGGAAATGATGCAAAGCCTGGGGATCATGATACTACACTAGTGCAGCAATATAATATATATAGATCAGCGACTACTATAGAGCAATTGACAAAGCTCGAGACCTCCGCGAAGCTAGGTTAAGGGACATCCCCACAGCGGGTTATAGTTTTTCTTGTACAAATAGTCTCTCGCTGTTCGGACTACGGAAGCTACTTAGTTTAACGCTTTTTTTGACGATTAGACTGCATTCGCATCAGCAGAAGTAGCATCGGTGCCAGCCTCCAGTACAGGAGCGTGAGCAGCGCCATTTGGTTCGAGGATGGAAGCCTTATCATCAGCGTTACCGTTGGGTGCCGGGGTCTCGCTGAGGGCCTCGCTAGGAGCCTTGGCGGAAACCTCGCTTGAACCGTCGCTGGGAATCTCGCTGGCTAACTCGCTGGTAGCCTGGCTCGTTGGCTCGTTGTGGCCATTTCTCGCGCTCAGTAAATCAAAGTCGCTCGGCTCTTCAGTAGGCTCTTTCGAGATCAGATCCTCTGGCTCAACCGTTTCTTCTTTAGGAGCCAGGTCCTCGGGAATTCCTCGAATGACGGGTTCCGCCGGGGTGTTCCATCGAGAGTTAAGCTCCTCGACCCGGTCGAGCACATCACTGGGGACCTTCCCAAATACAAGGGCGGTGGCAAGAACTCGGCTGAGCTTGCTGCGACGCACCACGGATATTTCTAATTCAGGGGCGTCCTCAATCAGCTTGAGAGCGTTCGAAAGCTTTGCTAGGTCAGCCTTGTCGCCGTTCTCCAGCAAGCACTCTTGCGCGATCTGGCGCACTTGAGCGCACAGATTGTAGCGGGCATCTTGGCTCGTAGCCAGATCGTCTGTGGCAATACCCTCACTGTAATCCGATTCGTCAGGACTGTTCTCGACGTACTCGTCGTCGCCCGCCTCCTCGGAGATTTCGGCCGCTTCAAGAACCTCTGGCTCTTCCACCTTGGTCTTCTTTTTCTTGCTCGACAATTCAGGCTCCGCGCTCCTCTTGCGGATGTTCACAGAAACCTTAACCGCCGGCTTGGGAGGGGCCCTTTCGGCGGCCGGTTTTGCACGGCCGCGCGTTTTGCGACCTTTTGATTTATCAGAGCGCGACGGCTCGCGCTCTTCCTCTGGTTCCGCTTTCGGCTCTGCCTCGGGCTCGTCTGTGTGCGTAGCCTGAGCCACATACTTCTTGTAGTCTGGCGGATCCGCAGCCACGATGTATGCATCTTTAACCTGCTTGCCTACCCTCGGAGCCTTAGAGGCTTTCAGTGCCTCATCGCGCGACAGCGGTTTGCAGTCTTGCTGAGTGAGCCACAGGAAGCTGAAATCGTTATAGAACAGTACTGGAAACACTGCCTTTTTGCGCGGCTTCGCAGCCAGCACGGCTTCCGGCACGTCCTCGTCCTCAACAATCTCTGCGGGCCAGGCAGGATACCCCTTGGCACGTACGAGCACGGTAGTACCTGGCGCGTAGCCCCCTGTGCTCGCTGGAGCGGCGCGCGGTGCACTGGCACGAGACGCACTGGCGCGAGATGCACTGGCGCGAGACGTGCTGGACCTAGTTTGACGCGCCATTCTAGCCACAGTCAAGAACTGCCGCGTAACTAACTAGGCACACTCAGGACAACCTTTGGCGCGCGTACAGGTTTGTCATCACGCGAGGACGAGATGAGGGCCACCACCTTTAGCTGGAAGGGCTCGTCGGCTGGGTGTGATTGAGGCGGAACGAGCCAAGACTCTATGCAAACGAGACGGTACGCATCGCTAACATTTGAATGCCCAGTCGCGGAGTGTGAGACAGTCACTTGGTACTATGAGCATTTACGCCGTCATATGCTCGAGGTCCACGGCTCCACCGATGGCTTCGAGCGAGTCTCGCGACATCAGTATTGGTGTCACATATGCACCGAGACCGTTATATTTCCAACGCGCTCGGGTCTTATCGGGCATTTCTCCACTGCTCATCCCGGCGAGATAGAGCTAGATCCGCTCGACGAACTGAGCTCGCAAATTGATCGATTCGGAGTCACCAGATCCGAAGCCTAGGGGCCATCGTATTTTCTGCTTTAGCGCCTAAACCATTTCTGAGAGTCTCGCACCCAG
This sequence comes from Entelexis gropengiesseri, assembly GCA_030579755.1. Taxonomy (NCBI): domain Eukaryota; kingdom Fungi; phylum Ascomycota; class Dipodascomycetes; order Dipodascales; family Trichomonascaceae; genus Entelexis; species Entelexis gropengiesseri. The sequence continues at coordinate 3,484 of JAKTRO010000001.1, read as the reverse complement.
ATTTCAGTTGATAGCTTGTGCGAAGCGGGTTATCAATACTGAAGGTCATATAGCCGCATTTCACCATTATGACAAATTTGACGCCCTTGGCCTAGAGGCAGAGTACCGTAGCTGGTTACCGGGTTAGACTTGAATGATAATGTTTGTCAAGATTATCTAATGGCCTCTGGCCTCGCGAGTTCGAATCTCGTCTCTGTCGCCATATTTTTTTTTAGTTTTTAGGCGGTGGGGCTGGTGGCACGTTTGACGAGCTTGAATCATGGGGCTAGCAATCGTATTTAGCAGTGTTCAAAGGCGGCAATACAGCTGCGGACATCAGTACAGATTTGCCAATAAATAAATAAATTAACCAATTACATTTCAAGCACATCACTCATTTCCTGTGGTGGAGTACTCAGCGCCTCGCCAGCGGGGCTCATCATCAGCTCGCCACCATACACGAACAGCGTAACAAACACGTTCGCCCATCCCCAGAACTGCCACGCCTGGCGTGAGTTCGACCAGATCTTGGCAAACTCCATCGGTTCAGATGGCTGGTGCTTGGAAACGTGCACAATGTGTCCGAAATGCTGCAGCAGCAGGTGCGTGTACACTGCAACAATAAGGATTGGCGAGTATGAGTAGGCCAGGAGCAGTATGCGACTGCGGCGTGGTCGCGGCGACCACGGCTGGCGGTGGGGCGTTAGCCGCCGGATGTACGGCACGATGCGCATCGCGCCAAGATAGCTGGCGAGGCGCACGACCAGCGACAGCAGAATAGACGGCGTGACCGAGGCGGACGCCGCAGCAACGAAGTCGGCCATTGTTTTGATTCCGGCCGGAGTGAGCTCCGCCACGGTCTTCATGAACTCAGTGTAGCTCTCGAGAAGTAATGGAGGGACGTGGAGCTCTTTCAGCAAGTGTTCGTCCTGCCGGCTGGTTCCCGCGCTTCCCAGGCTGGGCAGCCATGACCAGAGAGAGTGGCGGTCGTCCAGAGGGCCGTTGCCGGCTTGGAAGTCGGTGAATGTCATGTATATCTGGTACACGATGTACGAGAATATGAGCGTCGCTTCAACAACGTTGCCGCGACGCGTCCAGATCCCGAACACGCCCATGCCGAGGCAGATGGTGAGGGCGGCGCCAATGAGCGTGGCGGTGGTCAGGCCCAGGACCTCTGGGAACAGGTACATCCTAAACAGGAGGTAGAGGTCCACGGTGATCATGAGCGACGCGACAATGAGCTGGAGAAACAGCGCGGTGTCGGACCGGCGCGCGGTATGGGACATTTTGCGGCCGATTGCCTGCACGACGATGAGGGCGCAGAAGCCCTCGAGGATTGTGAATATGCCCGTGGCATGGTCCAATGCCACCTCCCACGGCCACACCACCGGCGAGAGAAGCGAGTGGGCTTGGGTGGGACAGAGGCTTAAGTGGATGACCAGCAGCGAAGGAATGATGAAGAACTGCAAGAAGTACAGCGCGTCGCCCACCGTGCCGAGCCGTGTGCCGCGGAACAGCAGCCTGAGGGTGCAGAGCACGAAATAGAACGCGCTTAGCACGAGTGTGAAGCTGATCCCGCACTCCTCGCCCGCGACGTCGAAGGTGAGCGGTATTGCCAGCAGGATACACAGAAAGCCTACGGCTTGCACGGCGCCCAACAGAAACGCCGCCAGCCCAGACATGTGATTGATATCCGCGAATGTTTCGTCTGGGCGCTGATGGAAACCGATGCGAGTGAAGTTGTGTCACCCCGTATGACAAATGCTAAGCGCCTGCGGTTTCCCCCACCACCTCTCCTGTCACCCCAAGTGACAGGCGCGGGCGGGGCGCCATCTTTCCTAACCCCTTGACGGCAGGCTGATTGTTGAGGTTCTTCAATTGGAGTGCCGCGTGTGTGCAGTTCGTGTACAATTGGTGCTGGGCAACAATGAGCCTTGGATACCTGTGATATGGCCGACCGCGAGCGCTGATCATGTCACCTAATCATGCGTCACCTAATCAGGCAGCGCATGGCTGGTGTCGTGCAACCGCTCCACTTGATGGCCAAACCCAAGTGTCGCGAGCGCGAAAGCAATGGCAATTCGGGGCTTGGCTAACATACCACTTCTACTTAAACGATGCATAATTTTCATAAATTTTTATTTTCGAAGCCACCAGCAAGGCGCCAGACCTCACTCATACGTTGGCAGCCGGCGTCGCGGGCCCTTAGCGCGGCCCTTGGTTGGGTGCTGGAGACTTTCCGAGCTCGACCCGGCCGACAAAGAGTTTGCGTCGCTGTCGTCCCTGGCACGGTCCTCGTCCTCCTCGTCAGCCATTGAGCGGGGCTTCAGCTGGCGGAGTTGGTCGGTGAGCGCGCGCATGTTCGGGTCGGTGCTGTCGCGCTGGATGCTTGTGCGCGGCCGGAGGCTGCTGCGGGTCTCGACCGCCTCGGGCGTGGGCGCGGCCGGCTTGATTGTGGGCTTTGTGGCCCGCAGCTCCTGCAGCTTGCGCACCGCCTCCGACGGCTTGCTCGAGGGCTTGCGCACAGTCTGCGGCGGCTTGAGCACGGGCTTCTCGAAGCCCTCGTCGGAGGAGTCGTGGCGGACTGGGCTCGATGCCGGGCGCAGCTTCGGCACTTTGAACCCATCGTCCTCGTCCTCGGCGTTGGAGTCGCTATCGGCTCTGAGCGGGGCGGCCCTTGACTGGCGGGGCGCCGGCCGCGGCGGGGGCAGCTTCGGCTTACCGGCCGGTTTCGCCAGCTCTTCGGTCGGCTCCTTGTCCATGGCAAGATTGCTGCGCCGCAGCTTCGACCTAGCAGCTTCCAAGAACGCATGCTCGTCCTCCTCCTCCGGCTTGGGCAGCACTGTCTGCGGTTTCGGCGGCTTCGACTTGACGACCGGTTTCGCGCCTCTCAGCGCGGGCGGGGCCGGCGTCGGCTTCGATGCGGCGCGGGGGGCCGGCGGTTCTGGCGACTGCGAAGATTGCGACGCTTCAGCATCGGACCCGCTGGACGCATCGTCGCGCTGCAGGCGTTGCGCGCTCTGAACAAGGCCGCCGCGTTTTATAGGGACCGGCGGGGAGGACTCGCGGCCCTGAGCTAAGGTTTCTCGGCCGGCGGACTTTTTGGTTGGTTGGTTGGTTTTGTAGTTCCTGTCGTCGCTGTCGTCGGCATCGTTGTCGTCATAATCGTCCTCGTCCTCATCCTCGCGGCTATCGTCTCTCTTTCGGCGGTGCTCCTCCTGCGCTTCCTTCAACCGGCGCACGCGGTCGCCGCGGCTCGGGCGCTCGTCAACGACCCCGGACCGCTTCGGCCGCTCAGGCTTGGCTCTGCGCGGCTCGTACACCTCGGTGTCTTCATCGTCGTAGGCGCGCGAGCGCTGCGGCTGGCGCCGGGACGGCGACCGGCGAGAATAGCCGTCGTCGTCGCGGCCCTCGTCGTCCTCGGGCTCCTCGGGCTCTGAGCGGCGAGGCGATCGGTGCGGCTTGAGCTCGGCCGCCCCCGGCACCGGCAGCCGGAACGCAGGGG